>JASPKZ010009810.1:0-527500 GCA_030220185.1 Diploptera punctata | reverse complement strand
ATGAATACACATTGCTATTGTACATCTTCCATTTGTGTTTCCTTTTATGTTTATTGTCTCTATTTCATTTGATTTCAGTGATTTCCAATCTCCAATATATTGCATACGTTTACAAAGAATTTGTAAATCTAAAAAATACAGAGTGAATCTTAAATGGTGAGCAAAACTACAGGTAGATTGTACTTTCTTATCGATTCTATAGGCCTAATGCTATTATTGTTACCAATTTAAAACATATATTACGCATCTAATATATAAAAATGTTTGTTTGTTTGTGCTTTATGCGCGGCCATACCGTTGATCCGATTTTGATGGGGTGGTTTGCAAAATGTTCAGGAGATTCTCGGGATGAACATAGGCTATAAGAGAGTTGAGATACTCAACTCCTACACCCTTAAAAACACCATTTTTAGTGAAAAACGTGAAAAAGTCTCTTTCTTACCCTTAAATGGCTTAGGCTGCCTAAACCATAATAAATACACAACATTAATGTAGACATAATTGAATATCTCGAAAAACTCTACAAGAGGAGACAGGAATGTTGGTAGACCGAAAAAGAGATGGATTCAACTTTTGAATGAGAATATATGAGACCGCAACAAGCCACATGGGCTTAATCCGTGATTATTGATAATGATGGTGATGATTAACATTACAGTATCAACCTAAAGGACGTCGAGTTAAAGGAAGACCAAAATAAAGATGGACGAACCAACCACATGTTGAGATATCATAGGATCAGGTCAAACGATCTGAACATAAATAAGTTCGTTATGATGATTATTTTTTAATTAATTTTAATTATATGATGCCAGATATAATAAGAACAGTTAAGTCTTGTACACTGCTATAGGCAGGACATATGACACGAATGGGGAATAAAAGAGGCGCATGAAAGCTTCTTGTAGGAAAACTAGAGGGAAAACGCCCAGTTGGTAGACCAAGAATGAGGTGGGAGATTAACATTGACCACGATTTGAGAGAAGTAGATTATACAGGGGATGATGGGAAAACATTAGCTCAGGATAGGGGTGTATGGAGAGCTTATTTCCACGCTGCCGTTGATCTACAGGTTCGATAGTGCTAGTGAGTTAATTAATTGACTAATACAGTAATTGTTAACATGATTTGGGACTCGACCAGTTGAGGGTTTCCAGGCAGTGTTAGATTTGTTTGAGCGTTTATCAATTTATTTCTAGTTTAAATTTCCCACTGTCTTTTTTTTTTTGCCACACGTATTTGTGTCATTATCTGGCATCGTCTTGAAGCTTTCCTTGTTTACAGACTTTTTTTTTTCTTCGCTTCAATTTTCTCGGTCGCGCTTCAATGCAGCCCTTCAATCAAATTGAGGTCCCTCCAGTCTGTACCTAAGTCTGTCTTCCTTCATCGTCACATTGTCTTTCTTCTACCCCAGTAATTCCTTAGAGAGATGCAAACCCCCGCTGACACACACGGTCAACTCAACATTACAGTGTTTTGACACTTAGGATGTTATAAAAATAATCTCTATGTTCTCCGAATATCATCAATTAGCATTCTTGTTTCAATCTAATATTTTTTTATTCTCCATGACGCCAAGGACTTAGGGCGGAATTCATGAAACTATCTTTACGCAAAGAGCGACTCTATCCCCCTCTCTATGACGTAGATATTATTCATAAAACCGGTTTTATGAATACCCTCTACGTCATAGAGAGGAGGAAAGAGTCGCTAAATAGTCGCTCTTTGCATAAAGACGGTTTCATGAATTCAGCCCTTAGAAGCTCTTGGCCTACCAGCCAGGTGCTGACCTCACACATCCACACTTGTTAATAATAGAGGTAGATGATTATTCAGTCAGTTTAGGAGTGACATGTGGTCAGTATGTTGGTTGCAATAGCTGTTATTATCAATATGAAATAAGTAATAAATTACGGTTATGCATGGTTTGTTTTCACTGCAATCTGACTAACTAATAATAGGCTGAAATACGGCATTGGGTTTTAAGAGTTGTCAAAGTAAATTTATTTATATACAGAATTTTAATGTTTACACATCTTTCTGTCCCTAAAGTTTTAATTTTCTTCTCCACTCGTCTCTCTCCATCCAATCCATGTCCTCCAGTCCTCTTGCTCTCGTTCCAGTTCTTATTTCCTGCATCCACGAGTTTCGATGTCTTCCCCTCCTCCTTCTTCCAGGTGGACACCATTCCAATGTTTTCCTGGATAATCTTTCTTCTTGCATTCGTCGTATGTGCCCATACCAATTTAATTGCTTATACCGTATATAATCTACTATTGAATAACAAATATTCATTTTTTCTCTTATGACAGTATTTCTTATTTTGTCTAATTTTGAACATCTTGCTGCTCTCCTCAAGAAATCCATTTCCATCGACATAAGTTTTTGTTGAATTTCCAAACTTCAGCTCCATATGTGACAGTACTTCTCACTATTGAATTATATGTATGTAACTTATTGTTCCTGGTTGCATGTCTATTCCATAAGACTCCATTCATCACTGCTGTTATTGCTCTACCTTTATTTATTCTGTTCTTAATATCGTTTTCTTGTTTATCCTCTTTATCTAATTTTACTCCCAGATACTCAAATTCTTCACATTCTCTAATATACCCCTTTTCATTTTCTAATATCAAATCTTCGGTTTCGGCTCCACATCCCATATAAAAGGTTTATTCTAAATTTATTTTCAAACCCCATTTACCGTATTTGTCCAATAATTTTCTGACCATAAACTCTGTCTTCATATTATTGAGCAATTATTATCTGGTCATCCGCAAATATCAGTGTATATATTGTATCTGTTGATCCATCTCCAATTGGTACTCCCATTCCTGAACATTTTTTGCTCCAGTTTGACAGCGCTTTATGTATAAATATCTTAAATAATGTTGGTGATATGCTACAACCTTGACGAAGGCCTTTTGTTACTTTAATTTCTTCTGATAATATATATATTTTCCAATTTTAATATTAGATACTGCATTTTTATACAATTTTTTTATCAAAGTAAATATATATAGTAAACCAGCAAAATCATCTTGTTGAGAAATTAGATTAGTTTACGCAGTTCCTGCATGAAGCGCTTTTTTGAGGCTTGAAGTTTTTTACTTGACGTTGGCCTACATTTACGGAATCCGCGGATTTTCGTGTATTGTAATACATGCTGGCAGAGTTAACACAATTAAAACTTCTCTTCCACTCAACTATCCTGAAATAAGATACCTCTGAACAAATATGCCAATCCTTTCATTGCTGATTTTAATATCGACGTTAACTACATTATTTATTAAAGAGCGTCTCTGTATAAAACTCTATTCTGTTTACATTTATAAAAAAAGGCTGTCCTTTGCAGAGTTTAAAATTGGTGTTAGAAGTTGGAATTTGTAAAAAGTACAGTGTCGAAAGCAACACTAAAAGTAAGTTGAAGTGAGATACAAAAATGTTTGGAACGAGAGGTCATCTCAAAGAGAACACTGAAAAGAATGCAATGACTTTACAGCTGAAAAGAAAATTCAATAGAATTCGTCGTTGAACTTCGCTTCTTGAAACTTCAAATGAAAGAGTATAAAAAAACTGTTGAAAAGTTAACAGTATTCTTAAACAAGAACTGTCTTATTTTGAAACCAATTTTTCTTCTTTTTTTGTATTACGAAATAAACTCATAAAATAGTGGGCTAGTACAGCATTAACTGAAGGACGGTAAAATGTGCATTATTTTTTTGCCTGAATATTAGTGAATAATATAGCATACTGTTTACATTGGTTCACCTAAACAGCAGCAAGCTATTATAAATAATAGTTTAAAAAGCACTAAAACAACACGCTTTATTAGAAAACCGAACAAAACAATGAAAAATAATTTTAATTTCCAGTTCGCTTGGGATAAAATTAAAGTGGTCAACAAAAAAATCATCTCTAACACATCTAGAATGAAACTAGAGTTATCAACAAAAAATAAATAATTTTACCATCAAAAGCGTGGTGTGCTTTTAATGATTTTTACGTTTTCTTGTTAGAGACTTTACTTTTACCAAAATCTGTTTATAATGAAATATATTAATTGATATAGAGCACCCCACAATTTTGATGGTAAAATTCTAAATGAACTGAACTTTATTTGAAACAATATAAAACAATAAATACGTACTTACTGCCATTTTATTACTGATTGGTGTCACAGCCACCTGTAGCCGCGAGGGGATTTACGGCCAAGTGTGCAATGGCAACCAAAATTTTTCAAGCTCTATACATCGATTCTGCGAACTGGATTATATTTTATTTTAATAACAAGTGAATCAAATTATTTCGAATAAATAAATAAATTATATTTTAATTTAACATACTGGCGGCCGAATTTTAATAGGCAACTCGGCAAAAATGTATTCAGTAATTCACAATTTTATGAAACACATTGATTTTGTTCATACACTTGATGAACGTAGTAATCTTGCAGCCGGATCTTGGACTAGGAGAAAAAAAAAGTCATTCGAGAAATGTATATTAAACTTTTAGTAGTATATTATATTGTGCGGGCGGGGTTTCAGGGAGACTAGTTTAACCTCTCTAATAAACCACGGTTACTGCTACCATTTGTGCGGGTTAGGAACCACGCTTCTACTACCATAAATCCGGGATCGGGTTTTGTTACTGCTGTCTCTATTAACGTGGATCTGCTTTCCTGCAAAGTTATCAATCACGAAGTTGCTTGCCTTGGGCCCATAGAAGGCAGCAATCGATTCATCTTTCTCTCTCAGATATATTGACATAAATAAATAATGATTCTCAAATACATAGAGTGAGTAAAAATGATAATAATTGTCATTCAAGAAAGCTAAACAGCAAAATAGCAAGGAAGCTGGAAATAATTTCCTACGTGAGTGAATTTCCGTATAGGATTGAAAACAACTACGTGCACATCAATGAAGCAGCCGATAAATTGTATAAAAGATGACTTTTAATAGAAACAAGTTGTCTGCAGTAAAAACTAATTAACAAAGACATTTCGATCATTCAATTAAACAAAAATATAAACAAATAAATAACGATATTCTTACAATAGAAATAACCACACCATACCTCACGCCACACTCATGCTAACGTCCGAACCAGGAGCCACTTCTTCCCTGGTCTGCCGGACCAACGAAACCGCGCCGCTTCTCGGCTTCAGACCAGCTTGTCCATTAGAGCTTCAATCGCATCGCGAACTGGATGCTGATTCAAACTTTGAATCTGCTCAAAGAACTGAACGATGAATGCTTGAATGATTGAATGATAACGTTCTGCCAGTGCACCACGTATATGAAGGTTCCGAGGTAGAGGGGAGATGCGCCGATGACATTGCGCAGCGGGAAGGGTAAAGAGTAGAGAGAGGGGGTAAATACAAGGAGAAAGGGATATTGGCATAGTTCATAAATATTCCAGTCTAGGGAGGAGAACGACGTTACAATAATGAGCCGAAAAACACACTTTCGGTTCAATATAATATATAAGCAGTTAATTTGGTATGGGCATGGCGACGAATACAAGAAAAAGATTTTCCGAAAAATAAATTGAAATAGTGTACTCCAGGAAGATGAAAGAAATGTGACCTCGGAACTCCTGAATGCAAGAAATAAGAACTGGAATGAGAACAAGAGGACTAGAGGACATGGAGTGGATGGATTGGGACGAGTGGGGAAGGAAAATAAAACTTTAGGCACAGAAATGTATATTAACCTTTACACTGCTACGAACGGGTATATCCGTTGGCAAATAAAATGCTTGCCGTGCTATGGGCAAACGCCAAACGCCTGCTAGTTATATAATACGTATTGCATTGCTTTCAAACTAAGCAGGCATATACTGCCATCTCTTAGGAACCTAAATAAACTTTTTCCATATTTCTCCCTGCATTGAGGAAGGAGGGTTTTAAAGGCTGGAAATATCTCAGCAGTGAAAAGGTTAACATTGAAAATATATATATATATATATATATATATAAATAAATAAATAAAAATTCATGTGGATAATACAAGATGGAAAAATGAATATAGTTTTGAACTTGAAAACTCGGAAGATCTGTCCACCCCTTAATATCACAAAGCTAATAGCATACCTCACACACCCTGATGGTTATACGAGCAAGACTCTAAATTCAGAACAAACCAACCACTTGCATGTCTCTTTGAGCAAGTAATGCAATTCTTTTATTTAAAATGTTTTGTTCATTTTCTTGCATTACATTGGAAACATTTAATTAAATTCCATACTATTTCTCTTGTGCCAATTCAGTTGCAAGACATAATAAGTAAAATGTTCATTGCTTCAGCATTTATAAAAAAAACACTGAATTCCTAGTAAAGTAGCATGCAGAAACCCAGAAAATAGGTCAGTGGTTTGGCAATTACATCAAATACTTGTATGTGTGCTCCAATGATATCCACTGCACTTTTACTGTTTCGGGTGAATCCATGCAATATCACTCACCCAAGGTGATATTTCTACTTGTAATTTTCCACCCTTGGATTATATGTCAACAGGAATTTAATCCAAAAAATATTGAACCGGAGGTTACTCCACCAACATATAATTTTTTTAATTATATACATATATGCATACATAGTATTCTACCGAAGAGCAGGTCTTTTACTGCAATCTCAGCATTCTCCACCCTTTCCTTAACTCAGCTTTCCTTTTTGTATCCGCATACAAACCATTTATTTTAATATTGTCTACCATCTGATGCCTTTTTCTGCCTCTAACTTTCTTTCTGTTGACCATTCCTTCTAGGGCATCCGTCAGCAGGTAGTTTCTTCTTAGCCAGTGCCAATCCAATGTTTTTTCCTTTTCTTTATGAGTTCCAGCATTGTTCTTCCTTCACCCACTCTGTCTAGCACGCCTGCAACCGTTCAGGTTGATACCCTCTCACTCCCCTTCAGCAAAATCAAAGGGCATTCGATTAGTTTCAGCTAAACAAGAAGTAATATTATTTAGTGAACATATTTAAATGGTCATGAAATTTAAGAGAGTTAAAAGACCTTTATATTTTATTTTGTCTGTCCATTTTATACTTTCCATTCTTCTCCATATACACATCTCAAAAACGCTTTCAGTCACTTTTCCTCATTCCGTCATAATGTCCAAGTCTCTGCACCATACAATGCTACACTCCACACAAAGCACTTCACTAGCCTGTTCCATAATTATTTTGCCAAAGGTCCGCAGAAAATGCTTATCTCCTTGTTAAAAACTTCTTTTGCAGCGTGCAACTTTCTAGGGGCGGTCGCGGTAGTCTTAAGAGGTTTTCATGTCTAGAAAATAGTATTGCTCTTATGGGAATGCTGTTGCCACTTGACGCCGCAGACTGAGTGACAGAGATGGGAATATAATTGTTAGCAAATTTCTTTGAAAGAGGATAGTTCAGTGCATCTCCGCTAGCCCCTGTTCCGGTACTTGAGTTCACTCCCTAATTTAATTAAATATGTGAATGATAATTACAAGTTCCATAATGGTATTTGTACCATCAATCGGGCACTTACTTTCTTGGCAAAGTTGTAGTGAAGTTACTTAACTAAATTATTACTTATTTAAAACTAGCTAATACCCGGCGTGCGCTGCTACGCCTAAATAAATGAAACTTAATGTGATTTTATGTTTAGATGAATAAGTAAAAGGAAAACATAATTATAAATGTATATTTTTAGATAACCCGTGTTGATTACCCGGCGTTGCCCAGGAATCTACTTATCGCGATCTTCTTGACATAAATGAGCTGAAAGACAAAAATTAATGTTCTTCTTATGATTAGTTGAATAAGTGAAATGTAAAATAATTATACATGTATATCGTTATTATTTAAAGATTCACGTGCTGATTACCCAGTGTTGCCGAGGAATCTACTTATCTCGATCTTCTTGGCATAAATGAGCTAAAAGACTTCTTCTTCCTCCTTACCAGGATTAGGTTAATGCGACCTGAGCTAAAATACATTTATTATTGTGAAAGAACACCCGCCATGTGCTGCTATGTTCGCAGAGGACTCTACGTACTTGTCTCGATCTTCTTGGCATCAATGAAAGAAAAAATGGTTATTGTGAGTTATCCGTAAGAGTTAAACATATGCTGTCGCGGACTTTTTTGTAGAGCTAATTGAGATATTCAATTCTGTGTACATTAATTTTGTGTATTTGTTATGGTTTAGGCAGCGTAAGCCATTTAAGCGTCCAAAAGGCTACTTTTTTCATGTTTTGCACTACAAAGGGCGATTTTTAAGGGTGTAGGAGTTGAGTATCACAACTCTCTTAGCCTATAGCCTATGTTCATCCCGGGAATCTCCTGAACATTTTGCAAAAAGCCCCATCACAATCAATGGTATGGCCGCGCATAAAGAACGAACAGACAAACAAACCAACAAACAAACAAACATTAATTTTTATATATTAGATTAATTAACTAATAAATCATTCCAACTTAAAATATACGTTTACTAGAAAGAAATGTTCCACAAGTGCAACACTGTTTTCTAGACGTGAAAAAACACTATAGTATTAAATAATCAATTGAGTTGGTGGTTACTTGATGAAAATCCATATTTATTAATTAAATAAAAATAAAACGTAGTTTTATTTGATTTTCATATTTATTATATAATTCAGTGACAGCTGTTTCGGTGCACTGTACCTTCTTCAGACATGTTAACAAATTATGAATTGTGTTCCAACTGATCTAAGCAAGAAAAAAAAAAAAAGAAAAATTATCAGGTGTATATAAATTGAAGTGTGGCACATGTGACAATGTCTATATAGGACAAACTGGTAGACCATTTATCTCTCGGATAAAATAACACGTGAGAGCATATAACCGAAATTTAGAAAATTCAAAATATGCTAACCACCTATTCCAATTTTATCATTGTTTTGGTCCAAATTTTGAAATTTTACATATTTGTGATAAGGGTAAGAAGTTAGATCTTTTGGAGGCTGTAGAAATTAATAAATTTAAAAGTAGTAAAAAACTGTTAAATTCTCAACTTGATTTGAATGAATCCCCTTTGTTAAATTAAAAAAATTAAATAAATATTGTTGTATTGTTGCTTAGATCAGTTGGAACACAATTCATAATTTGTTAACATGTCTCAAGAAGGTACAGTGTACCGAAACAGCTGTCACTGAATTATATAATAAATATGAAAATCAAATAAAACTACGTTTTATTTTTATTTAATTAATACTATAGTATCATGTTCCTTGCCTCTAAATCTGATTTTTAATACTTCATAATTCAATTAAATAAAGAGAAAACTGAATCTATTAGAATAAGTAAATAAAAGACAATTTTTTTAAAAGGCAAAAAACTGCCTAGGGTCGCGGGTTAAAACTAGACCGCAGTCTATGGATTTTTTTAGGATGGAAAAATCCAATGAGGGAGGGACTTGAAGTCGTGGGCCACGAGTCTGAAAAGTTTCAGGATCCTAAAATAACTTTAAGATTGAAAAAAAGAGGCCTTAAGCAAAATTTCCCGACTTTTTTCAACCTAATAATACCTTAGATCCTTCTAGATGTCTTATTGGGTAGGTATGCCACCTATGAGATCTGTAAGGAAATAAGCGTAAGGAAGTGAAATATTAGAAGTATTTGAGACTTAAGTATGTGTTTCTAATGGCACCCACTGCACTTTACATGCTTTGGGATCCGCTCTGGGTGGATAGATGGCGTCAATGTAATCTATTTTATCGCTTAATTTACCTCTTTATTATATTTTATAAAATGTTGTAATAAAGAATAGAATAAATAAAAAAGATATGACGCAGGATTCAATTTCTTTCACTAAATCTCTTGAGATTCTACACGTTGAAATGCTTTCCTTTATATTTAGATGGAGCACATTATTTTAGATGTTGTACTTGAGAATGGAAATTTCATTACAGGTCTGTTATTTTGTCACCCCCTTCATTTGACTACGTTGAACATCAGCCCCACCCACCTCCCTACCCGCTCCAACCTAAACGACTCTTCATTGCACCCTTACCTGTCTCTTGATCGTCATTTTATATTTTCAAAATGAATCTTAAAAGACTTTCCATCTTCTGTTATGCGACAAAACCGTCTGAAGTACTCTTGGTACTTGAGGCAAATCTTTTGCTATTTCTCCTTCTCCTCCTTCATCAAGCTCTTTCAGCATCATCCGCTCTCACTTTGTCTCTGTGTTTCTTTAAACAAAAACCAGTGGCGGCAAGTAAGTTTTCTAAAGCTTTAGTAGGATTATCACTAGAGACCGGATGTTAGGGAAAATGCCTACAGTTATTTATTATACGTATTGTTAAAGTGACTTCATATAAGTTCATACCTACGACCCCGGAGTTGTTTTCCATGAAGTTCATTTTGCCTATAAATGCCTATTTCAGCTTACAATACCTATAAATGCCTGTTTGCCATTTTTTATCGAAATTAACTTAGTATTTTAATGAAACTGATTAAAAAGGACAAACTTCATGACACTTATCATTGCATAGAAATCTTTAATTGAGTGACAATATTATTTTTGATGTTGATAACACTGAATTCAGGCTGTAATCCTCGTTCACAGACAGGTGCTTCAAAGACAAAGTTGTGCGACCATCTTTAGAATAGTTGTTTCACGATGCCTAAAGAACGGACAAGAGTAAAATAGTAAAAGACAAACTGACCAATTTCGTGAAAGAATTTGGTGCGGAAATATTCTCAAGTTTAAATCTTTAGAGAATGAGGAAGGCTTACAACTGAATGGTATTAATAAGCTGTTAGTTTATGCTGATGATGTAGTACTACTGGCCGATAGCGAGGAGATACTAAAGGCCAACACGCACACACTATTGAGTAACACTAAGAAATTAGGACTGGAAGTAAATATCAATAAAACTAAATATATGGTCACACGTAGAAATTCATTACATAATGGAAATGGACAGCTAATGACAAATGAGGGAAATTTTGAGGAATTGGCTGAATTCAAATACCTAGGAACAATAATCACAAATAGGAATGAGACGCACAAAGAAATTAAACATAGGCTCAATTCTGGAAATGCATGCTATTATGCATTGCAGAGACTTTTGATGTCCCAACTCCTTTCAAAAAACGTTAAGCTGAAAATATATAAAACTATTATTCTACCAGTTATATTATATGGGTGCGAAACATGGACTCTTACTTTAAGGGAGGAAAGGAGATTACGAGTATTTGAGAATAAAGTTCTTAGGAAATTTTTGGACCAAAGAGAGAGGAAGAGACAGGTGAATGGAGAAGACTACATAACAATGAACTACATGGTCTTTATAGGAAGCCAGATATAATAAGAACAGTTAAGTCCCGTAGACTGCGATTGGCAGGACATGTTGCGCGTATGGGGAATGAAAGACGTGCATGGAAACTTCTTGTAGGAAAGCCAGAAGGAAAACGCCCAGTTGGTAGACCAAGAATGAGGTGGGAGAACAACTTAACTATGATTTGAGGGAAGTAGATTATACAGGGAATGATTGGAGAGCATTAGCTCAGGATAGGGATGTATGGAGAGCTTATGTCCGTGCGGCCATGAACCTACGGGTTCGATAGTGCCAGTGAGTAAGTAAATAATATTCTCAAGTGACAATGTTTTGCAAAGCGTGTAAATTTCAGTGAATTGCGCGAAGAAGTGCCATGTTTCGCAGCCCGTACACACTGCAAAACAAGTATGCTCCTTGTAAAAAGGCAAAACAAGTTCCAAAATCATCTCTTATATCTTCGTAAGCATATTGATAAAATATGTTTATATTATTTACAAAAGACTGTACAATTTTATGTTGTAGTCCATTTTTTGTAAGAGCCTATTTTGATTTTTTAGTGCCTATATTAATGGTTTTTAGTGCCTTTTTGCCTCCCTATTTTGAACTTTTTAAGTTCCTAACATCCGGACTCTAATTATCACACATGGGTAGTAGTAGTCCAGGTCACTCCACTGGGAAGCATAGGGCCTTGATACAAACTCGCCAACGCACTCTGTTGTTTGCCAATGTCTTAATTTGATTGCAACTCATCTCTGCCTGTTTAGCTTCATCCCTGATGGTATTACTCCATGTTGCTCTAGGTCTTGCTCTTCTTCTTCCTCCTTTCATGTGATAGACATAGAGATCTGTTATGGTCTCAATCCAACGTTTGAAGGGTTTGCCCAAAGATCTCTTGCTTGGTGGCTGCTAATTTAAAATTTGACGTGGTATTCGTGTACGTCTCATTCTTCTTACGTGAGATTTCCAGTTGTTTCTATATTTTTGTACATATTCCATGATTTATTCTGTTTGTAATTCTTTGAGAATCTCAGAATTCTTTTTATGGTTCACAATTTTTGGGGGTTCAAATCAAATGCCATTTTTGTCATGTTATCGTTCTCTCTCGTGAATACATGACCAACCCATTTCCATTTTATAAATTTTATTTTTTTACTAATTTCATTTTGATTCATTCTTCTCCAAAATTCTTTATTTGTTATTATCTCTGGCCACCATATATCCAAAATATTTTAAGGCAACGATTTACAGAGATTTGCAATTTCTTTTTAATCTAATTTCAATTCATCCCTGCCTGTTCAGCTTCATCCCTGATGGTATTATTCCATGTTGTCCTGGGTCTTCCTCTTCGCCTTCTCAATCCTTTTGGGTTCCAATCAAATGCCATCGTTGTGATATTACCATTCTCTCTGCTTAACACATGACTAAACGATTTCATCATTATCAAAATCAACAAGGACTAAGCCCAATGGTCTATTACGATCTCATTATAGGCCGAATTGTTCCTTCCATCTCTTCAATGGTCTTCCCAACAATCTTCTCCCTTTTGGTTTATAATTATACATTTTTCTTGGTATGTGCTGTTCATTCGTTCGTAATACGTGCTGAAAGTAAGCATTTTGATAGTATTTTATTCTTTCATAGAGATTAAATATATTAAGTTTTGTTCTTATATCTTCGTTTTTATTTTTATCGGTCCTTTGGTATCTTGCTATTGCTCTCAACATCTTCATTTCTGCAGCCTCTATTTGTTTACTATCTGCCTTTGTTAATGTCCAGGTTTCACATCCATAGATAAGAGATGGAACTGCCAATTCTTTGTAAAATTTCCATTTTCTAAATTTAATCATATCAACACAGAATTATTAAAATATGCTTCGATCAATTTTTTTAAACAAATTTTTAGATCTTATTAATATATGTTGGAAGACTGGCTGTGTACCAGATGAATTGAATAACTCGTTAGTTGTACCTATTCATAAAAAAGGAAACAAAAATTATATTAATAATTTGTCTGCTAAATGCTGACTATAAAATGTATGCAAAAATAATTACCAACAGATTAAACACAATTTCTGACGCAATTATCCTAGAAGAACAAAATGGTTTCAGACCCAACAGATCCTGTATAGATAGTGTCTTTACGTTAGCACAAATCATAGAAAAACATAGAGAATTTAATATACCAACTTTTATGATATTCATTGATTATCATAAAGCCTTCGACACAGTAAACAAAATAAAATTATGGGATATCTTACATAATGCAGGAATACCCAAGCATTTAATTCAAGCGATTCAAATCATGTATCACAACACACGAATTCGAATAAAAATAAATAATCAAATCAGCAAATCAGATAGACTAATATCCCAAGGTGTAAAACAAGGCTGTCCACTTTCCCCTCTTCTATTTAATTTATATATGAATGAAATCATAAAATTATGGCAAAACCAATCACAATCACACTTTATGATTGATGATCGACCCCTCAACACATTAATGTATGCAGATGATCAAGTAATATTGGCTACTTCTGAAGATCACCTACAAAGAGCAGTACATAGATTGTCAAATATAATCCAAGATTATAATTTACAAATTTCGGTGAGTAAGACAAAAACTATGGCATTTCAAGGGAAAATACCGATACGAACTAAAATTGTTATTAACAACAATATAATAGAACAAGTTAATAACTTTACTTATCTTGGCTGCAATCTTTTCTACGACACATGCAAAGACATAGACATAAAATTGGTCAAATTTCAAAAAGTTATAGGAACAATAAAAAGCATTCTTTTCCGAAAAGTACGCCCAGATACAATTCTAAAATTTTATAAAACAATGGCTCTTCCAACTCTACTTTATGGTTCTGAAACCTGGACTCTTACTACAGGTAAATTAAATAGGATAGTAGCTGCAGAAATGAAGTTATAAGACCTTTAACGGGTTATACGCTTTATGACCACATGCATAATGAAGATATCCGCAAAACTCTCAACACACCAGCAATAACTGAAACCATTAAAAAATACCAAAATAATTGACATGAACATCTTCTTAGAATGCCAAACAATAGACTACCTCTGCAGCTATTGAACTACAGACCCACAGGGCGAAGAGACCCAGGAAGACCTAAGAAGAGATTGAGGGATCAATGTCTATCCTGAATCGGAACTGGTCTTCTTCTTCTTCTTCTTCTTCCGAATGCAGTATTGGGTGATGATGCCCGTTCTGCGACTACAAAAACTGATCTTTCCATCGGTTGAAGGGTCTTCCGAGGTCTCTTTTGCCTTTAGCGTTGAGGTGGTAAATCATCTTTGGTAAACGGGAATTTGACATTCTCTGGACGTGTTGGAACCATTTAATCTGATAATTTTGTATATGTTCAACCATTTCCCTACTATTCAACTGCATCCTTATCTCATCACTTTTCATTCTATCCCTTAATGTTACTCCAGTTAGTGATCGGAGGAATCTCATTTGTGAACTATTAATGGAACTGGCCAATGGCCTAATTCATGCCTGCCATTGATGATGATGAATTTGTTTACATAATTAGTTTTGATTCGTTCTTCTCCAAAGTTATTTGTTATAATCTCTGCCCACCATATACTCAAGATATTTTTAGGAAACGATTTACAAAGTTTTGCAATTTCCTTTTAATTTCATTCCAATTCATCCCTCCCTGTTCAGCTTCATCCCTGATTGTATTACTCCATGTTGCCTTCTCAATCCTTTTGGATTCCAGTAAAATATCATCTTTGTGACGTTATCATTTTTTCTCCTTAAAACATGACCAACCCAATCCATTATCTAAATTTAATTTATTTACAAATTTCATTTTGATTTGTTCTTCTTATCATGATCTTTGTTTCAGTTAAAATTGCCAAATCTAGTTCCATTGCATCTATTTGTTTAATTACTTCCTCCATTTTATTTCTGTAGCCTTGAATATTCCATGTGCCAATTTTCAAATTCCTTTTTCTTAGCTTTAATCGTGCTAGAGTGTTTTTCCGAGGCATGTTGTTTGGATTTTTAGCATTTTTTTCTTTTTATGATGAACGAGGAGCTGGCCCGATGCATCAACCCCCAACCTGGGGGACGGGTAATTTTTGTTCAAGGTTTTCTTCCTCTAGCCTTTGATAGTCCAGTATCTTACTGCAAGGCAGCAGCGCTAGTTTTGGTCCACCCTGGGTATTTTATTTCCCCAGTAACCGCCATATCTGGTGAGCATTCCCCTATCCGCCACCTAGGGAGGCGTCCGATGGGAGACTGGCAACTCCACACGGAAGACTTGTTCTTCTCCAATGTTATTTATTTGTTATAATATCAGGCCACCATATACCCAAGATATTTCTCCGGCATCGATTTACAAAGATTTACAATTTCTTTCCAATTTGTTTTGTAGCCTTCCAAGTTTCACAGCCGTGTAATAAAATCGATCTCACATTTGAATTTACTAATATTAGTTTAAGTCTTAAGGATATTTGTTTCGAGCACCAAATTGATTTCACTTAAATGTAAGCATATCTTGCTTTACATTATTTTTAGTCTGATCATCTGAACTGGAGCTGAACAGGGAGGGATGGATTGGAATGATCTTAATGTTGATTTGTTCTTGAACATGTTTCAAAACAATTCTGTTTTATCGTCAGCTTGTCCAGACTGGTTTGATTTATGTTACATTATGTTGCACAACTTGGATGTTGTCAGCTCCATCCTGTGGTTGGCCAAAGAACCTCCAAATAATGTCACGCTCCTTGACTTTATATGTATAATTTACTTACTTACTTACTCACTGGCACTATCGAACCCGTAGGTTCATGGCCGCGCGGACATAAGCTCTCAATACATCCCTATCCTGAGCTAATGCTTTACAATCATTCCTGTATAATCTACTTCCCTAAAATCATAGTTAATGTTATTCTCCCACCTCATTCTTGTCTACCAACTTGGCGTTTTCCTCTCGGCTTTCCTACAAGAAGCTTCCATGCAAGTATTTCATTCCCCATACGTACAACATGTCCTGCCCATCGCAGTCTACGGGACTTAACTGTTCTTATTATATCTGGCTTCATATAAAGACCATGTAGTTCGTTGTTATGTAGTCTTCTCCATTCACCGTCTGTTCATCTCTCTTTGGTCCAAAAATTTTCCTAAGTACTTTATTCTCAAATACTTGTAATTTCCTTCCTCCCTTAAAGTAAGAGTCCATGTTTCGCACCCATATAATATAACTGGTAGAATAATAGTTTTATATATTTTCAGTTTAACGTTTTTTGAAAGGAGTTGGGACATCAAGTGTCTCTGCAATGCATAATAGCACGCATTTCCAGAATTGAGCCTATGTTTAATTTCTTTTCTTGTGCATCTCATTCCTATTTGTCATTATTGTTCCTAGGTATTGAATTCAGCCACTTCCACAAAATTTCCCTCATTTGTCATTAGGCTGTCCATTTCCATTATATAATGAATTTCTACGTGTGACCATATATTTAATTTTATTGATATTTACTTCCAGCCCTAATTTTTTAGTGTTACTCAATAGTGTGTGCGTGTTGTCCTTTAGTATCTCCTCGCTATCGGCTAGTAATACTACATCATCAGCATAAACTAACAAATTATTAATACCATTGAGTTGTAAGCCTTCCTTATTCTCTAAAGAGTTAATGGCATGCTCTAGTACAAAATTAAATAGTAGATGAGATAGTGCATCTCCTTGCTTCAACCCATTCTGGATTTCAAGAATATGTATAATTTACCCTGATGAACTGGAAGAGAAGACCTTACTGTCTTAACTCCATCAGGTAAAATAAATAAATAATTAAATAGAAATAAATAAATAAAAATAAATGGTGCCGTCAGAAGATTTGGATAAGTTAAAAAACCTGACCCCCACCAGGACTCGAACCCGCGACCTTCCGACTTTATTGCCTTAAAATACGGTACGGCTTTTCCTCTGCGAGAGTAAAATGTACAAATATAAGCAATAAATGTAACCTAGATACAGAAGACACTAGAAGCTACTGGAACAATGAAAATACCTCAGTTCTATGTGTTCGTGTGACAAAGTTAGAGAACGTGTTTTGGAAACTGGGAGAGGGATCTAAATACTTATATGGTAAGACATGGAACAGAATACTGTCAGAGCTGTTTTATAGGCTCAGAGGGTAGAGAACAATGATATAGGCTACACATCTCTGCATTATACATCGCTAGAGTGATTTCACCACATAAACACTCCTCAGAATGCTTTCCACTTTCTTGATCCCGCAAACACTTGATCGTAAAGTTGTCTGTGCCAGGAGTGCAACTTCCAGAGGAGGCTCGTCTTTATCATAAGTAACGCTACGAGTGATTCCAAATTATCGATAAATTCACGACTCAGGAATGAATTTATCTAGAGAATTTGAAAATCAAGAGTGGCATTTGTTAGGACTACTTAACGAATAAAATTAAGCTGTTTACTCACAAATCATTATTTAACTATAGTTATTTTAAAATATTTATATATTTAATGTAAACGGCGATGTTTGAAAACAAATGAGAAACGATTGGTACGCTTCATTTGCTTCTTTTGTTCATCATCACTGCAGCCAGATCGTATTTATTGCCAAAGGATCGTAATATTGTAAGAATGCACCCTAGTGGAAAAATTTATAACCAACATTATAGGTATTAATTTATTTCTGATGTCCTATGATTTAAATATGTCAATTATATTTTTCTGTAACGTCACCTGGAAAATAATTCGTTTATGAAAGTGTAAACAGTGGTTTCTTTTTTTTGTGGTATAATCAATTGCTACAAATGTTTTTATATTATCTCCCGCATGCGCTATCTGCTGACATTCATGCACTATATATACAATCTGGTAGCCGTATTTCTTAGAGAGTCATTCACTGCAAAATAATGCTATGACCTATTCAGAATGTTAAAAAGGAGGAGCTTTCTTTAATATGATAAACTTCAGTTGATAAATTCGAGGTGAAACACGACTATGATTGGTTGTAAATAAAAAATCATTGAAATGTGATTGGTCATTGACTCCCATTTGGGGCATGAGTTAAATAGTCTCAGTAATGTCCTAATATAATTAATTTAAGATGTGAATATATTAATTAGAATACCTTGCCATTATATTAAATTGTAAATATAACGAAATATACCATACACAATTATATTATCATATTAATGCATATGTATTGTAGGAGGCGGCCATGGGGTAGTACGCATGATGTATTCTCGTAATAAAACACAACAAATGATCGCATAAAATTCAACAATAACTTTGTTTCTATAAACTCTTCCTGACATTTAACTCACAAATTGCTGTAATAGTTAATCATACTTTAAAGTTTATGTATCACACAATTATTTCCAGTCGTTAACGCTTTCACTTGTCACAGTTTCTTCTGGTCACTGTCCACTGTATCGCTATCACAAGACAACTAACTAACTTTCGACATCGGCAACAGTTTATATAGGCCGGGGTATGAAATTTCTCGGCTGTGATCGAGATTTTTCTAGTATAGAAGCTTCTGACATCGAACTTTCCGCACATGGGAGATTAACTTATACACCTCACTGATAGTATTCTTTTAACAATTAATAAATTTAATTATCTATGAAAATAATATTAAGATTAACAAATATTTTATTTTGTTTTGTTTTATATATTGTACAAACGTAAAATTAGTTTTCTATATCTTTGTTTTTATATACGTTAGGCAGGGACAATTTAATGTGTCTTGATTGTATACATTTTATTATTAGTTTTAGTCTTAATTTTAACTAACATTAACTAGTTGCATTATAGATCATAATTTAATAGATATTATCTTTTTGATCAATTTTTTATTTAGTATTTAATATTAGAGTTCATTGTGATTGTTATATTCTGATGTAATATATGTTTGCCCTGGTGAGTGGAAGAGACGGCCACATGGCCTTAACTCCACCAGGCTAAATAAATAAATCTAAATAAATAAATAAATCTAAATCTAAAATAGAGGCTTAGAGGCTTAGAAAACTTTCCGGAACGGAAGTCAACACGAATAGATTATTCTGAGCAGGCCTTTCAAGTCACTTGTCAACGACTCACGATTATGTTTCCACCAATGGGAGACCATTATCCTCGCTTTCCGCCGCGAAATTCAAGCGCTGTTATTACGATGCGTTACAATTTGTATGTATAAAGGAAACAAAGAGAAATGACAGTTCGTCACGCAGGAACTGCGTAAAGTAAGCAAATTCCTCAGAAAGTTGAAATTATGGTCCGATTTAGCTGGCTTACAGAATTTATATTTCATTTGTTAAATTCGGGAAACTCAATTTCTGATAAAAGCTTATTTAAAAGTGTCGCACTGCAGTGAATACAAACTATGCATAACCATGAAAGATCGGACAGTTACAGTCCCCGCTTTCACTGTACGATGAAAAATTGGAAAATTAAACAATTTCTTATGAAGTAAGATTAGCATTAATCTAATATATAAAAATGAATGTTTGTTTGTTCGTATTCTATACGCGGCCATACCGTTGATGCGATTATGATGTTTTTTTTTGCAAAATGTTCAGGAGATTCCCGGGATGAACATAGCTATAAGGGAGTTGTAATACTCAACCCCTTCACCCCTAAAATCATCCTTTGTATTAAAAAACGTGAAATAAAGTCCCTGTTTTGACGCTTAAATGGTCTTACGCTGCCTAAACCATAACAAATACACCAAATGATTGTACACAGAATTGAACATCTCGAGAAACTCTACAAAAAAGTCCGCGATAGCATTTTTGTATTTCATTGATGCCGAGAAGATCGGAATAAGCTGATCCCCGGGCAAGCATAGCAGCATAAGGCTGGTGGTAAAAACACATTAACATTTATATAGGAGTAGCAACGCACGCCGGGTATTAGCTAGTTTTTAATATATTTAATTTTTTGTGGGTAGTTATGATTTTATTATATTTAATGTATTTCAGAATTATTTATGATTAATAATTTTGTCTATTCCTTTAAATAGTATAAAATGTTTAATGGGTTATTAAATTAGAACGTTATATTTTTTGTACAGACGGCGGAGATGAGGTTCCTAAGACAAGTAAAAGGATGTACAAGACTTGATAAAATAAGAAATGAGGATATAAGAGAAGAATTGAAAGTACAGCCTTTATTGGATAAAGTCACGAATTACAGACAGAAATGGATTGATCACATGGATGGAATGAGTAAGGAGAGATATCCATTGTTAGCAAAAAATATCAAGCAAGAGGAAGACGTGATGTTGGAAGACCTAGAAGACGTTGGGCTGATGTATTATGTAGTCGGAACGGGCAGTTGCCTAATCCCTGGAGTGATGATATTTTTGTCTCTTTAAACACTTTTAGATCATAAATGCATCAGGTCATAGAAAACCGCCCTTTTGTTATTGCATGGCGGCTCCGTGACGCAAGCGGTTAGACGCTCGCCTCTCACTGCTGGGGTCTCGAGATCAAGTCTCGGTCACTCCATGTGGGTTTCCTGGTAGACGAAACGAAGCTTGGGTAGGTTTTTCTTGGAGTTTCTCCCGTTTAACCCTGCCACAATTTCATTCCACTGCTTCTCCATAGTCAGACGTGGTCCGCCGGCACCCTTGTTATCCACAGACCTCCATATAGGAGCTCCATCTCATCTCATCCCTCGACCCGATCCTGAGTTGGACACGAGTTGAGTGTGTGTATATATATATATATATATATATATACACACACACACATATACCTAGTGTTCTGTCCAAGAGCAGGTCTTTCACTGTAAACTGAGCATTCTCCACTCTTTCCTTAACTCAGCTTTAATTTTTGTATCAGCATATAAAGCATTTATTTTAATATTGTCTATCATCTGATGTCTTTTTCTGCCTCTAACTTTCTTTCCCTTGACCATTCCTTCTAGGGCATCCGTCAGCAGGCTGTTTATCCTTAGCCAGTGGCCAATCCAATTTCTTTACGAGTTCCAGCATTGTTCTTCCTTCACCCACTCTGTCTAGCACATCTTCATTTTTTTATTTTGTCTGTCCATTTTATACGTTCCATCCTTCTCCATATGCACATCTCAAAAGCTTCAAGTCGCTTTTCCTCATTTCGTCGTAATGTCCAAGTCTCTGCACCATACAATTCTACACTCCACACAAAGCACTTCACTAGCCTCTTCCGTAATTCTTTTGCCAAAGGTCCGCAGAGAATGCTTCTCTTCTTGTTGAAAGCTTCTTTTGCCATTGCTATCCTCAGTTTTACTTCTTGATCGCAGTTAATGTTACAACTGATAGTACAACCCAAGTATTTGAAGCTATCCACTTACTCAAGGGCCTCATCTTTAATCCTCATGTTTATCTTCCTTGGCTTCCTTCCTATAATCATGGCCTTCGTCTTATTTATATTTATCTTCATCCCATTATTCTCGCACTTGTCATTTAGCTGCATCATATATAGCATCTTAAAATAGACACAAGTCCCGCGCCGTAGCCGAGCGGTTAAGGTAGGAAGTCTTGTCGCAGAGCTATGAGACTTGCGCTGGTTCGAGTCTCCATGGGGGAAGAAATTTTCTCATGGTATTTCGGCCAGTATGGGACCGGTGCCCACCCAGCATCGTGAGGCAATTGGGTAGCTACAATAAGTAGCGGCTCCAGGTTGAGGAACCAGCTATAATGGCTGGGGGACTCGACATGCTAACCACATGTCACCCCTACACTGGCTGTTCATCATCTATCTCTGTGATTGACACATGTGGATGTGAAGGGCCAGCAGCCGGCTGGTAAAAGGGCAACCGCTGAAAAGTGGAAAGACCCTCAATCGGAAAATAGACACAAACACACAGACACATAGCGATCGGATAAAAACTGCAGCTTTGACCCTGAAGACATTGAAAGTTAACTCAAAATTGGAAATTGCTTTATTTTCATTTTCCAACTCTATTCAAACTATAGTTCATGAATAAAACTTCTGCGGCGAAAAGTAAATGTGCATATAGTTTGTATAATATAGTTTTGTTCTAAGTTTTTTCTTTTCTTTTTATTCATAAAACTCGCGTGTTTTATAGAAGTTATGAACGAGTTTCATATAATTTATGACTTCCAAAGCCATTACGATATTGCTAAGGACCGGGTGCCGTTTTTTATTATAACTTGTGCGCGTTTTTTTTCAAGAATTTTTGTTGTTAAATTTTTCATTATTTTACTTTACAATAAATTGACATCAAGTTCAATTATAGACGCCATAAATAATATAGAGAAAGCGAAAGAATTTTTCTTTCTTCTCTCTCTTTCTCTTCGCATTGTTATTAAGAGTAATTGCTTCATTTCTGCAATGTTTCATTATTTGACAGTCTAGTCTGCAATTTTATACTTTGCAATAATTTATTTTTTATAATATGTTCTGACTTGTGGTTCCCAAATTTCTTGTAATACAGATCATTTTGGACTTGAAAACATTTTCACCAAACATAAAGTGGATCCTATTGCAATAAATATTTATATTTGCATTATGTAACATGGACAGTAGACATCAACACTTACTTAAGATTTATATATTTAGAATGGAAGCAAATAATAATAATAATAATAATAATAATAATAATAATAATAATAATAATAATAATAATAATAATAATAATAATAATAATAATAATAATAATAATAATAATAATCCATAGTAATTCTGCCCGACGACAGGTCTTTAACTGCAATCATAGCATGTTTTCTTTATGTAATTGTAATGTTAATGTTTTTCTAGTGTATAATGCTATTGTGTTATTATTTAATTGTAATATTATTATTGTGTTTTCTTTATGTAATTGTAATGTTATTGCTGTTTTTGTTGTTTATTTTTCTTTACACTAGTACCAATTATTACTTTATTGTAACGGACTGTCAACAGCACGTACGGCTTACTGCCCGTGCGACCCATATTTGTAAATAATATTGTAAATATCTTACTTTTTGTCTAATAAAGTCCTACTACTACTACTACTACTACTACTACTACCACTACTATATACTTTGCAGCTTTACTAGAGAATTATAGGTGTGGTAGCTTCCCTTTGCTTTCCACACAGGTGAAGGATAATGGTAAGGATGATGATGATGGCCGGATGATGTTCAAGGACCTTTTGGGCCTCAAAGATACCTGACATTTGTCTTACAGAGGAGAAAAAACCCCGGAAAAAACCTCGTCCAGGAAGCTTGTCCTGACCGGGAATCGAACCCGGGTCCGCTGCGTGAGAAGGCAGCACGCTACTTCAAGACCACAGCGGTGGACATAATAATAATAATAATAATAATAATAATAATAATAATAATAATAATAATAATAATAATTATTATTATTATTATTATTATTATTATTATTATTATTATTTATTTATTTACGCTGGTAGATTTAAAGCCATACGGCCTTCTCTTTCACTCAACAACAGAAAAATAAAAATAATACAAAATTTAAAACACAGAATGCGGCATAAGTCACTGCACATGGTTGCAAGAAAAAAGTCAGATTGGTTGAAACTGGGGTGTTTTGGATACGTGAAAACGGGACCTTCAGAATATAATCTCAAACTAAATAGTGCTAAATAGTGTGAAGTTCCCGTATTTAAACCCCAGTTTCAACCAATTTATTTTATTTTTCATACAACCATGTGCAGTAGTTAACTGACTTACGCCGCATCCTGTATGTAAGAGAAGAAACTGTAGCAAATGAATACGTTTGAGACTGCAAATAATTGTGCGATAGATGAAACGAGAAACAAGATTAATTGGACCGCGTTATGCATCAAACAGCTATGCGCCATTATGTATTGTATTGTATTGTATTGTAAGCCTATGTTTTCCCTTTACAGAGATTTAGGCGCTCTCCCCCTACAAGGAAGAATTTGAACCATACTAATTTAGTTACACTTGTTTTCGTATAAATGTCATTTTGTGTGGTACGTGGTCAGCGTTCCGCCACATACTGACATATAGGAAACCAAGGTAGTACTAGGACGGGAAAATTCGGTAAATTTTGCTTAGAGGCCTTTTCATTCAGGCTTAAGGATTTTTTACGAGCCTGAAAATCTTCAGACTCGGGACCCACGGCTTAAAGTCCCTCCCGGAGGACTTGCTCCTTGGATTTTTCCGTCCAAAAAATCCATCGACCCCGGCCGGGTTTAAACCCGCGACCCTCGGGACCAGAGGCAAGGAGCTTAACCACTAGTCCACCGCGGCCGACGCCATTATGTAAGTATCGAGAAAAATATATTTCAAATTTAAGTGAATCTTCACTATTTATTGTAGCCCCAAAGTAACAATACTGGATATTTCAAGTTATTTTCCTTGTTTGACAGTTATGCATCAACAATCTAATAGTGGGAACATTTGGCGCTTAGCTGCATGATGCAGCATTTAGATTAGCATTTATGAAGATCTGGTTTCATAGCCGTTTGTTGCAAAATACATAATCTCTGGAAGGAGTGATGGCGTTTACATTTTCTTTAATAATAAGGATTCATTTAAAGATTTATAGCCAAAAGATGCGTACACTTACTTCATGAGTCAGTTCAACAGATGACGTCAAAATCAGAATTTGAAAAAAAAAATGGCGCTTAGCCGGTTGATGCATAACTTCGTTCAATTATTGCAGAAATTTGTGAGTGAACTGTCACTGAAAGTTTATAGAATCAAATAAAGTTATTGTGGATTTTTAACAATCATCTGTTGTATTTATTACGAGAAAAACAGCGTACCAACTATCTTCCAGTATCGCAGGGCAATATGAAATGCTGAAAAAATCAAGAATGTCTTAAAGTCTCTCTGGTTTAACTTTACGAGAAATTTGTAGAATGAGACAACTGTACTCACCTCTCTCACTCGCACCACTGTTGTAGGCGTTTCTTCAACAGATGTTAATAGGGGAAAGGGGGAAGAGGATAAACTGACAACAGGGTGGGTTCTTTCTTTTGTATCTGAACTAAAGTGGTCAACGATCTACCCCATCTCTCTCTCTCTGCCAAGTTAAGCCAGCTATACAATAGATATATGAAGAGCTTCAACTGAACTGATCTAATGCGTTCAAGGTGATCGATATTATGATGATGATTAACTTTCACTTTTCTTTTTCTTCTTCTTCGGCTTTCCCCACTTATAGGTTTGCCGTCTTCAGTTTCCATTTATCTCTATCATTCCAATCTCCTTCTTCCAAATTCCTATCATCCATTATAGTTCTGACGTAGTTTTTCCATTTCCATCTTGGTCTGCCACGTTTATTTTTTCCAGGGGGTGACCATTGGTATATATTTTTTGACCATCTTTCATTTTCCATTCTTTGTACACGGCCATACCATTTAAGCGTTTGATTTTTAATCCTCTTAACAACCGATGTGACGACATTCATTTCTCTCCAAAGGAATTCATTTCTTATTTTATCCTGTCTTGTTTTTTGGAGGCTTCTTCTAAAATAATTAAATTCAACTGTTATAATTTTATTCTTTTGTAATTCCGTCAAAGACCAAGTTTCACTTCCATATGACAAAATATTCTGTATTATGCTCTTTTAAATTTTCATTTTAATTTCCTTTGTAATATTTTTGTTCCAAATTATTCCATGTAATGTCTTAGTTGCATTTTTTTGCCATTGCAATTTTAGTCTGTACATCTCTCTCACAGGTATCTAACTTGTAATTATTGACCCAAGATATTAAAAAAATTCACATTTTTTTATTTTCCCTGTTTCGAGTATGAGGTCATCCACATCCTTTCCCAAACACATATATTCTTCACTTTAACCTTATAAATTCTTCCCACTCTCGAAAACCCTGTATTAGTCTTAGATGGACAAATATTAGAACAGTAAATTTCTTTGGATTAAACTGAACAATAAGCGGAGCTATGGGCTGTATATTTCGTTAATAAAATCAAAACTTGATTGAGTTTCCACAAACAGAAATGATTGCTCGCGGTTTCCAGGATCACGAAGTTATGGAGCGCGAAGCTTCTAAGTCATCAAGGCCTCCTTGTAATACGTAATTCCGCAAACTTTGTCTCCCGCCAAATTCTCATCTTCTCTTTTGATGTATCCCGCCCTGCGTCACCGAGAAAACAAGGTCAAAGCGCTCGGGGCTATGTTATGCAAAATATCTTAGAGTCTACCATGCTTAGCTATTCCATGGTCAAATTATCCCAGTTTCATGCTCCGTGAACTTAAGCGGCATAGTCCACCCGTCTTACACCTAAATTCTCAAAGCATCTATTAGTATACAACAAGGGCTACCGAACCTCAATCTTCAATAATAAACGCGCCAAAGTTAATCAAAATCAATCATTTTTGCTATTTTTGATACCAAAAAATGCAATGTACAGGGATTTATTGAAATATTAAATGACTCCCAGAATAAATTTTACTTACGAAGAGGAGGAGAATGGAAGGCTGCCCTTTCTGGATATGCTAATAATTAGAAATAATTATAGATTAGAATTTGATATTTATAGAAAAGAAACCAGTACATTTAGATATATCACGGCAGATTCTTACCATTGTAATCAACATAAAATGGCCAGTTTCAATTTTTTAGTCCACCGTCTTACTACTTTTCCGTTAAGTAAAAATAGATATAATAAGGAATTACAAACCATTAAAGATATAGCTAAGTGTAATGGTTTCAATGAAAATATTATTGATAATTTGATTCGTAAATTTGAATTTAGAAAACTTATTACTGATTCTACAGCCTTCCATTCTCCTATTAATAAAGCTAATTTTGCAATTATGCCGTACTAAATTAATTTTTACTTCCACTTTGACATTAAATAGTGTACTTGGAAACCCTAAAGATAAAGTCGATTGTTAAAAAAATCCGGTATTTATGAAATTGGATGCAATGACTGTGATATGAAATATGTTGGGCAAACCAGAAGATCCATTTTTAACTAGATTTAACGAACATATTGCCCATTTTAGACTTAACAGAATTGAAAAATCTGGAGTTGCCCAGCATATTTCTGATTACGGTCATGCTATCAATAAAAGTAACCTTAGGCTGATTCGTTCGGTCATTGATTTCAAATTCCTTGACGTCCTTGAAAGTTTGGAAATTTATAAAAATAAGGATAAAATCATGAATAAAGATAAGGGCCATATTCCGTACAGCGCCCTCTTTTCTCTAATTGAAACAAAAGAGGGTTAGTTTTATTATGTTTTATTGTTTACTTGTGATTGATTGCGTCATGTGACGTAGTTTGTTTTTAACTGAATTTGTGTCTTGAGAATGACAGCTTGGCTGTGGAAACGTGTTGACCATTCTAAAACATTAATTGGTGAATTGGGCATATTGACTGTATATATATTTTAAAATCAATCGGTTATAATCTAAATACATAATTTTAATATAATATAAATTTATGTAATTTGTACTTCAATATAAGTAAAACACTAGTAGTAGTAGTAGTAGTAGTAATAGGATTTTATTAGGCTACAAGTACATACATAAGGACTTTATTAAACTAAAAGTAAGATATATACAATGTTATTTACAAATATGGATCGCACGGGCAGTAAGCCGTACGTGCTGTTGACAGTCCGTTAAAATAAGTTGATGTTTGGTAATAATAGGCCCTATGCTTAAAAAAAAACAAAAAAACAACCAATAATATTACAATTAGATATCAATACAATTACATTATACATTAACTTAGTTATGTAGAATTATTAAGAATTAATGATATTGACTACAAGAAAGATATAGGCCTATACAACGTTATGGGTCGCACGGGCAGTAAGCCGTACGTGCTGTTGATAGTCCGTTACAATAAAGTAATATTTGGTAATAGTATAAAGAAAGAAAAAAACAAAAAGAAAACAATAATATTACAATTACATAAAGAAAACACAATAATATTACAATTACATGGTAATACAATAACATTATACATAAATTATGTAGAATTATTAAGAATTAATGGTATTGCATTTAATAAATAGCAATAGGCCTACATACAATAAGAACAGTTAAATCTCGTAGACTGCAATGGGCAGGACATATGGCAGGAATGGAGAATGAAAGACGTGCATGGAAGCTTCTTGTAGGAAAACCAGGAGGAAAACGCCCAGTTAATAGACCAAAAATGAGGTGGGAGAATAACATTAACTATGATTTGAGGGAAGTAGATTATAAGGGAATGATTAGGAAAAATTAGCTCAGGATAGGGAATTATGGAGAGCTCATGTCCATGAACCTACGGGTTCGATAGTTCCAGTGAGTTAGTTTAGGCCTACAGACAATTACATTATATAATGGAATTGGACAGTCAATGACAAATAAGGGAAAATTTTGAGTTCAAATATCTAATAATTACCAATAATAATTATAAATAGGTATGAGATAAATAACTAACTCACTGGCTCAATCGAACCCTTAGATTTATGGACGCGCAGACATAAGCTCTCCATACATCCCTCTCCTGAACTAATATTTTCCAGTCATCCTCTGTACAATCTACTTCCCTCAAATCATGAAGAGATGCAGAAAGTAATTAAATATAGGCTTCGTTCTGAAAATACATGCTACTACGCATTATAGCGGCTTTTTCGTCCCAAATTATCTCAAAAGAACGTTAAATTAAGCGTATACAAAACTCTTATTCTTCGAGTTATTTTATATTAATCCGAAACTTGGACTCTTAGTTTAAGGGAGGAGAAAGTAATACCGAGTATTTGAGAATAAAGTTCTTAGGGAAATATTTTGACTAATGAGAAATGAACAGATTGGTGAATGGATAACATTGCATAACAGTGAGCTGTATGATCTTAATAGGAAGCCAGATATAACAACAGTTAAGTTTCGTAGACTACGATGGGCAGGGCATGTGGCACAAATGGAGGAATGAAAGAGATGCATGTATGCTTCTTGTAAGAAAACCAGTGGGAAAAAACCCAATTGTTAGACCAAGAATGAGGGGGGAAATAACATTAGCAATGATTTGAGGGAAGCAGATTTTACAGTGGATGATTGGAAAATATTAGCTCAGGATTAGGATGTATGGAGGGCTTATGTCCGCGTGGCCATGAACCTACGGGTTCGGTAGTGCCAGGGAGTTGGTTACTTAATCAATACTAATAAAATTCATATCAAATTCCGTTGAGGTGAATACTCATAAGATATAAATTAAAAATTAAAATTTACCTGTCGTCCTCAACTCTCTTAAAATAACACTGAACAACAAAAAATAAACTTTTTTTTGTCTCAGAAAGAAAAATACGTGATTCTGATAGCATTTTTCTTCTGAATTGAAATATGATATTGGTTTTTCTCTATCACGCAAGGTTTTCGAGAGACGCAAACACTTTAATATTTTCTACATTCGTAACTACACAATATTCGAACATTTGGACTCACCTAGAAAGTAACAAATGACGATTTTCTGCTATATTTAGCATGTGGAGCATCCCTCATAATTAGGTCAAGGCATTTAATGACCTATAAATTGGTAAAAAATGCAAAATAAAAAATGCATTTATGACCTAAAAAATACAAAAAATGACCAATAAAATTTAAAAAAAGACGAATAAGAAGTTTAGATTTGCCAATAAAATACTATTTATTAGACTGAGTACTCACTTGATTACTGAATTACATAAAATTTAACTTTTATTACGGAAAATCCATTTCAATTACACAATGCACTTTTACAACAATTTTGAATTGCGGTTAAAAATCGAAATAGGGGTAGAAGCTAGCATAAGCTCTAATAAATTGAATAAAATTCCTAGAAGTGAGCAAGTTCATTAAGCACATACCTTGAAAAATAGGGGTAGTAAACAAAACATCTACTTAATTCCAAGAAATTGTATTGACAAGGAAAAATACTGAATTATAATAAAAATCTCAAATCAAATACAAATAAACTCACAGCCTTTCGGAAAAGTGTAAAAAAATGCTCAAAATGACCTAAAAATTGCCAAAAAATGACCTATACGTAGAAAAGTTAAGAAAATCCAAAAAAATGCCCTAACAAATTGCTTTTATTTAATCCGTTTTTTAATGTCATACATTTTCATATATGCAACCAATGTTTCAACCTTCATAAGAAAAAGACCCAAAATCATTAATTGCCTTGGCCTACTCATAATGGTCCAACAATAATCGGCCAGCATATTAGGATTCTATTTGCCTTGATATCTCTTTTCCATAGCTGAAATCTCCTGATGAACGTGTTCCTGGTGCTCATCGCCCACTATGCCAAGATGGACAAATGGACGAAAAAACGTTTATTAAAAAGATAATTATTTAAATCCATTGAAATTGAAATAAAAACACTGGGTGATGGAGAAATTCCGAATACATATTTAAAAAACTGAATTAAGTACAACTATTGGTACTCATGAGACAAAAATCATGTTGACCGGTGTAATGTATCTAAAATATTAATTGAAGGCCTTTCGGAAGTTAACTTTCATCATCAGCAGGATGAGTATGCGCTACTAGTTGTTGTATTTGATACGCTGTAGACGTCGATGGATTTGATGCATCGCCAGTAGGAACTGACTCGAAAGGCCTCCAATTAATAATATTTTAAATGCATCATTTATATTTATATATATAAAATGTTGTTTGTACATGACATTTACATTGCTACATTTATTGTATCTTTAACTGTTTATAATTAGTATAGTGTATATCTATATTTGTCGAATATGTATTTGTGCTGGTTGAGTGGAAGAGAGGGCCTTATGGCCTTAACTCTGCCAGAATAAATAAAGTATTATTATTATTATTATTATTATTATTATTATTTATTATTATTATTATTATTATTATTTTAACAAAGTTGAGGATGATGGCACCTGCCAACAGGTACATTTTAATTTTTAATTTTTATCTTATTGTTAGTTAATCTTACGTAACAGTATTAGACAATAGTCTCTAGTGATGATTCTAAAATATTGATTCTAAACTTTGAATACTTAGTACATCAGTTGGTCGTTTCAACCTGTTGTCGAATTCAAATCTGAATTGGAATGGGGCGGTATCTGTGACAAATTTCAATTATACTGTGATTGACATTTCACAACACCAATTAGTGCACAACTTCGAATGTATATAGATATATATAATTAACTTACCCTAGTACGCATTGGTTTGGCCATGTTGTTAGTTACATTGTAGCTTAACAACTGCGTTCCATTAAAAACGCTACCCCCTCGGCTCACCCTCCTAACATAACTTCACAATCATTTTAACAACCCATGTCGATTTAGTAGTCCTGACGTCACAGCTAATTCCGACTACAAATTGTTTTGATTCTTGTATAAACAAATTAAAGTGTGGCCTATACTGGACGTTTCAAAATGTTGTGTACAAACTTAACTCATGAGGCGATTTGGCTTTGAACAAGGATAAAATGAAATTTGAAAAAAAAATCTTCAATGCAACCAAATTATATGTATGTATATCCATCCATCCATAGTAATTCTGCCTGAAGGCAGGTCCTTCACTGCAATCATGGCATTTTTTGATGCTATGCTTGCAGCTTTACGAGGGAATTGTAGGTGTGGTAGCTTCCCGTTGCTTTCCACACCGGTGAAGGATGGTGATGATAATGATAAGGATGGTGATGATGATGCCCTTATGATTTCGGGGACCGTTTGGGCCTTAGAGTTTTCTTAACATTTGTCTTACAGGTGAGGAAAAACCCCGATAAAAACCTCACTCAGAAAAACTGCCCCGACCGGGGATCGAACCCGGGCCCGCTGCGTGACAATGCCGCACGCTACCTCGAGGCCAAAGCGGTGGACTGTGTATATATATATATATATATATATATATATATATATATGTATATCTGTGTGTGTATGTGTGTGTCCATCGCTGCGGTCTCGAGGTAGCATGCTGCCTTGTCAGCAGCGGGCCCGGGTTCGATTCCCGGTCGGACAGGCTCCTGGGTGAGGATTTTTTCGGGGTTTTTCCTCACCTGTAAGACAAATGCCAGGAAGCTTAGGGCCCAACGGTCCCCGAAAATCAGCCGGCCATCATCATCACCCTCATCCTTCACCGGTGTGGAAAGCAACGGGAAGCTACTACATCTACAATTCCCTAGTAAAGCTGCAAAGCACAGCATGAAAATGCTATGATTGCAGTGAAAGACCTGCCCCCGGGCAGAATTACTATGGATGGATGGATAGATGGATACAAACACACACACACACACACACACACACACACACACACACACACATATATATAATTGGGTCCACCGCTGTGGTCTCGAGGTAGCGTGCTGCCTTGTCACGCAGCGGGCCCCGGTTCGATCCCTCTCGTGGCAGTTTTTCTGGGTCAGGTTTTTATCGGGGTATTTTCCTCACCTGTAAGACAAATGTCAGGAAAACTGTAAAGTCCAAACGGTCCTCGAAATCATATGGTCATCATCCTTATCATTCTTCACCGGTGGTGAAAGCAACGGGAAGCTACCGCACCTATAATTCCCTAGTAAAGCTGCAAAACATAGCATGAAAATGATATGATTGCAGTGAAAGACCTGCCCTCGGGCAGAATTACTATATTGTAAGGGGTAGTGACGTGTGCATAACCTCTCCTACTCAATTCTCATCCTCACCTTCTCGTGGTACAACCCGTTTTCTCAAACGAGGCTTTGAGGACCGAGTCTCGGCGGTATAACCGTTCCATTGGGTACTGAGTAAATGCGGAGACTGGAATATAGCGTCGGGCCAGTAACCCGTCCTAAGAAGTCTCAACTTTACTTCCAAGTCTCAATACGAAGAAATCCAGAAGAATTTAAATATGACGACCCGGATGCAACATGTTCATCGAGTGGAAGATCGCAGGATAATCACAAATAGGAATGAGATTCACAAAGAAATTAAACATAGGCTCAATTCTGGAAATGAATGTTCTTATGCATTACAGGAACTCTCGACGTTCCAACTCCTTTCAAAGAACGTTAAACTGAAAATATATAAAACTATTATTCTACCAGTTATATTATATGGGTGTGAAACATGGACTCTTACTATAAGGGAGGAAAGGAGATTACGAGTATTTGAGAATAAAGTACTTAGGAAAATTTTTGGACCAAAAAGAGATGAACAGACAGGTGAATGTTGAAGACTACGTAACAGTGAACTATAGTGACCTTTATAGGAAGCCAGATATAGTAAGACCAGTTAAGTCTCGTAGACTGCGATGGACAGGACATGTAGCACGAATAGGGAATGAAAGATGTGCATGGAAGTTTCTTGTAGGAAAGCCAGAGGGAAAAGGCCTGTTAGTAAACCTAGAATGAGGCGGGAGAATAACTTTAACTATGATTTGAGGAAAGTAGATTATACAGGGAATGATTGGAAAACGTTAGCTTAGGACAGAGATGTATGGAGAGGTTATGTCCGCGCGGCCATGAACCTACGGGTTCGATAGTGCCAGTGAGTTAGTTATAAGTAATTAAATGACATATTTTGAGGTAACTTATTTCAATTAAGATGTTAACGAAGTAATCAAGTGAGGTAGTTGTTATTAATGTGTGACTTGTCTCGACTGTGAGCGGTTTATTAACATATCTGATTTAATCAGATTGCAGGCAGCGCACGACATGTCATTCCCAATGTATGTCCGTATGTAGATCATTCTCGCATCTTATTTCAGCTCACTGACATCATTAAATTCGATTATGTAATTTAGTAGTAGTAGTAGTAGTAGTAGGACTTTATTAGACAAAAAGTAAGATTGTTATTTTTAGTCTGATCATCTTACCTCAATATTAATGTTGATTTGTTCTTGAACGTGTTTCAAAACAATTCTGTTTTATTGTCAGCTTGTCCAGAGTTGATTTGTTCTTGAACATGTTTCAAAACAATTCTGTTTGTTCGTCAGCTTATCCAGACTCTGGACAAGATGACGATAAAACAGAATTGTTTTGAAACATGTTCAAGAACAAATCAACATTAATATTGAGGTAAGATGATCAGACTAAAAATAATATATAATTAAAATAACCTCAAAATATCACTTCCTAAAATTAAATATTAGTAAGATATTTAAAATATGATTTACAAATATGGGTCGCACGGGCAGTAAGCCGTACGTGCTGTTAACAGTCCGTTACAATAAAGCAATAATTGGTAATAGTATAAAGAAAAACAAAAAAATAAAACAATAACATTACAATTACGTAAAGAAAACACAACAATATTACAAATACATAATAATACAATAGCATTATACATTAATTAAGTTATGTATAATTATTAAGAATTAATGGTATTGCATTTTGATAACATATATTTATTCATGAATGAGTGTTCTTATTTTCCGCGTTTTGTCCAGAAATTTACCCAAGTTTATCCAATTTTCTGGATTTACCAATAACTCGTAGCACGCCAATCTTTCCCGATTTGAATTTAGAAATCTTTCCGGTAATAACTGACGTCTCCAATATTCTAAATCATCACATTTTCCTAATATATGTTTAGTTTACATGCGGCATCGAAGACAACTGTTTCCTTCCGATTTAAAAGATAATATTGATTTCCAGTAGCATCTAGAGTCGGTTTACGGTACCGACCACAATTTAAGGGTCATGCTCCGGTCTTGAAGTTCTTATCTACGGTGTTTCTGTAGTTTGAGTCGCTTGGATATCCAAGCTTGGTCTGAAAAATGTTCTTTTCCAGCCATTTTCTCATAATGTTGACGAGGAACTGAGCCCAAGCTTTTCGATCTTAAAAAAGTTGACATTATGTGGTCTGGATGGTTGAAGTCTATTTTATGTTGGTCATACTTGTCAAAAGTGAGACCGTTTCTTGAAGTAGCTGAGGATTGAGGAGAATTTTGATTAAGATTTCAAAACATTTCTGGATAAGGTTTGGATCGGTTAGATTTGAGGGCTGTGAAGATTTGGGAAGTTGGATGAGGTTAGATTAGTTGGATTTTCATTTCTTTGTGTGTCGGATGTCTTCTGTGTAGTTTTAATCTTTTGATGTGGCCTGGAATTCAGATATTTCTGAAATTCTAGGCGTTACTATCAGATAGAGCCGGAAAGTTGTTGTTAGAGGCTTTTAAGACTCCGCGCGCCGCTCCAATCACCAAAAACTGAAAACAGTTCTCTACCAATAATGTCTTCGTATTTTTAAATGACGTTTTCATGTCTACTCCACGTGGATATAATTATATTAAGAGCGTTGTAACTTTTGTCTTTTGCAGCATTATTAGGCCTATAATATAGTAAGTTAGTGCCAGTGAATAAAACGTTACATCGCCGCTTGATATGCTAAATAATTCCATCGATAGCAATTCTGCCCGAGGGCAGCTCTTTCATTGCAATCATAGCATTTTCATGCTATGCTTTGCAGCTTTACTAGGGAATTATAGGTGTGGTGTCCACCGCTGTGGTCTCGAGGTAGCGTGCTGCCTTGTCACGCAGCAGGCCCGAGTTCGATCCCCGGTCGGGGCAGTTTTTCTGGGTGAGGTTTTTATCGGGGTTTTTCCTCACCTGTAAGACAAATGTCAGGAAAACTTTAAGGCCCAAACGGTCCCCGAAATCATATGGCCATCATCATCATCCTTATCATTGTCATCATCATCAGTATCATCCTTCATCGGTGTGGAAAGCAACGGGAAGCTACCACACCTACAATTCCCTAGTAAAGCTGCAAGCATAGCATGAAAATGCTATGATTGCAGTGAAGGACCTGCCTTCGGGCAGAATTACTATGGATGGATAGGTGTGGTAGCTTCCCGTTGCTTTCCACACCGGTGAAAGAGGATGATGATGATGGCCGGATGTATTTCGGGGACCGTTGGGACTTAAGCGTTCTGACATTTGTCTTACAGATGAGGAAAAACCCCGGAAAAACCTTACCCTGGAAGCTTGTCCCAACCGGCGATCGAACCCGGGCCCGCTGCGTGATAGGGCAGCACGCTACCTCGAGACTACAGCGGTGGACGCTAAATACTTATGCTTGCAAAATAGACCTACGTGTTCGTTAGTTCAAATGAGTTACTTAGTTATGATGACCTTGAAGAAAATTTTCGGGCTGTAGGCCGTGGTCGTGAGGAAAATCTTCTTCAATCTTCTTCAAGATCATCATAGCAACTCCGGCCGTGAAAGTCTACGTGAATACATAAGTTACTTAGTTGTTGTTAATTATTTACTGCTGGTATTCGTTTCGGAGCTAGTGATTTTATGCAATTCATTTATTTATTATAGTGTGCTTTCTATTCGTCCCGCGCCGTAGCCGAGTGGTTAAGGTTGGAAGCCTTGGCGCAGAGCTACGGGAGTTGCGTTGGTTCGAGTCTCCATGGGGGAAGAAATTTTCTCATGATATTTCGGCCAGTATGTGACCGGTGCCCACCCAGCATCGTCAGGCATTTGGGTAGCTACAATAAGTAGCGGCTCCAGGTTGAGGGAACCTCTGTGATTGACACATGTGGATGTGAGAGGCCAGCAGCCGGCTGGTAGGCTAAGGGCCTTCTAGGCCTGTCGCGCCAGGAGTGAGTGTGAGTGTGCTTTCTAAAATACTTTTTCTGGATTCTTGGCTGTATCTTGTAGTATTGTCTTCTCCACGTTTCATCACCTTCTCTGGATGACATATTTAGGAGGTTTTGCTTGTGTAGATTTTCGTAGTAACTGATAATTTGTTGCTAATTAATAGTTAGTTGTTACCAGTTACTACGAAAAAATACACAAGTAAAATCTCCTGAAGATGTCACCCACAGTAGGCGATGAAACGACGAGGATACATACTGCAAAACACGGCCAAAGAATCCCGAAAAGGTATTTTAGAATACATAACGATAGCCGTGAAAGTCTTAACCGATATAGGGTGCTTTGTTTAAAAGTAACTTTATCATTCTCTTTATAGGTTTGTAACTTAGTTATGTAGGTAGGTAGGTAGGTAGTGTTTTATTAAAAAACAATGATTAATTAATTAATTAAGTGGAATTAAATTCTGGAGAGTGAAAAACCCGATAGTTCCTGCTTTCAAGTCTCCCATTTCAGGACTTGCGGTTCTTTTACGTGCTGTAAATGTACGATAGGAGATCCACAGCTTAATCGTCTTCCGAAGGTGAGCAGCGAGTTAAGGTACGCCCTCAGAAGTAGGAGCAAGCTGGATGCAAAGATCCTTCACTTGAGCGCTGGCCGTAGACCAGAATGACACTACTTGGCGCGGGCGCTATGTGCCATAACAATGACTCACACCTCGTACAATAATAAAGAAATATATTTCTACTAAAACCAACATTCGTGATAAGAAAAATAAAATTTAAAAATAATTTTAGTAAAAATTAAGATGAAGTGGCTCTTCGTCTACTTCTCCTCAATAGACGTTCCTGACTTCAGGACACACGGATTAATGACCATTGGATTTTTATAGTCTATCCTAAATGGTACATTGATCTCGTCCGGGTTTGTATCCGCGACCCTCGAGACCAGAGTACGGAACGTAACCACTAGACCAGCGATGCGTAAATAAAATTAATAATATTCTGTTTTAATTTCAAACCTGTCCAAATGAATAAGAGAGAATTTATGTGATATATTAATAATGTATATTTTATATAACATACCAAACATTATGTTAATTAAATTTGTTAATAAATTAACATTTTTTCGTGTTTGATAGAAGCAAGTTTATACAGGCCTATAATTATCTTAATTGCATATTTCAAAATCATGAAAATAAAATCAATAATGTACAGTTCTAATTAAAGCGAATAATTAATTCGTCAATTTAATTAATGAAAAAAATAACAATGTAACTTGTGCAGGGTTCAAATTTAGTTACGTCATTAGCAGGGTAAATTGATTTCGAAGGGAACAGGTGAAATATAATGCAGAATAAAATTCGTTTTACAAAAATCATGTAACACAACTGCTATATAAACTCATATATATATTAGAGTTACACCTTTTTTGACTTTTGTGAAATAAAATATTTCCTGTGCAATAGATGGGTGAACGATTGCTTAAAACCATCGAAAAAGGCCTTCATTTCACTGAACTTCAAGAAAAGGTCACCCCAAAATCAATATTAGATATTGATATATAAATACGTTTGGGGATGATCTTTTCTTAAAGCTCAGTGAAATGAAGGCCTTTTTCAGTTGTTTTAAGTAAAAGGTTATACATTCATTGTACAGGAAATATTTTATTTCACAAAAGTCCAAAAAAGTTATAACCCTAATATATATATGGTATGATAAGAAAAATAAATGCCTGGACGGGATTCGAACCCGGAACTCTGAGTCTGTACCTCAGCGTGATATCCATTACACCACCAGGCGAATCCAATTCAAACACTTATTTTTCTTATATATGTAGGTCTCTTATATTCTCCATTATTACTAGATGTCTCTTTAATTTGCTTACTTGTTATAGTCAGCTACTAGATGGCAGTGAAGACCGAGTTCTCGCGACATCTAGTAATAATGGAGAATATAATACATATATAAGAAAAATAAGTGTTTGAATTGGATTCGCCTGGTGGTGTAATGGATATCACGCTGAGGTACAGACTCAGAGTTCCGGGTTCGAATTCCGTCCAGGCATTTATTTTTCTTATCATACCATATTAAGCTTGCATTGCTCAATGTTAAACATTTAATTATAACATATATATATATATATATACATATATATATATATATATATATATATATATATATATATATGATCCATCCATCCATAGTAATTCTGCTCGAGGGCAGGCCTTTCACTGCAATCGCAGCATTTTTATGCTATGCTTTGCAGCTTTACTATGGAATTGTAGGTATGGTAGCTTCCCGTTGCTTTCCACACCGGTGAAGGATGATGATGATGATGATGATCAAGATGATGATATTGATAAGGATGATGATGATGGCCATATGATTTCGGGGACCGTTTTGGGCCTTAAAGTTTTCCTGACATTTGTCTTACAGGTGAGGAAAAACCCCGATAAAAGCCTCAACCAGAAAAACTGTTCCGACCGGGGATGGAACCCGGGCTCGCTGCGTGACAAGGCAGCACGCTACCTCGAGACCACAGCGGTAGACATATACATGATATGAAAATAAATATAAACACCTTAACAGGTATTTGAACCCGAGACCACGAACTTTATACATTAGTGACAAACCAACCGGTCGACTCAGGCATCCTAGCACAAACATTCATTTTTCTTTCTGATATGTAATTCTCTATCATGAGTGGCAGTGGAACATCGATCACACCACATCTCGTGGCTTGTATAACAAATAAGCATTTAACCCATTCGCCTCAAAACACGAGGTACACTCACCGACAGTTAAATGGCCTTTGAACTCAGAAGACGGAATACACTCGCTTAACCCTCAAATTGTCAATATAGTATTTTCTCGTGCCAGTTATGTAAATGTTCCGGACCGCAAGGAAAATAAATTCATGTTAAATGTGTTGTTATTATACATTATTGCGTAATTTGACATAAATTTAAGTAATTTTTACTCGTTTGTTTCTCTGTTGATCTAAAAACAATATTAAATATATGAAATCAATGTATCCAAAAGGGTACATTTTTAATTTAAGGGTTAAGTATGCTCTTACATATTTTGCAATATTTCGTACATCCCTTGACAGGGACTATATCTAATAGAGAAGCCGGTAAAAAAAGTGATTTATCCTCATTATAACTAAAGAAAAATGTGATGTGTTTAAATAGTGTAAACAGTTTTGTAACTGGATAATTTGACAGGTAAATTTCTCTGCACTCAATTTTTATTTTATTTTTTTTTGCTTCCCTCCACTAAAATTAAGGGTGCGGCTTATATTCGGACCAATGTGGTAGTTATTTATACTGGAAATGGAAGCCCTGTATATTATCACTCTGTAGCTGGTGAAAAGAATGCACGGAGTTAAGTCGAATGTTTAGCATCTAATTCTGTAACAGTAATTACATAAAGCCGCAGATAGTTCTCCTCCACGGTAATTGCTTCTATTTACTTGCTTGAAGCAATGCTTTGATTACATTTAGTTAATTCTCTAATTATAACTGGAATTTACATAATTACATAACTATATAATTAATTTTACAATTGTATTCCATTCCTGAATCAGAAATAACAATGCTATTGCACAATTAAATAAAATTGGATATACAAAAGCTAGACAAAACTTCAGGTAGGGCTTTCTCACATGAATAGACTGAAATAGCTATTATGCACTACTGTAACAAATTCACACGTTTTTAAGGGGTATTGGCTGAGGGTTTTAATGTAAGAGAGGCACCGTCTCCTTTGGACCATCGAGCATTAATTATCACCTATTTATCCCTTAAATGTCCACCGCTGTGGTCTCGAGGTAGCGTGCTGCCTTGTCACGCAACGGGCCCAGGTTCGATTCCCGGTCGGGGCAGTTTTTCTGGGTGAGGTTTTTATCGGGGTTTTTCCTCACCTATAAGACAAATGTCAGGAAAACATTAAGACCCAAACGGTTCCCGAAATAATATGGCCATAATCATCATCGTTATCATTATCATCATCATCATAATCATCATCCTTCACCGGTGTGGAAAGCAACGGGAAGCTACCACACCTACAATTCCCTAGTAAAGCTGCAAGCATAGCATGAAAATGCTATGATTGCAGTGAAGGACCTGCCTTCGGGCTGAATTATTATGGATGGAACTCTTAAATGGGCAATACACTAATTTCTCTTCTTCTTCTTCATCCAGGGATTAAGCCTGTTGGCTCGTTCCGGTTTAATGAAAGCTAGAATTGTTAAAATTGTTCAGACCATCTTCTGTGTGGGCGTCCAACATTTCTCCTTCTGTGCGGTTTATAATTTAGCAATAATTTTGGAAATCTTTCTTCTGAAATTCTATTAGCATGTTCTTTTCAGACGTTTCTATATTTAATTTTTCGATCTGTAAGTTTGGAAATACTTAGTTCCTTTCTTATATCTTCATTTATTTTTTTTATCCAGCAGAGTATATCCTGCTATATTTCTTAAAAGTCTCATCTCAACTGCTTCCGGTCTTTGTTCTTGTCTTTTAGTGATCGTCCAACATTCTGATCCATACACCAGTACAGGAACAGCCATTTTTTGTTTCTTTTCTTATGTTTTTAAGTGTTCTTTTAATAGTGCCGCTCATTAGATTAAATGTATTTATTTCATTCCCCATACGTGCAACATGTCCTGCCCATCGCAGTCTACGGGACTTAACTGTTCTTATTATATCTGGCTTCCTATAAAGACCATGTAGTTCATTTGTTTGTAGTCTTCTCCATTCACCTGTCTGTTCATCTCTCTTTGGTCAAAAATTTTCCTAAGAACTTTATTCTCAAATACTTGTAATCTCCTTTCCTCCCTTAAAGTAAGAGTCCATGTTTCGCATCCATATAATATAACTGGTAGAATAATAGTTTTATATATATTCAGTTTAACGTTTTCTGAAAGGAGTTGGGACATCAAGAGTCTCTACAATGCATAATAGTATGCATTTCCAGAATTGAGCCTATGTTTAATTTCTTTGTGCATCTCATTCCTATTTGTGATTATTGTTCCTAGGTATTTGAATTCAGCTACTTCCTCAAAATTTCCCTCATTTGTCATTAGCTGTCCATTTCCATACTATAATGTATTTCTATGTGTGACCATATATTTTGTTTTATTGATATTTACTTCCAGTCCTAATTCCTTAGTGTTACTCAATAGTGTGTGCGTGTTGTCCTTAATTTAATTATCCCTTAAATTGGCCCTGTATCATATAAAGATATATTAGTTCAATTTTTATAAATATGTTTAATGTAATAAAAAAATAGTTACTCTACATTATCTAAATATATGTCATATTATGCAAAAATAATCATATATAATAATTTTATAAATATGTTCAATGTTATATTATCTAAATTTGTGTCAAATTATGAAAAATAATCAGAAGGTAATAATTTAGGTTATGATAGTTTGTTTTATCTGCAGTACGACACATTTAAATAAGTTAGTTTTCAGTTTCTCCAATTTAACAAAAGTAACATATAAAATAATACTGAAACGAATAGTTATATTTGGAAGCGACGAAACATTGGCATTATCAGAAAAAAGGTAAGTTTATAATAAATGATTGGGAAAGAAAAATACTAAGGAAAATATATGGAGCAATACAGGAACAAGATAAACGGAGAATTAGAGCGAACCAGGAACTGAAAGAATTATATAGGAATTCAGATCTGGTAGGAGATATTATAAGAAAAGAGACTGGAATGGGTAGGACATGTGTTGCGGATGGAACAGGAAACGAGTGCACGATGGATTTTAGATGGGGACCCAGAAGGAAGAAGAAAGGTTGGAAGGCAGAAAACAAGATTATTGAATAAGGTAGAGGTAGACTTAAGACAACTGAAGGTTAAAATATGTAGGAAAAAGTTAGGAATAGAGAAGAATGGGCAGATGTTATATAGGAGGCCAAGGTTCTTAGAGGAATGTAGAACCAAGGGAAGAAGAAGAAGAAGAAGAAGAAGAAAAAGAAGGAGATGGTGATGATAATGGTGAAGAAGAAGGGAAAAAAGAAAAAGAAGAAGAAGGAAAAGAAGAAGAAGATATGTTATGTAAACGATCGAAATTGGACCATGAGTTCGGTTTGCTGGGGGTTTCGCTTAGTGTATGCTGTTTCTACGTGACGGACTTCTTATTTTTCCGTATGTTTTATAAGATAATATTGTTTTTATGTATCTATTTATTTATTTATTTATTAACAGGTTTACAATATAATAAAACTTCTTCTGTGCCCAAAGCTTTTTTAATTTAAATTTTCTTTTTCCATTCTTCACTATCTTCTCATTTCAATTCTTCCAGACCTAGCTCCCTCATACCTCTTTTTACATAATCCATCTATTTAAATCTAGGTGGACCTCTCTTTCCTTTCCCAGGTGGAATCCATTCCGAAACTTTTCTGGATAATCTTGTGTCTGGCATTCTAAGTATATGTCCATACCATTCTAGTTGTCTACACCTCACAAAATCTAATATTGCATTTTAGACTTTCATTTGTTGTCAGATGATTGTATTTCTGATTTTTTCCAATTTAGAATGTCTAGTTGAGCGTCTAAAATAGTCCATTTCAGTAGACATTAGCTTTAAACTCAAATATTTATTTAACTGCCAAGTTTCTGCACCGTATATTAGCTTGCTTCGAATTATAGCTTTATAAATTTGTAATTTGGTATTCATTCTTATGTTCTTATTCCACAAAACTCCGTTTAACATTGTTATTACGTATCTACCTTTTTGAATTATATATTTTATGTAATTTTAAAGAGGATAGTGAAGTGCTTTGTGTGGTGTGTAGCATTATATGGTGCAGAGACTTGGACATTACGACGGAATGAGGAAAAGCGACTGGAAACGTTTGAGATGTGGATATGGAGAAAAATGGAACGTATAAAATGGACAGACAAAATAAAAAAAAATATATAGATGTGCTAGACAGAGTGGGTGAAAGAAGAACAATGCTGGAAATCATAAAGAAGAGGAAAAGAAATTGGATTGGCCACTGGCTAAGAAGAAACTGCCTGCTGACTGATGCCATAGAAGGAGTGGGTAATAGAAAGAAGGTTAGAGGCAGAAAAATACATGAGATGATAGACAATATTAAAATAAATAGTTTGTATAAAGATATAAAAATGAAGGCTGAGTTAAGGAAAGAGTGGAGAATGTTGAGTTTGCAGTGAAAAACCTGCTCTTGGGTAGAACACTATAAATGAAAATGTAATTTTGTTGAGTACATTTTGAGTTAATTTTAATCTCGTTTTTATTTTATAATTGTGGTAACCCTATGGAATTAACTATGTTTATTCTAGAATATTGGGTGAATTGGTAAAATATTTAATGGGGAAATGGACAGAGTTACAAATATCAAATAGAAACATGGATACAAAACGTATTAACAAAATAATTCGAACTGTTATGATATCATGTAGTGCATACAATTTTGTTTAATTTATTAATGATAACGTTATGGGAAATGAACAGACAGGGCATCACAATGCATATTGCATGTTGTATAAACAAGACATACACAGATTGAATGCATCAGTGGTTCAGCTGAACGCGTTCCCTGGAGACTGGCTTATGTTACGCCTTCGACACTATCTCCAGAGCCATTTCCATAGCCAACGTGTCAAATGTTCACTTCAAAATATTACCCCTAACTCATGAAAAGTTGAATTATGTCTCGGGTATTATAAGCTAAATTTTTGTAAAAATTGTATTTTAAGAGAGCTCAAAAATAGCAAAAAATATGTAAATTACCAGATACAAATTAGCTAACTAACACTGGCACTATCGAACCCGCAGGTTCATGGCCGTGCGGACATAAGCTCTTCATATATCCTGAGCTAATGTTTTCCAGTCATTCCCTGTATAATCTACTTACCTCAAATCATAGTTAATGTTATTCTCCCATCTCATTCTTGGTCTACCAACTGGGCGTTTTCCCTCTGCTTTTCCTACAAGAAGCTTCCATGCACGTCTTTCATTCCCCATTCGTGCCACATGTCCTGCCCATCGCAGTCTACGAGAGTTGACTGTTCTCATTATATCTGGCTTCCTATAAAGACCATGTAATTCATTGTTTTGCAGTCTTCTCCATTCACCTGTCTGTTCATCTCTCTTTGATCCAAAAATTTTCCTAAGAACTTTATTCTCAAATACTCGTAATCTCCTTTCCTCCCTTAAAGTAAGAGTCAATGTTTCGCATCCATATAATATAACTGGTAGAATAATAGTTTTATATATTTTCAGTTTAACGTTTTTTGAAATGAGTTGGGAAGTCAAGAATCTCTGTAATGCATAATAGCACGCATTTCCAGAATTGAGCCTATGTTTAATTTCTTTGTGCATCTCATTCCTATTTGTGATTATTGTTCCTAGGAATTTAAATTCAGCCACTTCCACAAAATTTCCCTCATAGCTGTCCATTTCCATTGTATAATGTATTTCTATGTGTGACCATATATTTAGTTATATTGATATTTACTTCCAGCCCAAATTCCTCTTGTTAGTCAATAGGTTGCGTTTGTGTGCGTGTGTGTGTGTCTGTGTCTGTGTGTGTGTGTGGGCTCTTAGTGTCTCTTCGCTAATGCTTAATAATACTACATCATCAGCATAAACTTACAGCTTAGTAATATCATTGAGTTGCAGGCCTTCTGCATCCTCTAAGGATTTTATTTGTATGCTCTAGTATAGAATTGAATATTAGATGAAATAGTGCATCTCCTTGCTTTAATTTATTGCGAATTTCAAAAGTATCCGAAAACTGTTTGCCTACATGCTCCCTACTCTTTGTGCCATTTTGACACATTATTTTCTTTTATATTCGTTTCACCCTCTTTGGGGCACGTTCGATCAATCATTTCTCCGTGTGTTGTTCCTTTGTTAGTGCCTAGTATTTCTTCATTCTTTCTTATCTTCTTTTCCTCTCTTATTCCGAGATAATAGGTTTGGATTTTTCTGTAGATTTACCTTGAAAGCGTAGGTTTTCTTCTTTTAATTTAGATGTTCGATTGATTACTGAATTTTCTGTAATTACATTCTAATCTATATATATATATTCTCTTTACTTTGCTTACTTGTTATAGTCAGCTACTAGATGGCAGTGAAGACCGAGTTCTCGCGACATCTAATAATAATGGAGAATATAATACATACTCGTATATAAGAAAAATAAGTGTTTCAATTGGATTCGCCTGGTAGTGTAATGGATATCACGCTGAGGTACAGACTCAGAGATCCGGGTTCGAATCCCGTCCAGGCATTTATTTTTCTTATCTACCATATTAAGCTTGCATTGCTCAATGTTAAACATTTAATTATAACATTATATATATATATATATATATATATATATATATAAATGAGTGTATGTCTATCTATCTGTTTGTTTGTCCTTTATGCATTCCTACACCATTCATCCGATTGTGAAGGGGCTTTTGAAAAATATTCAGGAGTTTCCCGGGAAGGTTTTAGGCTCTAAGGGACTTACAATAGTCAACCCCTTCACCCTTAAAAATCGCCCTTTGTAGTGAAAGCCGTGTTTATGGGAACTTTTTGGACTCTTAAATGGCTTACGCAGCCTAAACCATAACAAATACACAACATTAATATACACAGAATTTAATATCTTAAAACATTCTACAAAAAGTCCGCGACAGCATATGTTTATCTTTTACGGATAACTCACGGACTACAGTAGGCCGTGTCACCAATAAGCCATAAAATGGCGGCGAGTACGTATTTAATGTTTTATATTGTTTCAAATAAAGTTCAGTTCATTTAAAATGAAGTGATTTGTTTCGTATAATGCATATTTACACTACCTTTTGGATATATTTTTTGTACATACATTGCACGTAGTATACATAAAGGGCAGTGATTTTACTTCCCGCACTAGATAGGTAGTTGTAATATTACAATATAGTTATTTCATTATTTGGGGCATGCCGTATCGTAGTGGTTAAGGCACTGAGCTACAAGCCGAAGGAGGCTCGAGGGTTCAAGTCCCGTTGGGGTCAGGATTTTTAAACTGACCCAAACCCTCTGGCGGCACTATGGCCCTGGGGTCGACTCAGCCTCTAACGGAAATGAGTACCAGACGCTTGTTCTGGGGGTAAAGGCGGCCGTCACGCAGGGCTGACAACCCGGCTGACATAAAGTGCCGATTGTCTAGAAAAAAAGTGGGAGCCTTAACCTCCTACTACCCCAAGGGCCTCCGGGTCTGTTGTGGGATCACTTTACTTTTTTTTTATTTCATTATTTACAGGTTGGCAACCTCGAAATTTTAGGAAATTGAACTTTCAAACGTGGTCGTCATTGCTGTAAGTACGACAAAACGCACCATCGTCTAAAAAATACATTTAATTTATTTAGGCGCAGCAGCGCACGGCGGATATTAGCTAGTAAGTCTATATTTATTTAATTTAACATATTTTAATTGCGTTTTGTTGAAATTGATCCTGGCATAAAAAATGTCAAAATTCTTAAATATGTTTCAGTCTGTTCTAATGATCTAGGGCCTAGTTGTTGTTTGAACAGATAAATATGAAGTGAACTCCATGACTTTGTAATGACGTTACATTCTCTTACAGTGAGAGCTGTAAGAGGTTTGTTTGTGCCTTCTCTCACAATGTGTATAATTCCCATGATGTCCTTAGGGATAATTAAATGAACCAATTAACTTAGGGTGCGGAGAAGAAGAGCTTTTGCGGTGCCTTCCAACTCGCGATCCTAGCGGCTATCCACTTGAACTACAATTGATTATAATTCTCTCCTAGTTTTATAGATAAGCACATCTAATTCATTTTTTTTACAATTAGAAGAATAAAAGCAATTCAAGCTAATTTATTTCATTTTGTGGGATTATGAATCAATTTAAATATCTTGGATATTATCTCTCTATCTGGGATGAAAAAGATATCCCTGAAAAAATTACTAGTTATAATAAAAGTTTAGGAATTATTAATCAAATTATGAAACCATCCCTTGTACAAAAAAACACTAGATTAGGTTTATATAACACTTTGGCTAGAGGAGTGTTGACCTATGGTAGTGAAGCATGGACACTAAAAAGACAACATGAAAGCAGAATAACGGCTTGTGAAATGAGATTCATGCGCAGAACAGCGGGTTACACCAGATGGGATCGGAAAAGGAACACCGATATCTTAAAAGAATTGAAGACTACGCCAATTTTGGAATATATTAAACAGTTCCAACTAAATTGGAAACACCATCTTGAAAGAATGAGTTCAAATCGGATCCCCAAAGCTGTTTATAATTATATACCAACAGGACGAAGATCACTGGGCCGTCCTATGAAACGCTGGAGGGAAAATGTTCTATAGGATCGTAACAGGCCTTGGCCTAATACTTGGAAGGAAGGAAGAAGAAAGATGTTTAATTCGTCCACCGCTGTGGTCTCGAAGTAACGTGCTGCCTCGTCATGCAGCGGGCCCGGTTAGATTTGCGGTTGGGACAAGCTTCCTGGGTAAGGACTTTCTCGGGGTATTTCTTCAGCTGTAAGACAGGAATTTTTTCACCTGTAGGCCTAAGACAAAGTTAGGAAGTTTTGAGAACCAAACGTTCTCCGAACATCATCTGGCCATCATCGTCCTTATCATCCACGGGATGCTACCACACCTATAATTTCCTAGTAAAGCTGCAAAGCATAATATGAACATGCTAAGATTGCAGTGAAAGACCTGCCCTAGGGCAGAACACCATAAATAGATAAATGTTTAATTCAAATTCAATTTTTTATAAAACATGAACATTTATTTTATATTAAATTATAACCAGGAGTAGGGTGCGTGTAGTTTTCGGATATTTTTGAAATCCAGAATGGGTTGAAGCAAGGAGATGCACTATCTCCTCTACTATTTAATTTTGTACTAGAGCATGCCATCAAATCTTTAGAGGATGAAGAAGGCGTACAACTCAATGGTATTAACAAGCTGTTAGTTTATGCTGATGATTTAGTACTACTGGCCGATAGCGAGCAGATACTAAAGGCCAACACGCACACACTACTGAGTAACACTAAGAAATTGGGAGTGGAAGTAAATATCAATAAAACTAAATATATGGTCACAAGTAGAAATACATTATATAATGGAAATCGACGGCTAATGACAAGTGAGGGAAATTTTGAGGAAGTGGCTGAATTCAAATACCTAGGAACAATAATCACAAACAGGAATGAGATGTACAAGGAAATTAAACATAGGCTCAATTCTGGAAATACATGTTATTATGAATTACAGAGACTCTTGACTTCCCAACTTCTTTCAAAAAACGTTAAACTGAAAATATATAAAACTATTATTCTACCAGTTATATTATATGGATGCGAAACATGGACTCTTACTTTAAGGGAGGAAAGGAGATTACGAGTATTTGAGAATAAAGTTCTTAGGAACATTTTTGGACCAAAGAGAGATGAACAGACAGGTGAATGGAGAAGACTGCATAACAATGAATTACATGGTCTTTATAGGAAGCCAGATATAATGAGAACAGTCAACTCTCGTAGACTGCGATGGGCAGGACATGTGGCACGATTGGGGAATGAAAGACGTGCATGGAAGCTTCTTGTAGGAAAACCAGAGGGAAAACGCCCAGTTGGTAGACCAAGAATGAGGTGGGAGAATATCATTAACTATGACTTGAGGGAAGTAGATTATACAGGGGATGATTGGAAAACATTGGCTCAGAATAGGGATGTGTGGAGAGCTTATGTCCGCGCGGCGATGAACCTACGGGTTCGATAGTGCCAGTGAGTTAGTTAGTTATAAAGAACGAGCTGGCACATGCGGTAGAGTTTGAGATTCTTACTGGATAGGTCCTGATTTGGAAATACCGGCTTAACCTCTCGCCTTATAGATAATTTTGTGTTACGCCAACCGGGCCTTACAGTGACACAACCTGTCGGGAGAGGGATTTTAATTATGGATCACACAGTACTTTTTTGATTATATAAGGGCATGGATTAGCTCAATATCAAGGCCTCCTCTGAGACAATACAACATTAAGATGAAACACACCATTCATACTAAACATAGCGAATATGACGTTGGTTATGATAGCCAATGATATTCGGGGACCGTTTGGGCCATAGAGTTTCCTGACATTTCTCTTACTAACCAGCTCTCTGGCACTTTGGAACACGTAGGTTCATGTCCGCGTGGACATAAGCTCTCGACACATCCCTATCCTGAGCTAATGTTTTTCAATCATCCCGACTATAATCTACTTCCCTAAAATCATGTTTAATATTATTCTCCCACCTCATTCTTGGTCTACCAACTGACCGTTTTCCCTCTGATTTTCCTATAAGAAGTTTCTATGCTCCTCTTTCATTCTTCATTCGTTCCACATGTCCTGCCTATCGCAGTCTACGTGACTTAACTGTTCTTATTATATCTGGTTTCCTATAAGCATCATATAGCTCACTGTTAAGTAGTCTTCTCCATTCTCCTATATGTTCATCTGCCTTTGCTCCAAAAAAAATTCTGAGAATATTATTCTCAAATACTTTAAATTTTTTTTGACATTTGCCTTACAGGCGAGAAAGAAACTCGGAAAAAAGAAAACGTTATCCAGGAACTTGTCCCAATAAGGGGTCGAACTCTGGCACGCAGTGTTGAGAAACAGCGATGCTACCCTAAGACCACAGAGGGGACCGGCCATGAACTTCCGATTTTATAATGCAGTGAATTATTTAATTAGTTACAGTCTGCTCAGACATTTAGTATACAGGCGCTTTGCTTTGTGGTTAGGTAGGTCTATTTTGCACGCATAACTATTTAGCATATCAAGCGGCGTTGTTACGTTTTATTCACTAGAATACATTTTCACCAACTAAAGATACTGCAAAATACAAAAGCTGCAACACTGTTAAGATAATTGTATCCAAGCGGAGTAGACATTAAAACGTCATTTAAAAATGCAAAGACATTATTGACAGATACCACTGTTTTCAGTTTTTTTTGGTGATTGGAGCGGCGTCTTAGAAGCCTCTAACAACTCCTCAGCTCTACCTATCAGTAACATTGTATTTTTTAAACCAGAGGGAAACAGTTGCCTTTGTAGCCGCCTGTAAACTAAATGATGGAGCCGACTATATCACTTCAGGTTTGAAGATATTAACCCATTCGCTTCAGGTGTAAACGCGGAATGCATTTCCCCAGAAACCGGATTTAATCATCATCAAGGATGAAGCCCAATGGCCTGTTCCGATCTCATTACAGGTCGAATTGGTCCTTCCATCTCTTCAATGGTCTTCCCAACATTCTTCTCCCTTTTGGTTTATAATTATACATTCTTCTTGTTATACGCTGTTCATTTATTCGTAATACGTGCTCAAGATAAGCGTTTGATAATATTTTATTCTTTAACAGAGATTAAATATATTAAGTTCTGTTCTTATATCTTCGTTTTTTTTATCGGTCCTTTGGTATCCTGCTATTGCTCTCGACATTTTCATTTCAGCAAACCGGATTTAACTTACCGTAAATTATATTGACTATTTTTTCAGACATTCAAAACAAACAAAAAATAACGGTACTTGATATCACAATAAGGGCGAAGGCAAAAACACATTCCTCTACTATTCATAAATGTTAACAAAAGATTTGCATGCAAAGGGATGTCCAAATACTGCAAAATATGTAACAGCAGAATTAGGCGAGTGTACCTCGTCATCTGAGTTGAAGGCCATTTAACTGCCTCGTCTTTTGAGGCGAATGGGTTAATTCGATTATTACAGTAGAGTGGAATCTAATATGACATTGGATGAGGGGCCGCTATGAACGTTCAGTGGTTGCTAGTAGTAACAGAGGAAGCATATTTTGACGGCACTTATTTATGAATGATGAGGGCGTTGAACACTTGAGCCTGAAAGCACCAATGGGGCCAACTGACTCAATGTCATTATCTGAATTTGTAAGCATGGGTAGGACTGAGCAATGCTTCAAACTCAAACATAATTTTTATCAACATGATGGTCAGTATAATATCTTCTGAGTGCTACAGTTAATATTTCATTCTTGGAATCAATATATCCTGGCGTTTCCCAACATTTAGGAGTTCATTGCATGATTAACGTCAATGTGGTGTTTCCCCAGCAGCATTGAATTTCATTCCTCAAACTATGCTGTTGCCTGTATAGTTATTGCTGATGATTTTGCGCACACATATTCTATCTCCTCACGCTTGCCCCTCCTCTCTCAATCTTTCTCTACCCCCCCCCTCTCTCTCTCTCTCTCTCTCTCTCTTTTCAACATTCCGCTCTCGCCCTTTTCCCTATTATGCTACAACTCAAATCGAATCTTGGTCTTGTGAATTGTTTCCTTGCAACTATCTCCATATTCCGTATAAAGTAAAGTAAAGTGATCCCACAACAGGCCCGGAGGCCCTTGGGGAAGTAGGAGGTTAAGGCTCCCACTTTTTCTAGACAATCGGCACTTTATGTCAGCCGGGTTGTCAGCCCTGCGTGACGGCCGCCTTTACCCCAGAACAAGTGTCTGGTACTCATTTCCGTTAAAGGCTGGGTCGACCCCAGGGCCATAGTGCCGCCAGAGGGTTTGGATCAGTTTAAAAATCCTGACCCCAACGGGACTTGAACCCTCGACCATCCGGCTTGTGGCTCAGTGCCTTAACCACTACGCTACGGCGTGCCCCCCATATTCCGTATTCACTTCCATATTTTTAATGATGATAGTAATAGAAGTATTATGCATTAAAGAGACTCTTGCCATCCCAACTTTTCTCAAAAAAACATTAAACTGAAAATATATAAAACTATTATTTACCCAGTTATATTATACAGATGTAAACATTGACCCTTACTTTAATAATAATAATACTAATAATAATAATAAAATAATAATTAATAATAATAATAATATATAATCATAATAATAATAATAATAATAATAAATAATATATATAATAATATAATAATAATTATAATAATGATAATTAATAATGATAATCATAATAATAATAATAATAATAATGATAATAATGATAATAATAATGATAATAATAATGATAATACAAACTTACAGCCCGAGTAATTAAATATAGGAACGACTGGAAAGAACATATTGATAGAATGCCAGAAGGAAGATTTCCAAAATTATTGCTAAATTATAAACCGCACGGAAGGAGAAATGTTGGACGCCCACACAGAAGATGGTCTGAACAATTTTAACAATTCTAGCTTTCATGAAACAGGAACGAGCCAACGGGCTTATTCCCTGGATAAATAATAATAATAATAATAATAATAATAATAATAATAATAATAATAATAATAACAATAATAATAATAAAATTAATAATAATAATAACATTAATAATAACAATAATAATTATAATAATTACATATTTTGCCCAATAGTAGGTATTTGACTGCAAATTCAGCATTATCCACTCTTTCCTTAACTCAGCTCTCCTTTTTGTATCCGCATACAAACCATTTATTTTAATATTATCAATCATCTGATGCCTTTCTTCTGTCTCTAACTTTCTTTCATTGACCATTACTTCCAGGTCATCCATCAGCAGGCATTTTCTTCTTACCTAGCGGCCAATCCAATTTCTTGATAATAATAATAATAACAATAATAATAATAATAATAATAATAATAATAATAATAATAATAATAATAATAATAATAATAATAATAATAATAATAATAATAATAATAATAATAATAATAGTAATGATAATAATAATAACAATAGTAATGATAATACTTTTTTTTTATTATTCCAGCTTTTACAATGAATATACATTTTTCCGGTACCCATGTTCACAGTTAACTACACATTTGTTTCAACACATTTTTCCATTCCTGTCTGTTCATCCATATATCTTCTTCTATTTCCCATTCCCTCTTAGCTTATTGATTCCTGAATCCACGTAATAGTGGGTTACCCTTCTTTTTCCTTCCCTGTGGTTCCCAATCCATGATTATCTTAGGTAGTCTTCCTTCTTCCATTCTTCTAATGTGTCCATACCAATTTAATTGTTTCTTCTTTATAAAATCTAATATTGAATATTGTACCTGCTTTTTTTCTTTTATATATAAATTTCTGATTTTATCCTTCCTGGATATTCTTGCAGCACGTCTCCAGTAGTCCATTTTAGTGGCGAGCAATTTTTTTTTTAATTTGTGCATTTAAGCCCACACATCAGCTCCATAGGTAATAATGCTTCTGATTATTGTATATATATATGATAATAATAATAATAATAATAATAATAATAATAATAATAATATGTCACAATTGGGGAATTAAAGAGGTGCATGGAAATTTCTTGTAGGAAAACCGGTAGAATGTGGTGGAAGAATAACATTAATCATGATTTGAGAGAAGTAGATTATAAGGGGATGATTGGAAAACATTAGCTCAGGATAGGGACGTCATGGAGAGCTTATGTCCGCGCGGCCATGAACTTACCGTTTCGATAATGCCAGAGAATTAGATTGTAAATGTTAATGATGCTGCTGCTGATGATAATAATAATAATAATAATGATAATAATGATATTGATAATTTTATTTTACCAGGCAGAGCTAAGGCCTTAAGATATTGTCTATCACTCAACTATGTTTGAAAAAAAAAATACAAATATTACACTTATAATAAACAAGGGAGGCGGGGTATTTGAGAATATAGTTCTTAGGGAAATATTTGGACCAAAGAGAGATGCATAGAGACGCGAATGGAGAAGACTATATAATATTGAGCTATTTGATCTTATGGGAAACCGGATATAATAAGAACAGTTCAGCCTCGTAGACTGCGATGGGCAGGACATATGGCAAGATGAATAGAAGCTTTTTGATGGAAAACCGGAGGGAAAACGCCCAATAGATAGATCAAGAACTAAAAGGGAGAATAAGATAAACCATGAATTGAAGTAAGTAAATGATACAGGGGATGATTGGAAAACATTAGCTTAGGATAGGGATATGTGGAGAGCCTATGTCCGCGAAGTAAATCAACTATTGGTTCGATAGTGCCAGTGAGTATTACTTGAATGTCCCTCGCCGTAGCCGAGTGGTTAAGGCAAGGAGTCTTGTCGCAGAGCTACGGGACTTGCGCTGGTTCGAGTGCCCATGGGGAAGCAATTTTCTTATGGAATTTCGGCCAGTATGAGACATTTGGGTAGCTACATTAAGTAGCGGCTCCAGGTTGAGAAAACTGATTATAACGCCTAGAGGACTCGTCATGCTGACCACATGTCACCCATACACTGGCTAGATAATAGTCTACCTCTGTGATTAACACATGTGGATGTGAGACCAGCAGCCGGATGGTAGGCTAAAGGCTTTCTAGGCCTGTCGCACCATGGAGCTTTTTATTACTAGGATGAAGGTAAATTTTTATCAGAGGCATCTTTATTTAGGATTAAGAGCATTTTACGAGCCTAAAAATCTTCAGACTCGGAACTCCTGAGGACTCGATTCTTGGATTTTTCCATCCAAAAAATAAAAATAAATAAAATAAAATAAAATAAATCATCGACCCCCGGCTGGGTTTGATCTCGCGGCCCTCGGAATCAGAGGCAAGGAACATAACCACGAGTCCACTGCGGTCGACTGACGTTTATCTTATAGATTACGAAAATATTTTAAATTACCCCCTCAAAAAACATGTCTCTACCAGGGATCAAACACAGGGCCGATACATTTCAGGCAGCTATGTTACTACACTCAGATTCAACCCAGGAAGTTACTGTGTGTTTGGAATAGAGAACTGGGTTGCCATTTTAACAGTATTTTCTTGAGAGAAACTCTTATATAAAACTGAAGATTGCAACACAGCAGGTACATAGTTGTAAGTTGTAGCTGTCCAAGCCACCCCCTCTTAAATAAAAAAACAGTTACCACTTGTCACTGAGCTCGTGCGGATCTGTACTATCCTGTGTGAAAGTGTCGACTCTCATATTTACTATAAAACTAGTTTCCGCCATTGCCGGTCCCAAGCCCGGATGAGAAAGGAGGAGGGGGAGGAGTAACACCTCGTAAAAAAGCCTTGGTTCAGCTGGCCCTGCTGATAGTACCATGTGAGGGCCCCTTACCAGGGGGACGGTGAAGACCTCAACGGCAATGAAGGCGGAGAGGGATACCCTTAATACGGCAGATCTGGCGGAAGAGGCACCCTACCCTCACTCAGGGAAAGAGAGAGGACCCGCTGCCTTGCGGAGAAGAAGAAACTTCAAAGGCTAAGGGAGCATCCCCTACAGAAAAGCATGCCTGTCCAAGAGGCATTGAGGTGGCAACCCAACCACTGGGCTTACTCAACTATAGGCTAGTAACCTATAATGGGGAAAACTTTAAATCTCGAAAGACTACAAGAAATAAGCAGGCGGATAATAAATTTACCACCTCAACCCTAAAGGCAAATGAGACCTCGGAAGACCCTTCAACCGATGGAAAGATCAGTTTTTGTAGTCGCAGAACGGGCATCATCACCATATACTGCATTCGGAAGAAGAAGGACTAGTTTGCATGCCCTAAAATACTATGTTTTTTAAATGTATAGTACGTAGATTTGGAAAAAGTACTGCTAACCTTGCCCCTCCACCCTACCCTAAACAAACAAATACTGTTATTATGAGTTTGGTAACATCTTCCTCTGTACGTAGGGGGACACTGGCGTAGCCCATAAGTTCTGTAGTAACTTCCTGGGCTGAATTAGAGTGGTGGTTGAAAATTGACTTCTCTGCAAAATATGTTTGTAGCTGCAGCATTGATGATGATGATGAAGAGGGAGAGGAGAGGAAATGTCTTGTTTATATCAGTCATAAAGCGACATTGAACATTGAGGAACCATGGATGTACGTGTAAAAAAGAAGTCCAATTTCCGGGTAAGGAGGACAATGCTGACGTCTTGGGAACTGATGAAGTATGGTTGGGGGAGTTCCGGACACTCGGTGACACAAAGCAAGCAAAGTGACGCCTTGTCGACGCCAAGCCATGCCACTTCCATTAACAGATACATATCGATTCATCGGTCGATAGGTAGCTTCGCTACGTTAGTTAAGAGCACTCTGCTTTTGTTATACGTCACCAAGGTTTGATGGAGAATCTGAGTAACAACTCGTTCATCTTATTTTCTTTATCTCATCACTCAAGGACTCAGCAAATCCGATCTAAGTGCACAAGAGTTACAAGTTTTACTTCTTGACACATATCCACACATTCATATAATACTTATACATAATAATAATCATATCAGAAGAAGAGAAGAAGAAGAAGAAGGAAGAAGAAGAAGAAGAGAAGAAGAAAAGGAAGAGAAAGGAAAGGAATGGGGGGGGGCGCAAAGGAAACGCGGCGAAGACCGGCCGTAGGGCCGAAAGGGGGTTGCAGCCGCAATCAAAAGAAGAAGAAGAAGAGGAGGAGGAGAAGGAGCAGAGAAGGAGAGCAGGAGAAGAACAAGCAGAAGAAGCAGAGCAGACGAAGCAGAAGGAGAAGCAGCAACAAGCCCAAGAAGCCGAAAGCAGAAGAAGAAGAAGTCAGCACAAGCACCACGCAGCAGAAGCCAACATCAAAGCACAAGCATCCCAATCATCATCGTCCCATCATCACCAGCATCAACAACATCACCATCATTCACAATCATTAGCATCATCTTTCGTTGCAGTAATCATCATAATAATCATCATAATCATCAAGATCATAATCATGCATCAGTAATCATCATTATAATAATAATCCTCATGATAATAATAATCATAATAATCATCATCATAATAATCATCATACTAATGATCATCATTATAATCATCATAATCATAATCACCTTCATCATAATAATAATCATCATAATCATAATAATAATAGTAATAATAATAATAATGTGGATATGTGTGATTATTATATTAAGTCCAGTGTTGTGGTCTCGAGGTAGCCTGCTGCCTTGTCACACAGAAGGCTCAGTTTCGATCCTCACCTGTAGGACAAATGTCAGGAAACTTTAAGGCCCAAAAGGTCCCCGAACATCACATGGCCATCGTAATCATCATCTTCCATATTCGCCTTAGATTTAGTTTAAGATTAAGGACTCTCTTGGATCACCACTATCATCATTACCATCATCACCCAACATATCCTCGGGGCAGCATAACCTCGCCTTTCAGGCCTCCATTTTCAGAAGTTGGTTACAATTACTTCAATGCCAGGAGAGAACACCAGAAAATGTCGAAATGATAAATCTGGGGCATTGAATAAAATAATATATTGTTCTCTTTCCATAACTAAGGACACCGACCCTTGACCTAAGCCAAGGTAATGGGCAGAGCTAGCTGCATAGTGTTTTCTTTACTTTATTACACGATTGTAATTGTGTATTGTTTTATACAAATTTTTCATTATCTAACTATATCTGGTTCCGCTTTAGCGTTGTGTTCCTATTGCTCCCATCCCTCGTCCATTCATTTTTTTGTCCAATGCCACCAGATTGTCTTTTAAGACATTTCTGGCTTTATCCCCTGACACCGACGGAATTGTAATCCATTTCTTAGGTTGGGGCACCTGGAAGGCGGGGTTATGTCACTCCGATGATATGATAGGTGATAAATGTTAATATATCACCAGGACAGTCCTTAACCTAAATTTAACGTAAATTCCAGACCATGGGCAACACAGGAATAATTCCCTTTAAGGAAAAATTCCTATGGTATTACCAGGATTCGAACAAGGGGACTCATGAACTGTAGTCAGAAATGATGATCTTGAAGAAGAATTTCGGGCTGTAGGCCGTGGTCGTGAGGTTTGTAGTTCCCCAACGTTTCGCCAGAGACTGCGTCTGGCATCCTCAAGGGTTGTCTTGAGACTGGCAATTCTGTCCACTGCCTGTCCTATTTATACGTACACCGCGATGTGTTCGTAAGTTATATATCGCGGTGAACGTATAAATAGGACAGGCAGTGGACAGAATTGCCAGTCTCAAGACAACCCTTGAGGATGCCAGACGCAGTCTCTGGCGAAACGTCGGGGAACTACAAGCCTCACGACAATGGCCTACAGTCCGAAAATCTTCTTCAAGATCGTCATAGCAACTCCGGCCGTGAAAGTCTACGTGGATACTGTAGTCAGAAACCCTGACGACTAGACCAAGAGGCTGGGGCCCCATTCAAATGTTGTTTACATAATTTAGATAGTCAGGTCGTTCAGCACTTGAAGAGTTCGGAGAAGGGTCAGCTGGCCTTGATTATGATTAAAAAGGATGAAAATAAGGAAATATGAATAATTTAAGACATCGTAAAATATATAGTGAATGGAAGACGATTTGACTTTAGAGGTGCAGGCAGGTTCAGTGAAAATCAAAGTGGACTTTGCAGTAAGTTGGACTGATTTGGCATAAACAAGCCGGAACAAGATTTGCCATGTCGATTCAAGCTCTGATAATGGAGTGAGCATATGTTACACACGGCAGGTCCTCTGTCAACGTCCGCATATCAAATGTCAAATAGACAATACATCTAATTTGCAAAATGTACACATAATGCACGTACTCTAATGCTATTTCATTCTCTAATATTAACTGAATTTAAGAAAATTAGCAATTAACAACTAATTTACTGGTAAAATCGAACCCGGAGATTCATGAGCGCTGGATATAACCTCTCCATACATCCCAATCCCGAGCTAATGTTTTCCAACCAGTCTCTCTTTTTCACTTCCCGCAAATAAGAGTTAATGTTATTCTCCCATTTGAATACCTAATGGACTGTCACAAGGTAAAACATTAAAATAAATAAGGTGTCGTCTTCCTCAACTAGGCTATTTTTTTAAAAACTTTTAAGAACTGAAAGCCTTTCGAAAACTGCCTTCCACCGCTAGCAGAAGGATATGCGCTACTAATTGTTCTTGTTGTCACAAGTTTTGACATCAGCGGCCTTCCAACTGTAGGCATTTCGGAAACCGGTCTTCGTTATCAGCAGAAGGATATGCGCTACTAATAGTTGTTGTTGCAACTATTTTGATACCAGCGACCTTCCAGGCCAATAGTTCTTAATTTTTTAAGAAATTTCAACGTAGTTAAGGACGATGGCACATGTCAGGTATTTATTTCAATATTTTACTCTATGAATATTTACCTCAACTGAATTTCATCGCTATTGACTTTACTGGACTATTCCGCTCTGGTTTTTCATCAAGGGTTTTCATTCCCCTACGTCATTACCTACTCGTGACACATGTCCTGTCCTTACCGACACAATTGTTCTTAATAATAATAATAATAATAATAATAATAATAATAATAATAATAATAGCTTTATTTTACCTGGCAGAGTTAAGGTCTTAAGGCCTTGTCTACCACTCAACCAGGTTTAAAAAAAAATACAAACAAAAAATAGTCTTAAATCTAAATTACAATATATATCTATAAATATAAACGATTACAAGTTATGAATACAATACAATTAATATTTATAATGTATTTTGATTTACTCTAAATTTAACGAATTAAATATATATGTACAATATATATAAAAAAACGAGGAAAAGATTAATGACATAGTATAAAATTAAATAAATAGAGAAAAATTAATTATTAGACAACAGGTAACTGTATAAGCGTGACTTAAAGGTGCCAAGTGTGCGGCAACTCCTGATATCTTGAGGAAGGAGATTCCAGGAGCGGGCGGAGGCTACTGTGAAGGAAGTAGAATAGGAGGAAGTGCTATGAAGAGGAATTGTTAGCAGACTGCTATCTTGTGACCTAGTGTCAATATTGTGGTAGGAGGATAACTTCTCAAATCTGGACGCCAGGTAAGTAGGAATGTAGGAATTCAGAAGCTTGAAAAGTAGCGAAAGAGGAGTGCAATTTACGTCTGTCAGTAAGACGGAGCCAAGAGAGGTTATTAAAGTGTTCGGAAATATGGTAATAACGGCGGATATTGAAAATGAATCGAACGCAAGCATTATGAACACGCTGCAGTCTCTGCAACAAGTCATAGTTTAGATCATTATATATAATGTCACAATAATCGAAGTGTGGTAACACAAGATTCTGCACTAGGATTTGTTTTATCGAAACTGGGAGAAAATTCTTTAAACGTCTAAGATAATGTAAGATGGAGAAAGTCTTTTTACATATGTGTTTCACTTGTGTTTGCCAGGTTAGATTTGCGTCTAGATGTAGTCCAAGATCTATTACTGAAGAAGAATAAGGGATAATTATATTATTTATAGTAATGTTTGGTAGTGTAGTGTGAGAGGTATAAAAGAAATACTAACATATTGCAATAAACAAATAGGCAATGGCACCACAATTACATCTACCTGATTACAGTATACCGAGTGTTTTCGTGATGGTGATACAAACTTTCAAGGACGATTAATAAGGATAAGTGCAGTGATTTGATATAAGTGCACACTGGTCCGGAAACATCTTCATCCAAAGTTACAGGCGAACGTCTGTTGGGATACCTATAAACGTCAAATTAAGAGATCTTACGAATTTATGTTTTATAACGCTGTATTACGTACACAACCGTGATACTACACATGCGCACGACACCCATTTCAAGCGATTTGTTCAAGAGATCGCGTACTTATTGAAGGGTTCTCAGCCACACGATCAAGCACTGCTGCCTCCAAGTTTGGGGGTACGTACATTTCGCCTTCCTCCTCGGTTGAGATACTGTGGTTTCCATCATCATCATCATCAACATCATCATCCGGTATCATGGCAGCTGCCGCTGTCTTCCGGAATCCAAACGCCATTCCTCTCTGTCCATCCATTGACCTTCCTCCAATCCTCTGATATTCATAGCTGCCTGTACCCCTTCTATTCAAGTTTTCTTCGGTCTTCCTCTCTTCCTCCTTTCCATTGGGATCCATTCCATAACAATTTTAGGCAATCAATGGAGTTGCCAGTCTCCCATCGGGCGCCTCCCCAGGTGGCGGATAGGGGAACGCTCACCAGATATGGTGGGTACTGGGAAAATAAAATACCCAGGGCGGACCAAAACTAGCGCTACTGCCTTGCAGTAAGATACTGGACTATCAAAAGCTAGAGGAAGAAAACCTTGAACAAAAATTACCTGTTCCCAGGTTGGGGTTTGATGAAACGGGCCAGCTCCTCGTTCGTCATAAAGAGAAAAAAAAAAGCTAAAAAAAAACAAACATCATGCCTCGGAAAAACACTCTAGGACGATTAAAGCTAAGAAAGGACCTTGAAAATTGGCACATGGAATATTCAAGGCTGCAGAAATAAAATGGAGGAAGTAATTAAAGAAGTAGAAGCAATGAAACTAGATTTGGCAATATTAACAGAAACAAAGAAGAAAGGCACAGGAAATGAAACATTAGGCAATTATATACATCTCTACAGTGCTATGGATAAACATATTGTGGTTTCACTTGTCCAGCTTTCGGTAACCGCTGAAAAAGTTTTAGGGAATATGGTATGCGTCGGATGTCTCCTGCGTGGATACTTGTTCCGATACAGTCTTCCTGCTTATTTACTGTTTCCATTAGATTGCCCGTGAACAAATCCTGCAACCGTATACGCCATTTCACTGCTGTTCATATAAACACACATTGCACTCTAATGACTTGTACCTGGATACCGGACGGGGAACATCAGGTAAACATCACACTATCTTCATTAAACTGGTTTAGTTTAAACGCTATTTGCATTTGCTTCCGTAGCGTGTTCCTGTGGAACCGCCCATGATACTTCTAGATATCGATCCGGTGATCCATCCTCATTACTGATCACTAGACGAACATTCTGGTTCCCGAAGACGTCTGGAAATTTATCGGTTACGATTGACTGGAAGGCAGAAATTTTAACTCTGACGTTGGAAGTTTGTTTGGCGGAGCAATGAAATGTTAAATTCGGCACAAATAATAAAAATAATAGAACATAACTAGCATGTTTTCCTTAATCGCCCTTGACAGAGGGAGCGGCAGTATTGTAATACGCGTACACATTTTGCAGTGCTATCTACCTGTACATCTTTCTTACTTCAGATATACACTGAGAAGAACTACCTGATCAGATGTTCGTTCGGGAACTAAAATTCCCCCTCTACTGATCACTTACAACTTACGAAAACAAGCGTAGGTAATAAACCTGCGAAGGAGCTGTTTCCGGATCAAGGTTCCTGATATCAAATTCATGCATTAGTCCTTCTTAATCTTCCCTAAATGTTTGTATCATCACGGAAACACTCTGTTGAAGTCACTGCACACTCGAGTAGTTACGAAATGCATCATCATTATGAACATTATAGTAGGATCTTTTGCTGTAGTTTACTCAAAGTGATCTTGACGAATCCATCTATGTCTTGGCCTTCTCAAATCTCTCTCTCCATTTGCTTGATATTGAAGAGATAGTTTGGTAATCTTCCCCTTTCCATCCTCACAAATGTTGATTCCAATTTTGTTGATATTTGGCTATATCATTTAATATATTTTCGACTATAATTTTTTTTCTGATATCAATATTTCTTTGATGATCAAATCTTGTGAATCCAAGAAGTGGTCACAAAAATCTCATATTTATGTGCTGCTTCAAATTTATTTTTATTTTCTCTGATTCTGAAACTAAATTGCGACATAAAGACAAGAAATAGCAGAAAACCCGTTGATAAATACAACCCATGTTATAATTGTCTTCGATTGTAGATTTTCACATTTGAACCGGATATCGGAAAAGTGTTATGGTTATGTGTTATTTTATTGGTATGGGATTTTATGGTAATATAACTGAATTTCGAATTCACGATGATCTCAATCAATTTATGTTATTAATTGAAAGGTATAACGCTCTTGGTGGCTCACCATTACACCCTGGTTATCCAGTATTGATAATATGTATTAGCTATCCGCAACTGTAGCAGTGATCCAATAGCAATTATTATTGGTATTTGAACAAACGTTAATACACGTATCTATAACAGTTAATAAATTATTTCTTTTGTACAGTATTATTGTAAACTATTCATCCATTACTTTATATTAAATCCATATAATTTGCTTATTTGCGGATTCTATAATATTAGAAATAGTGTTAATCACGAACAATTTTATTATCATCAGGATCTGAGGATTTTCAAATTTATCATAATAAAAAAAACTAAACATATATAAGTTGACTTATACGAATGTGTCTAAATGGCACAAAGAGTAGGGTGCGTGTAGGCAAACAGTTTTCAGACACTTTTGAAATCCAGAATGGGTTGAAGCACGGAGATGCACTATCTCCTCTACTATTCAATTTTGTACTGGAGCATGCCATTAAATATTTAGAGAAACAGGAAGGCTTACAACTGAATGGTATTAATAAGCTGTTAGTTTATGCTGATTATATAGTACTACTGACCGTTAGCGAGGAGATACTAAAGGCCAACACGCACACACTATTGAGTAACACTAAGAAATTAGGACTGGAAGTAAATATCAGTAAAACTAAATATATGGTCACACGTAGAAATACATTATATAATGGAAATGGACAGCTAATGACAAATGAGGGAAATTTTGAGGAATTGGCTGAATTCAAATACCTAGGAACAATAATCACAAATAGGAATGAGATGCACAAAGAAATTAAACATAGGCTCAATTCTGGAAATGCATGCTATTATGCATTGCAGAGACTTTTGATGTCCCAACTCCTTTCAAAAAACGTTAAGCTGAAAATATATAAAACTATTATTCTACCAGTTATATTATATGGGTGCGAAACATGGACTCTTACTTTAAGGGAGGAAAGGAGATTACGAGTATTTGAGAATAAAGTTCTTAGGAAAATTTTGGACCAAAGAGAGATGAACAGACAGGTGAATGGAGAAGACTACATAACAATGAACTGCATGGTCTTTATAGGAAGCCAGATATAATAAGAACAGTTAAGTCTCGTAGACTGCGATGGGCAGGACATGTTGCGCGTATGGGGAATGAAATACGTGCATGGAAGCTTCTTGTAGGAAAGCCAGAGGGAAAACGCCCAGTTGGTAGACCAAGAATGAGGTGGGAGAACAACATTAACTATGATTTGAGGGAAGTAGATTATACAGGGAATGATTGGAAAGCATTAGCTCAGGATAGGGATGTATGGAGAGCTTATGTCCGTGCGGCCATGAACCTTCGGGTTCGATAGTGCCAGTGAGTAAGTAAGTAAGTAAGTAAACATATATAAGTTACTAGCTACTCGGCGTGCATTGCTACGCCTAAATAAATGAAATATGATTTTTAAATTTTCGTTTCAGGCAAACTTCTACACCTAATATTTTTAGAGCATATTAGCAGATAAATCCTCGCTGAACCTGTGAATGTGTATATACAAAGTTATACGTTGCAACGAACCAAACATTGCGGTTTGCTAGAGTCAATTCTTATTTTTGGATTGTAAATTGTCGGATTTCGCTGAGTTTTGGATAATACCTACCGTCGTTTTATTTTAATAGCATATAATAATAATAATAATATATCAATAATAATAATAATAATAATAATAATAGTAATAATAAGAATAATAATATCAGATAGTAATAATAATAATAACTGTAATTGTACCTGGCCGAGTTCAGGCCTTAAGGCCTTGTCTACCCCTCAACCAGGTTTAAAAAAATACAAAAGAAAAGTCTTAAATCTAAATTACAATATATATATATATAATTATAAACGATTACAAGTTATGAGTACAATACAATTAATATTTAATAATGTATTTTGATTTACTCTAAAATTTGGTAAACATTCAATATAATAATATGTACAAGAATTATAAGAACAACGAGGAAAAGATTCATTGACATAGTATAAAATTAAATAAATAGAGAAAAATTAATTATTAAACAACAGGTAACTGTATAAGCGTGACTTAAAGGTGCCAAGTGTGCGGCAACCCCTGATATCTTGAGGAAGGAGATTCCAGGAGCGGGCAGAGGCTACTGTGAAGGAAGTAGAATAGGAGGAACTGCTATGAAGAGGAATTGTTAGCAGACTGCTATCTTGTGACCTAGTGTCAATATTGTGGTAGGAGGATAACTTCTCAAATCTGGACGCCAGGTAAGTAGGAATGTAGGAATTCAGAAGCTTGAAAAGTAGCGAAAGAATGTGCAATTTACGTCTGTCAGTAAGACGGAGCCAAGAGAGGTTATTAAAGTGTTCGGAAATATGGTCATAACGGCGGATATTGAAAATCAATCGAATGCAAGCATTATGAACACGCTGCAGTCTCTGCGACAAGGCATAGTTTAGATCATTATATATAATGTCACAATAATCGAAGTGTGGTAACACAAGATTCTGCACAAGGATTTGTTTTAACGAAACTGGGAGAAAATTCTTTAAACGTCTAAGATAATGTAAGATGGAGAAAGTCTTTTTACATATGTGTTTCACTTGTGTTTGCCAGGTTAAATTTTGCGTCTAGATGTAGTCCAAGATCTATTACTGAAGAAGAATAAGGGATAATTATATTATTTATAATATACTGAGTTTCTTTGTGAAACATCGAAAATTGCGATCACTAGAGCAACTTCTTAATTTTCGTTTCAGATGAACTCCTACACGTAATGATTTTAGAGCATAATACATAGCGACTTAATAATCGGGTTTGAAAACATGTATGTACACATTTTCATGAAGATCGGTTTAGGGGTTTTTAGACATCTATAAGATATAAATATATGCAGACTGTATTTTTGTATATATATAACGTTTATTCTTCTAGTTACATTATACCAATACGAAACATAGTTAAGTATATCAAGGGATGACAAAAAATTATGTATATTTGAGAAAAAAAAGTCTTCTTCTTCGTCCAGTGACCTTATTGAGTGCTACTAGTTTATATAGTATATTACGATGCGAGGTTGGGAAGTGTTTTTTACAGAATCGAGGAAGTATGTTTAAAAACCGAGCGATAGGCAACTACAGAAGACTGAAATCAACGAGATACATGATCGTTATGGAAAACCAGATACAATAACAATATTTAAGTCTCGTAGGCTGCAGTTGATGTGCATGTTACACGAATAGTAATGAAAGAAGAACATGAAAATTTCATCATCATCATCATAGTACATCCACGAATTTAGGCATTTGTTGACCTGTTTCGGTCTCAAGAGAAACACCATCCAAAAGTCTTTTGAGTGGACGTCCTGGTCTTCTTCTTCCTGCAGGTTGATATCTTAACATTTGTTTGGAAAATTTCCTATAGGAAAACTAGAAGGAAAACGCCCAGTAAGTACGCCAAGAATGAGATGGCAGTATAACAATAACCATGATTTCTGAGAAGTAGATAATATAATAATAATAATAATAATAATAATAATAATAATAATAATAATAATATAATAATAATAATAATAATAATGATGATGCTTTATTTTAGCTGGCAGAGTTAAGGCCATAAGGCCTTCTCTTCCACTCAACCAGCGAATAGTAGAATTATACAACAATTACATACACATTACATTTTTAAGATATTATTAAAATGCATAAGCAAAATACAATGATGATGTGATCTAATACTAGCTAATACTAACAAAAACGTGGAATATAATAAAATTAAAATTATATAAAATAAAGTAAGTAGCTTCCTAGATGATTATTAATGGAATGCTCTATACAGTTGTTATGCAGTTAATGTTTTCATTGTGTCGAACTTAAGATATCAGTTAATTTGGATTTAAATAATGATAGCGATTGACAGTCCCTGACTTGACTGGGAAGTGAGTTCCATGCTCTAGTCATAGATATTGTGTAAGATTCAGAGTATAGTCATGTCCTGTGCTGTGGTATCAAAGTAAAGAAGAGTCTTGTGATCTTGTTCCTAAATTGTGATGAGCCGATACATTTTGAAAACGTGTTGTTAAATAACTTGGTAAATATGTGTGCAGAACTTGGAATAATAAGGTATGTGAATGTAAAGTTCTTCTGTCATTTATGCGTAGTCATGATAAGGCCTGAAATGAAAGAGACACGTGGTCATAACGACGGAGATTGAATATAAATCGAACGCACGCGTTATGAGCACGCTATAGTCTGTCAGATAGATCAATTGTACGATTAGTTAGTAATATGTCGCAATAGTCGAAGTGTGGCATTATAAGAGTCTGTACGAGTACAGTAAAATCTGTCTTAGCCGGAATCTTTATAAGAAGGAAACCTGTAGAGACGGAAAAAAATCTTCAGAAACAGTACGATTTTATTTGTAAAATCGTCCTGTAAAAGCCGAAAACCTTCATAACGAGGAAACGAAATGGTTTTTAAAGTACCAATAGTTAATTTTTGCTCAGTAAGACGGAAAACTATTCTTAAGCACGTTTTAATTACAGTATTAATGACCACAGGTGAAAATTCTGGATATGCCACTTTCTGAATTATATCGTTTTACCTTCTTGTGTTTCCATTGTATTGCGGGGATACCCTTACTCATGTGTGACAGCTGGGAATCCCTCGCTTTTCCTTGCCTGCTTACGTTACCTGCGAGTGATTTGGGAAACTCTTCAGTCTTCCTCTAGTTGAGTTCCTTCTCGCTTTTGTGTAATAAAATTGTTTTGTATTGCCGTGCAAATTAAGCTGTGTTACATACACTATTTTGTCTGTATTTCAGTCAGTACGTTATGTCTTTAAAGCGTGCATGTAAAACCCTTACACTGCGTGAGAAAATTCAAGCTTGTAATTTGGGAACCCTTTATAAGAAGGAAAACTGCCAAGACGAAAATATATTCAAGGAACCGTCATGTTCCTTCATGGACAGGTTTTACGTATTTGTTTTAATTTTGTATATACGGGATAATTGGAAAACATTAGCTCAGGATAAGGTTGTTTGGAAAGCTTATGTCTTTGATTCCGAGTACCTTGGCATTCTATATTGCCAGTGAGTTAACTAGTTATTATTTGGCACTATCATTATTATGATAGAGTAAAAGTTGTAATGATTTCATTCTATGTTTTATGTTGAATATTTTTAAACTCCGCTGGATTTGTAAGTTTGAAACCAGTACATGAAAAACAATATTGCTGTTGATCTGAATTAATTTTGTTTTCCAGAGTTTTTATATGACAAAAAGCAGGTGTGTATGGCAATTGTACTTGACATGCGTAGCACCAATTTAACTGTCAACGTCGCATGTGGTTATATACAGCCAATCATATTTATGCATATGTTTGCTGCTCTACTGTTGTTTTTTGTTATGAACTGTTGCATTCACTTGATGTGAAATTTTAACAAGTTTTAAAACATTTTAGCCATTTTTTTTTCACATTTTCATGTTATCAATTTTAGTCCCTATGAAATGAAATGAAATGAAATGAAATGAAATGAAACATAACGTCAAACTAACGATCTTGAGCTATAAACGTTAGAAACCTTCTGTTATGGAATAATCGGTTATCTTACTAGTCTATAAGAAAGGAAATAAAACTGATTGTAACAACTACAGGGGGTTTCATTAGTTTCGGCTTCTTTTAACATTTTAATAAATGTCCGAAAAGTCTCTAACCATTTCTGGGAAGGAGCAGTTTAATTCAAATCAAATGTTTGTAGTATCAAAGAAGACACTGTAATTGGACGAAGTCACTGTACTTCGACATAACTGCCCTCCATATTCGAAGCAGAGTTGCCATCTGTTCTCAGCGCACCTAAACACATCCCGCAACATTGCTGGGGTAATTCTACGCACAGGTGCCGAAATGTGTTCACGCAGATGTTGCAAATCCCTAAACTTGACCTTGTAAACCTGACTCTTGATGTAACCCCATGCAAAGAAGTCCAAGGGCGTTAGATCAGGCGAGCGCGCTGCCCAGATCCGTTGATGAGCCTCGTCCAATCCAGCGTCCTGGGAACGTCTGGTTGAGGTAATCACGTACAATGTGTGCAAAGTGTGGTTGGGGCGCCGTCTTGTTGGAACACCACCGAATCCAGAATGTTGTCAGCAAACAATTGGGGCTCCAGGAATAGCTCAAGCATATCCAGGTACAATGTTCAATTGACTGTTGCTTCAGCAATAAAGAATGGACCGTAAATGCACTCTTCGCTGAGGCCCAACCATTCGTTCACCTTTTGAGTGTTATGTTCCAATTCCATGGCGATGTTTAGTTGTTCATCAGCCCATATCCTGCTATTGTGGCGATTGACGAGGCCACAGGTATGAAAGGTTCACAGAATAGGACGTGTGCCAACAAATCTTCATTGTTTACTGTCTCAATTGTGTCGTGGCACATAGCCATGCGTGCCGCATAGTCTCAGGTTCAGGATGATGGAGGACTTGGATGTGGTTGGTCTTTTTCGTCAGTACGAAGTGCAAGATTTGCCATATAGTGGATTTTGGGTTGTCGTGTTCCCCACTGAGCCGACGTCCCGACGCTTTTGGACACTGCTCGATCGCTGTTGTATTGTCTGCACAGTTTCCTGTGATGTCAATGGTTGTCCAGAACGTTTCTCGTCGCACATATTCCCAGTTCTCTTAAAGTTGTTCACCAAACCTTTTATGGATGTTCGCGTTGGGGCTTCTGTTAGGTACCGTCGGCGGAACTATTTTAGTACCTCAGCGAAGGGCAGTCCATTGAGTATCCAACTTACGACGTCTATTCGTTGTTATATGGTAAACGTATTTCAGATTACCTACAATAGAGAGTAAAAAAATTAGTGTTTTCTCGAAATGGTTAGGGACTTTTCGGAAACCCTATATTTCTTTCCTGACTTATTTCCTATATTGAAGATGTAGTAGGTAATCATCAGTGTGGATTTAGAGGGAATAGGTATACAATACAATAAATTACATTTTTAGTATCAGAAATATTAAAAAAATAGGAATATAGCGGCACTGTATATAATCTGTATTTAATTGTATGGTATTCCTAAAACGTTAATTAGGCTTACCCAAATGTGTTTAAATGGCATAAAGAATTGGGCGCCAGTAGGCAAAATAGTTCTCAGATAAGTTTGAAATTCAAATCGTTTAAAGCAATTATGTTATTAAATAATTAACAATTATTTGAGGAACTTACTTTCAAAACTCAATATCCCAACCTTTTGTGATTTTACAGGAAACATAAAAAAATAACAACTTGTAGACAATATTAAAATATAAAATTATGAATATTTATCTAAAAGGTCCGTCTCCTCAACTTAAAAGATTATTTATCTGTAGCCCTTTCGGGACTAGTCCCAACATCAGCAGGATTCAATACTTTTATTTTTTATTTTTTTTATTTTAGATTTATTTATTTAGCCTGGTGGAGTTAAGGCCATGTGGCCTTCTCTTCCACTCACCAGAACAAGCATATGTTACATATGAATACAAAAAAATACAATAATAGTCATATAAAACAGGACAAACATATGTTAGACATGAATACAAAAAAATTACAATAGTAGTCATATTAGACAGGACAAACATGTTACATATGAATACAAAAAAAAGTTACAATAATAGTTATTGAACAATTCATTATCTGTCATATTGAATAATAATGAAATTAATGTCTAATAATAGAATGAAACTAAATACAATTAAAATTAAATTAATGATACAATGAATAAAAAAGGAATAACAGCTCGAATCTACTTGCATAAAAAGAAGAGAAAAAACACTACAATGAATTAATCTACGCTTTTTATACAAGGCATTAGGTAAATATATTAACAAATCCTAAGTCTATTTTTATTAAATAATGCAAAACGCATTATTAATTCTTAAAAAGTAGTATTAGTGAGTTGTTTCTGTTAGTGATTTTATTTTCAATTTATTTCTGAAAGATGGTAAAGTTTGGCAGTCTCTGACATAGGGTGGAAGTGAATTCCATGTTCTAGCAAGAGAAACTGTAAAAGATTTCGAATAATAGGTAGTATGATGAGGAGGGATATAAAGGACACTGTGCTCAAGGGATCGGGTATCTAAGTTATGTGTATCAGAGAGTTTAGTGAAGCGGTGTGATAAATAATAAGGTAAAGATGTGTGTAATATGTTATAGAGTAGGCATAGGGAATGTATGGTTCTACGATCTTGAAGACGAAGCCATGACAATTGTTCCAGGGATGGTGTAACGTGATCAAATCTACGTATACCACAAATAAAACGTATGCAAGAATTGTGAACACGTTGAAGTCTTTGGGTAAGAACAGTATTTAGGTCAGTAAAAAGAGTATCACAATAATCAAAATGGGGAATTGCGAGTGTTTCTACTAGCATTTTTCTTAGAGAAAACGGTAAACAATTTCTTATACGATTTAATGAGTGTATTATTGAGAAGATAGTTTTGCAAATGTTATTTATTTGTTTATTCCAAATTAAATGTTATCCATAAACACTCCTAGATTTTTTACTGTCTCACTATAAGGGATCTGAACCCCATTAAGTGACACATGTAATACTGCATTTGTGTTAATTGAGGATAATAGTCTCTGATGGCCCATAATGATTGCTTGTGTCTTTCTAGGATTTATTCAAGTCCATATTTCTCTGTCCACGCCGTTAGCGAGTCAAGGTCCTCGTTAATTTTGGTTACCGCGTCATTTAAAGAATATTTGTCTGAGTGAAGGTAGATCTGCATGTCGTCCGCAAATAAATGATGTTTGCAATGTTTTAGGGAGTCAGATATGTCGTTTATATAGATTGAAAAAAGCAATGGGCCGAGCACCGAGCCCTGTTGAACTCCAGCTTTACGGGGTTTCACAGAAGATCTGGTAGAGGGGGTTACACGCACTGTTGGATGCGTTTTCATTTATCAGATGGTCGTTTTTGTTAATTGCCTTCAAACTTTCTATCTCCTCGAGTACGTTTATCATAGCTGGATTACATTCTCTGTGCATTATTGTCAGGGTGTTTTCAATATCTAACATATGATATCCTTCATGGATAACGTGATGTACATAGCTTGATTTTGCTTCTAATATTAAAACTTCTGTTTGTTCTCTCCTATATACAATTTGTTACAATCTCTGCACGTCAATTTATATATTCCTTTACTATTGAAATTGTTATATTCTTCGATGTTATTGCTTATTGTGTTATTTAATTTGTTATTAGTTCTATAATCTGTTGAATGCAGGCTTTCACGGCCGGTAATCATAATGTTGAGTGATTCCGGGTTATGTGGCCGTGGTCCATAGTTGGTGTTGATACTAGACGTTTCGCCCTCCGCAGTTGAGGGCGAAACGTCTGGTATCAACACCAACTATGGACCACGGCCACATAACCCGGAGGGCGAAACGTCTGGTATCAACACCAACTATGGACCACGGCCACATAACCCGGAATCACTCAACATTAGTTCTATAATCTATTTTTATGTTTTTGTCAGCTTTCTTTAATGTATTGGCTAATTTTGATGTTTCTTTTCCTGTATGTGTAAGTGTTATCCATGTTTTTTTGTTGTTATCAGATTCTCTTTCAAGTTTAGTTATGTTAAATATATTCTTTCTTTTTGTTTATTTACGAGTTTATTTATAATTTGTTCATTATAGCCTTGGTTTTTGCCATATGTTTAATGTAGTTAAGTTCTTGAATATAATTGTCTTTGCTTAATGGAAGTTTTAATATTCTATTTAATAAGCTGTTAAATGTACTTATTTTTTGTTGAAAAGGGTGTGTAGAATTTTTGTTTATGGCAAGAACATAACAAAAAATCTACACAACAATGAACTAGAAATAGGCATCTACCGAAAACCTACAAATAATGCTCTTACCAAAACACATTTTGCTAGCCGATTCTCTTCCATTCACTGGACATGTCCGTACTATCTTAGTGGCTGAGTTTTAATAAAATCTTAAGTAGTGTCTTCAATCTTCATTTTCTCCCTAATAACCGAGTTCCTATTTTTTCTCTTCTTGAAATGTATGCTGCCCTGTAAAAGGGAAGATGGTAAGAAGGAGGATAACCTCTAATTGCTTTAAATTCTAAGACTTAGATGAACCGACCTGCACATTTTCCTAGTGTCCAATCCCACCATCACGTGGTGTAGCTGTTAGTAGTTACATAACTTATGTGGTGAACGGACGGGACAGACTACTCACCAATCGAACTGGTCAGCATGGTGAGATATTGACCGATATGGTATTACTTCCACTTCCATACCATATCTATTTTTTTATATTTCCTATTCAGTCTCTCTGGACTGAACACTTGTTGTTTTCCGACCCCGTTGGTAATAGGGTATTCGAGGCTTCATCTTATCTTTTCTGTAAAATTCTTCCTTATTAAGAGCAGATCAGGCTCTTAGCTGTAGTGAAAGCAACTGATCTAAGGATGGACATCTGAAAAATCCCTGATCCTCCAGGTTGGGGGTTGATGCGGCAGGTCAGCTCCCTCCCATCAGAAAAAAAAAAATACAACACTAAAATGCTAATAGAGATATGCCGGTCGGATTGATGTAATTTTTAATCTGATAATTAAGTGATACCAGTTATATCTTATCAACTTAACCTTTTATTGTATTATTGATACACGAACGTTTATCAGATTCTGTCAAAGAGTTTTCAATGGGAAAAATATCTTTTGATAATTTTATTGTTTGTTGTTTACTAAAATTATCGAGAACAATATGGGTTTAGTGCGTTCACCAGACTTTGACCTGTACCGATGACACGAGTTTAATAATGAATAATTTTAATAAGGCTGCAAGAAATACAGTAGAGCATTCGATAAATAATGACAACACTGCTGTAATATCGCAAAAAAATATTTAGGTTACTTTTGACATTACGAAATTAATTTTTAGTCTCCTTCCAAGTCTACTATATGTTGCCAAATCCTTGGATGACGGCGAACTCCTTCTGCAGCATTTCTGAATATCTTTCTAATCTGATCGATATAGAACTTCCTGGATATCAACTCTTGATTGAAATCGACTACCTCATAGAGGTTCTTTGATCTTTGAGAATATGTTATATTCACAAGAGCTCATGTCCTGTGAATTTGGTGGAAGTTCTGGTACTTCCCAATTCCACCTTCTAAACAAATTCTACTCAACATCTTTTGGGGCAGTATTACTTACTAAATGTGAGAAAAAGTGAATGCATTCACAAAATATTGCTATTTCGAGACTTAAATTTTACAGATTTTTGAGAAAAAAGACCTCAACGGAAACCCAAATGAATAATTTTATAAAACAATAAACATTCCAACGTTAACATATTATGCGTCTGAGACTTGGCCTTTAACGATCTCTGATAAACATAAAATTGAGACAATAGAAATGAGATTTCTGAGATCCATTGAGGTGGGTCTTTAAGAGATCAAAAGAGATGCCAAGATATCAGAGATGAATTAAAAGTATGTAATATAAACGAGAGATAATGCAGAAATAAATGTAAATGGTTTGAACATGTACATTCAAGCATAAATAGTGTTCTGCTGAAGAGCAGGTCTTTCACTGCAAACTCAACATTCTCCACTCTTTATTTAACATGTACAAAGAATGCCAAACGATCGTTTATCAAAACATATATTTTATTATATACCTGAGGACCGAAGAAAAGTTTTCTTTTCACTTTTTTTCAAATTTCGACATTTCTGGTGTTATCTCCTGGCATGGCGTACTTGTAACCCAGTTATGAGGTTAAGCTGCCCCGATGATATGAGAGTTAATGATGACGGTAATGATGCGCCAGGAGAGGCCTTAAACTAAACTTAAGCTAATGAAGTGAATATGATATTGATGATAATGATGGCCAGATGATGTTCTGGGACCGTTTGGGACTTAAGTTTCATGACATTTATCTTAAAGGTGAGGAAAAACACCGGAAGAAACCTCAAACAGGAAACTTGTCCGGACCGGTGATCGAACTCGGGCCCGTTCGTGACAAGGCAGCACGCTACCTCGAGACTACAGTGGTGGACAGCCGAAGAAATGTAGGAAGACAGAAACGACGTCGGAAGGACGACCTTTAACACATCTTGCATAGTGGAGCGGAACGGGCCAACAGGTCCATACCTTGAAGATGATGACAAAATATTATATATTCCTGAAACCAGCAAAAACAGACTGTAAGTTCGACTTGTTGAAAAAATCGATTAGTTTACTCAGTTCCTGAACACAGATTTTTTTTTTGTATTCGTATACCGGTATTTATAAAGTTAGTGTCCGAGTTTTTGTGGAAGTGACTGAATTCAAATAGCTAGGAACAATAATCACAAACAGGAATGAGATGCACAAAGAAGTTAAACATAGGCTCAATTCTGGAAATGCGTGCTATTATGCATTACAGAGACTCTTGACGTCCCAACTCCTTTCAAAAAACTTTAAACTGAAAATATATGAAACTATTATTCTACCACTTATATAATATGTATGCGAAACATGGAATCTTACTTAAAGGGAGGAAAGGAGATTACTAGTATTTGAGAATAAAGTTCTTAGGAAAATTATAGGACCAAAGAGAGATGAACAAACAGTTTAATGGAGAAGACTTACGTAACAATGAACTGCATGTTCTTCATGGGAAGCCAGTTATAATAGAACGGTTAAGCCTCGTAGACTGCAATGAGCAGGACATGTGGCACGAATGGGGAATGAAAGATATTCATGGAAGCTTCTTATAGGAAAACCAGAGAGAAAATGCCCAGTTGGTAGACCAAGAATGAGGTGAGAGAATAACATTAACTATGATTTGAAAGAAGTAGATTATACAGGGAATGATAGGAAAGCGTTAGCTCAGGATAGTGATGTATGGAGAGCTTATGTCCGCGCGACCATGAACCTACGGGTTCGATAGAGCGAGTGAGTTAGTTAGTGTCCGAGTTCACTTTTTTCGTGGTGGACTAGTGGTTATGTTCCTTGCCTCTGGTCCCGAGGGTTGTGGTTTCAAACCCGGCCGGGGTCGATGGATTTTTTAGGACGGAAAAATCCAAGGAGCAAGTCCTCCGGGAGGGACTTTAAGCCGTGGGTCCCGAGTCTGAAGATTTTCAGGCTCGTAAAAAATCCTTAAGCCTGAATGAAAAGGCCTCTAAGCAAAATTTACCGAATTTTCCCGTCCGAGTACTACCTTTGTTTCCTAGATGTCAGTATGAGGCGGAACGCTGACCACGGACCACTCAAAATGACATCTATACGAAAACAAATGTAACTAAATTAGTATGGTTCAAATTCTTCCCTGTAGAGGAAGAGCGGCTATATATCTGTAAAGGGAAAACATGGGCTTACAAAAAATACATAAATGTTGAGAGTTATGAGTCCATAATCCCACAATAATTGATAGAGTACTGTTGCCGCCTACATGAATGTTATTCCATGTTTCGATATGTGTGCGTAGCATATTGCTTCTTTTTGTAAAGCCGCCTTGTGAACAGGTAAATGCAAACAAACATGTAAGCTTGTTCCAGTTATTTGCATCAGGCCGTGTATTACTGAGTCAATATTTGTGCTGATAGCTGATACGGGTAATCAGCCATATTGCCTCACGATCCTCCTCACCTGTTATTCCAAACCATAGCATCCTCCTTTTATGGAGTCCTGCAAGTATTGATAGCCGTGTGTGTGTGAGCAATTTCTGATGTGCAAAGAGCCTATTATTACGTATAAACTTGTTTACTTAAAATTGTACTTATGTTGAATCTAAATAATAGTTATACTATTATTATTATTATATATTATTATTATTATTATTATTATTATTATTATTATTAAAAATAATAATAATAATAATAATAATAATAATAATAATAATAATAATTTTATTTATATACAGAATTTTGATGTTTACACATCTTTCTGTGCCTAAAGTTTATTTTTCTTCTCCACTCGCCTCTCTCCATCCAATCCATGTCCCCCCATCCTTTTGCTCTCGTTCAAGTTCATATTTCCTGCATCCCGAGTTTCGAGGTCTTGCTCTCCTGCTTCTTCCAGGTGGACACCATTCCAATGTTTTCCTGTGTAATCTTTCTTCTTGAATTCGTCGTACGTGCCCATACCAATTTAATTGTTTATACCGTATATAATCTAGTATTGAATAACCAGTATTCATTTTTCTCTTATGACAGTATTTCTTATTTTGTCTAATTTTGAACATCTTGCTGCTCTCCTCAAGAAATCCATTTCCATCGGCATAAGTTTTTGTTCTAAGTTTTTGTTGAATTTCCAAACTTCAGCTCCATATGTGACAGTATTTCTCAGTATTGAATTATATATTAGTAACTTATTTTCCTGGTTGTATGTCTGTTCGTAATATCAATTACTGTTTCTATAAAAATCCTATAAGAATCCCCGTCTTATCATAATAATAATAGTAATAATAATAATAATAATAATAATAATAATAATAATAATAATAATAATAATAATAATAATAATAATAATAATAATAATATAATATTATATTATTATTATTATTACTGTTTCTATAAAATTCCTATAAGAATTCCCATATTTTCATAATGTCAATTACTGTTTCTATAAAAATCCTATAATAATAATAATAATAATAATAATAATAATAATAATAATAATAATAATAATAATAATAATAATAATAATAATAATAATAATAAAACAATAATTAATACTGTTTCTATAAAATTCCTATAAGAATCCCCGTATTTGGATCATATCAATTACTGTTTCTATAAAAATCCTATTAGAATCACCGTATTTTAATAATATTAATTGCTGCTTCTATAAAAATCCTATAAGAATTCCCATATTTTCATAATATTAATTATTGTTTCTTTAAATATTTTGATGACACTCTGTATAGCTATTAATAGAGGTAATCTCTATTGACACAGAGAAATGCAGCTGTAAGATGAGCTGACATGTATGAGCGTGTGTCTGACAGTTGTACTATCTCTGTCTCTGTTATCACTCCAGTTTTGTTTCACAATAAAAACACCTGTGATAATTCCTATCCACATCACGCTCTACAAACTTGACTGCTACTGTCAAAGAGAATATTTGTCCATCTCCACGCGCAGCGTTTTATATTCCCTCTACATCTTCTGCTCAATTAACATCTGTGAAGATATTAATACATCAAAGAAATGGTACTGTACAAACTTAGCGTATTAATAGGAAAGCTTATACAGAGTGATGAAAATTTGGCATGAAATATATTTATATTGCATATTATGGTGTGGAAAGCAACGGGAAGCTACCACACCTACAATTCCCTAGTAAAGCTATGATTGCAGTGAAGGACCTGCCTTCGAGCAGAATTATTATGGATGGATACTCAAATTCTTCACATCCTCTAATATACCCCTTTTGATCTTCAAATATTAAATCTTCGTGTTCGACTGCACATCCGTTATAAAATGTTTTCTTCTAAATTTATTTTCAAACCCAGTTATCGTATTCGTCCTATAATTTTCTGAACATAAACTCCATATCTTCGTTTTTTTGATCAATTATTATCTGATCATCCGCAAATGGTATCTGTTGATCCATCTTCAATTGGTACTCTCATTCCTGAGCATTTTTTGCTCCAGTATATAGATAGGTAGATATATATATATATATATATATATATATATATAGGCCTATATATTACTATTATTACAATTACTATTATTATTATTATTATTATTATTATTATTACTATATATATATATATATATAGAGAGAGGTATAGAGATAGATAGATAGATATATATATAGATATTAATATAGATAGATAGAGATAGATATACATAGGCCTATCTTAAATAATGTGGGTGATGAAGGTCTTTGTTACTTTAATTTCTTCTGATGTATGTTTTCCAATTTAATTTTAGATACAGCAATTTTTTACACAAATTTTTATTGCATTAATAATTCTTCTTCTTCTTCTTCTTCCTTCCAAGTATTAAGCCAAGGCCTGTTTACGATCCTATAGAAATTTCCCTCCAGCGTTATTTCGGGAAATTATCGTATAAGACTTGAAAGCATAATAATAGTCCCTTCGATTGGTTGCTGGCCAAAGGAAGGCAAGACCAGTGATGGGGTGCCATCTTATAGCCTCTAGTCAGGCTTTTCTGGAGAAGAAAAGAAAATAAAGGAAAGAAGAAATGGAAGAAAGGAAAGACTCCCTAGCCCTCGGATGCCCTAATAGCGTCGGGGTCGAAAAAACAAGAGTTAACCAAGATAGGTTAGATAGTAAAGTTAAAGAGTGCAAAACACAAGTAAGTGGAAGAAATGTTTTTGCTCAGCTTGGGCACCTTGTGGTCGCCATCCACATATCCCCTAGATGAGGACCCCTGAGGATTGCATTAATAATTGTATAATTTATTGTCAATTCTTGTTCTACTTCTTCTTCTAATAACAATAATAATGATGATAATAATAATAATAATAATAGTAATAATAATAATAATAATAATAATAATATAATAATAATAGTAATACTATAGTAATAGTAATAATAGTATTATTATTATTGTTATTATTTATATAATAATATTATTATTATTATTGTTATTATTATTATTATTATTATTATTATTATTATTATATTATTATTATTATTATTATTATTATTATTATTAATAGATAGGTCATCGGTTGATTAATGTCTTTGACATCGTCCGATTCCTAATAGCCAATTTTATCGGTCCATCCAATATCCAGGTTATATCTTTCATGTATAAATATATTCCCTGACTCCAGGAGGTTTTAGGTCTTCCTCTGCCTCGTCTTCCCTCAGGTTTCCATCCCAAAACAGATTTTGATAGTCGATCCTCTTCCATTCGCTGGACATGTCCGTACCATCTTAATTGCTGAGTTTTAATATAATCTAAAATAATGTCTTCAATCTTCATTTTCTCCTTATAACTGAGTTCCTATTTGTTCTCTTCTTGAAATCCATTTCCGTTGCCAAAAATACTTATTTGTTTTTGTTGTTAATGGCCAAAGTTCTGCTCCATAAGTAATGATGCTTTAACAATTGTATGATACTCGATGATTATATATTCATTTTATTTTTATTACTTGTATTCTTATCCCACAATAATAATAATGATAATAATAATAATAATAATAATAATAATACTTACTTACTTACTCACTTACTCACTGGCACTATCGAACCCGTAGGTTCATGGCCGCACGGACATAAGCTCTCCATACATCCCTATCCTGAGCTAATGCTTTCCAATCATTCCCTGTATAATCTACTTCCCTCAAATCATAGTTAATGTTGTTCTCCCACCTCATTCTTGGTCTACCAACTGGGCGTTTTCCTTCTGGCTTTCCTACAAGAAGTTTCCATGCACGTCTTTCATTCCCCATACGTGCAACATGTCCTGCCCATCGCAGTCTACGGGACTTAACTGTTCTTATTATATCTGGCTTCCTATAAAGACCATGTAGTTCATTGTTATGTAGTCTTCTCCATTCACCTGTCTGTTCATCTCTCTTTGGTCCAAAAATTTTCCTAAGAACTTTATTCTCAAATACTCGTAATCTCCTTTCCTCCCTTAAGTAAGAGTCCATGTTTCGCACCCATATAATATAACTGGTAGAATAATAGTTTTATATATTTTCAGCTTAACGTTTTTTGAAAGGAGTTGGGACATCAAAAGTCTCTGCAATGCATAATAGCTTGCATTTCCAGAATTGAGCCTATGTTTAATTTCTTTGTGCATCTCATTCCTATTTGTGATTATTGTTCCTAGGTATTTGAATTCAGCCAATTCCTCAAAATTTCCCTCATTTGTCATTAGCTGTCCATTTCCATTATATAATGTATTTCTACGTGTGACCATATATTTAGTTTTACTGATATTTACTTCCAGTCCTAATTTCTTAGTGTTACTTAATAGTGTGTGCGTGTTGGCCTTTAGTATCTCCTCGCTATTGGCCAGTAGTACTACATCATCAGCATAACTAACAGCTTATTAATACCATTCAGTTGTAAGCCTTCCTCATTCTCTAAAGATTTAATGGCATGCTCTAGTACAAAATTAAATAGTAGAGGAGATAGTGAATCTCCTTGCTTCAACCCATTCTGGATTTCAAAAGTGTCTGAAAACTGTTTGCCTACACGCACCCTACTCGTTGAGCCATTTAGACACATTCGTATAAGTCTAACTAACTTTTTGGGAATTCCGAACTCCAGCAGGATACTATATAACTTCTCCCTCTTAATTGAATCATTAATAATAATAATAATAAAATAAATAATAATAATAATAATAATAATAATAATAATAATAATAATAAATAATAATAATAATAATAATAATAATAATAATAATAATAATAATGTTTACTTCGTAATGCGATTTTTCGGTATCTGCATAGTTTTAAAGTTTGATTTCTTTTTCATTGTGCTTTCTGTAGAATATAAAAAATACTCATTATAAGCTGCTTTCCTTTGTGTTAATGAATTTCAAAAGAATATCATAATGGAATTACCTTTGGCGATGTCAGATTTTTTTATTCAGTCTTTTGTTAATAGAGAGATTGTGGTTTCGTTAAATAAATGAACGTGCATATAAAATTAAGTAATTAATGAAAAGAATGTCTAATAACATAATATTTAGTTATAGGCCTAGTCTATTTATAGAAAGAAAAAATCACCGTAAAGAAATTTAACAATCTTTGCCTTCTTCTGAAAATGTATACATATTCTTATGCACAGATCAGCAAACATTCCCATAGACCGTGAAACTGCTATATATCCTTTCTCATAAGTCATAAGTAATGTATTGTTTTTACACGCTTTATATTAGCTTGACCTGTGTCTGTCTATGTAACGGAATATTTGAACACGATTTTCACCCACTTAAAAACATTAGATAGACTTGAAACTTTGTACTTGTAAAGGACCAATGACAATACAATAATTTCATTTTTTTTCTAAAATATTGGCCAGAATCATCAGAAAATCAAAAAATAAAAACCGGTAAAATAGGTTGCGGACTTATCGACTTTTTAATCAATCGTTGTAAGAGCCCAGTTGGTAGAGCGGTGGACTGTAGTGGTATATAATTTCAGTAATCTATAGGTCGCTGGTTCAAATCCGGCCCGGAGGATTTTTTAGAAGAGTATTAAGCAATTAAATTTTCATGGGATTCCGATTTATGAGAATTAATTAGACTAAAAATTATAAAAATAAATAATAATTTAAAAAACTAAAACAACACGCTTTATTAGAAAACCAAACTAAAAGATAAAAAAATAAATAAAAGTTTAAAGAAACCAAAACAACACGCTTTATTAGAAAACCGAATTAAAGATGAAAAAAAAATTCAACATGCTTGGGATAAATTAAAGTGGCTCAACAAAAAATCATCTCCAACACATCTAGAATAAAACTAGAGTTATGTACAATGAAAAAATAATTTTACCATCAAAAGCGTGGGGTGTTTTTTTATGGTTTTTACGTTTTCTTCTTAGATACTTTACTTTTACCAATATTGTTTATTATCAAATATATTAATTTATATAGAGCACCCCACGCTTTTAATTGTAAAATTATTTTTTTTATAGATAACTCTAGCTTTATTCTAGATGTGTTGGAGATGATTTTTTTGTTGATCACTTTAATTTTATCCCAAGCGTTTGGAAATTATTATTTTTTTCAATTTTTTAGTTCGGTTTTCTAATCTTGCGTGTTGTTTAATTTTTTAAACTATTATTTATTTTAAACGAAAATCTTATTTGAAATGTTTAATGTTTTGACAAAAAATAATATATTTCCCGTGTCCTTGTGTGGTCAGAAAGGTATGTGTGTGATATATAATCTAGTTACAATCCCTCTCTCGGCAGGTCATGTTACTGTAAGGTCCGGATGGCGTGTGGCACGTAAAAGTACCTATAGGGCGAGGGATAGAACTGCGTCTATGGAATGAAAAAAAGTGATCTACTTTGTAAATTATAAGAATTGAAGTTGGCGGTTTTCCTTTGTTTACTCCAGGCTTAACATCATCTAAATGCATAGAAGTTTTGATAATTTTGACACCTAAGTATTGAAATTATTTTCACCCTTTGACGGTCCCTTTCCACCTTGCTGAACTAAATCTCTTGGATTTACACTGCGCCTTCTCCCCCCCCATACACACATACTTATAACGTATATATTATATATACTACAATGGGTGCCACTTGGTAGAAAAGTAATTTGAGTTGATGGTGTTCAGCAACACGAGGGAGAAATGATTGGATGGTGGAGATTGGAATGACAGATAGATGTGGAGGAGAATGACAGTAGATTAATTGGGCGCGGAAAATATGCTGTGAAACGCTGTGAAACCTGCTAAATAAACAATATATTATTTTTTATCTGTAATTAAGAAAATATATATTCTGCTCCTGGTTCCTAGGTTTCGCTGGTTTAAACTCGGCCCCGGTCGATGGATTTTTTTAGGATGGAAAAATCCAAGGAGGAAGTTCTGCAGGAGGGACTTTAAGCCGTGGATCCCGAGTCTGAAGATTTTCAGGCTCGTAAAAAGATCCTTAAGCTTGAACAAAGAGGCCTCTAAACAAAATTTACCGACCGATCTCAAACATCCTAGTAATACCTTAGTTGCTTGCTAGATGTCTCATTGAGTTAGTGTGTTTGACCGCATGCCACTCATGCCATCTTTGGACAAATAAGATAACTAAAAACTAACTTGGTCTATTAATAATAATAATAATAATAATAATAATAATAATAATAATAATAATAATAGCTTTATTTTACCTGGCAGAGTTAAGGCTTAAGGCCTTGTCTACCACTCAACCAGGTTTAAAAAAAAATACAAACAAAAAAAATAGTCTTAAATCTAAATTACAATATATATATATATATATATATATATATATATAAAAAACGATTACAAGTTATGAATACAATACAATTAATATTTATAATGTATTTTGATTTACTCTAAATTTAACGAATTAAATATATAATATGTACAATATATATAAAAAAACGAGGAAAGAGGCTATGGCTCAATAATGGGCTTTGCCATTAATATATATATATATATATATATATATGTTATATTGCAGATTTTCGAGAATATAAGTATGAATATGAAGTTTTCTTGGGTTTTCCGCGTCTTGGATTCACGTTCGGCCTCTGGCCACTGACTCCGACGTTTCGGCAAGATCCCACATGTCATTATCAAGGAATGATAAGTTCAAGTCACAGGTTTAGGTCTTATATAATAAAATACATAGAGTTTTCGCTGTGGTCCGTTTCCGAAGACGTACACCCATCCAAGGTTTAGTTCTTATGTAGTTAAACTTTGGATGGGTGTACGTCCTCGGAAACGGACCACAGCGAAAACTCTATTTGTTTAATTATATAAGACCTAAACCTGTGACTCGAACTTATCATTCCTTGATAATGGCATGTGGGATCATGCCGAAACGTCGGAATAAGTGGCCAGAGGCCGAACTTGAATCCAAGATGCGGAAAACCCAAGAAAACTTTCATATATACTTACTTACTTACTCACTGGCACTATCGAACCCGTAGGTTCATGACCGCGCAGACATAAGCTCTCCATGCATCCCTATCCTGAGCTAATGCTTTCCAATCAGTCCCTGTATAATCTACTTCCCTCAAATCATAATTAATGTTATTCTCCCACCTCATTCTTGGTCTACCAACTGGGCGTTTTCCCTCTGGCTTTCCTACAAGAAGCTTCCATACTAGTCTTTCATTCCCCATACGCGCAACATGTCCTGCCCATCGCAGTCTACGAGACTTAACTGTTCTTATTATATCTGGCTTCCTATAAAGACCATGTAGTTCATAGTTATGTAGTCTTCTCCATTGACCTGTCTGTTGATCTCTCTTTGGTCCAAAATTTTTCCTAAGTACTTTATTCTCAAATACTTGTAGTCTCCTTTCCTCCCTTAAAGTAAGAGTCCATGTTTCGCACCCATATAATATAACTGGTAGAATAATAGTTTTATATATTTTCAGTTTAACGTTTTTTGAAAGGAGTTGGGACATCAGAGTCTCTGCAATGCATAATAACACGCATTTCCAGAATTGAGCCTATGTTTAATTTCTTTGTGCATCTCATTCCTATTTGTGATTATTGTTCCTAGGTATTTGAATTCAGCCACTTCCTCAAATTTCCCTCATTTGTCATTAGCTGTCCATTTCAATAATTATATAATGTATTTCTACGTGTGACCATATATTTAGTTTTATTGATATACTTTCATATATATATATATATATATTTGCGTAACGAATATACCGGGGTGGTATAGTTTTTATGTTTCTCTCTTATATTCCCGAGGGTCGCGAGTTCAACCCTGGTGGTTCGATGGATTTTTGGATGGAAAAATCCAAGGAACAAATCCTCTTGGATGAACGTCAAACCCTGTATCCTGAGTCTATTTTCGGGCTCGTAAACATTTCAAGTCTGAATAAAAATGTCTCTCAGCAAAATTTAAATCGACCTTCACCTATACGAATAATGTTTAGTTTTCTACTACATGTCTCCTCGAGGCGATATACTAACTACATGCCCCTCGCTGTCATCTGTAAGGACATAAGCATAGTCAATTTATTATAGTTAAAAACACTTCCATTAGGGAAACATCCATTTCCCGTAGAGGAACGAATTGGTTTTAATTAAACTATAAATGAAAAATAAATAACTAGCGACAGGGACACCGATGTAATATTCTGTTATTAATAAACATGATTTTTTAGCCGGGAGCTGAATACTTCATACAATGTAAGTATAGTTCACTAATCAATTTATAGTTCATAGCCTAAAGCTGAATCCCATTAAATTTGTTGGGATTTACCTGCATAAATATCATAGCTACGAGAGAAAATTACACACAAATAAAAATCAATAATTACAATTTCGAATTATTCGGGTTATTTTACTATAAACACAAAAACTGAAAGAGATATAAATATGAAACTGTCGAAATTTCAAATTACATGCGTAACCATCAATAGGAACCTCAAACTCGATGCTATTCTTTTTGCAGACGATTTAGCTCTTCTGGCACTTTCCGAAAATGATTTGCAACGATTAATTTATAATTTACAAAAATAGCTGCCAAATTTAGTATGGAAATATCAATTAACAAAACTAAAATTATGGCATTTCATGGGAAGGACCCCATACAAAGAAAATCTGTTTCCAGAATAAATTTTAGAGAGATCTAATCAATTTAAATATCTTGGATATTATATCTCTATCTGGGATGAAAAGGATATCCCCGAAAAAATTACTAGTTTTAATAAAAGTTTGGTAATTATTAATCAAGTTATGAAACCAAACACCAGATTACGTTTATATAACAGTTTGGCTAGACCAGTGTTGACCTATGGTAGTGAAGCATGGACACTAAAAAGACAACATGAAAGCAGAATAACGGCTTGTGAAATGAGATTCATGCGCAGAACAGCGGGTTACACCAGATGGGATCGGAATAGGAAAACCAATATCTTAAAAGAATTGAAGACTACGCCAATTTTGGAATGTATTAAACAGTACCAAAATTGGAAATATCGTCTTGAAAGAATGAGTTCAAATCGGTTTCCCAAAGCTGTTTATAATTATATACCAAGAGGACGAAGATCTCTGGGCAGTCCTATGAAACGCTGGAGGGAAAATTTTCTATAGGATCGTAATAGGCCTTGGCCTCATACTTGGAAGGAAGAAGAAGAAGACTATACATAAAACATTAAATAACAAAACAAGAAGGGATACTAGATAGAAGTTTTATAAAACACTAGTTAATATCTGGCGTGCGCTGCTACACCTAAATACATGATAACGTGTTTTTGCATTTAGTTGAATAAGTAAAAGGAAAAATAAATATAATTTATATCGTTATTATTTTTAGATACCCGTGTTGATTATTCGGCGTTGCCCAGGAATTTACGCATCCAGATGTACTTGGCATAAATAAGCTGAAAGACAAAATTCGTTAATCAATTGAGTTGGTGTTTACTTGATGAAAATCCATATTTATCAATTAAATAAAAATAAAACGTAGTAAATAACAAATTATAATTTGTTAACATGTCTGAAGAAGGTACAGTGTACCGAAACAGCTGTCACTGAATTATATAATAAATATGAAAATCAAATAGAACTACGTTTTATTTTTATTTAATTAACAAAATTCGTTATTTTGAGTTATCCATAAGAGAATACCCGCCGTGCGCTGCTACGCTTGCCCAAGAATCTACTTATCCAGATCTTCTTGGCATCAATGAAAGACAAAAATGGTTATTTAAAGTTATCCTTGAAACATAAACATATGCTGTCGCGGACTTTTCTGTAGAGGTTTTCGACATATTCAATACTGTGTACAATAATTTTGTGTATTTGTTATAGTTTAGGCAGCGTAAGCCATTTAAGCTTTCAAAAGCGACTTTTTTTATGTTTTTTCATTAAAGAAGGTGATTTTTATGGGTGAATGGCTTGAGCATTAAAACTCTCTTATAACCTATAACCTTCCTGGAAAACCTCAACTTTTGTAAAAAGCCCAATGACAATCGGATGATTGGTATGGCAGCATATGTTTGCCCGGGAATCTATCTATCCCGATCTCCTTGGCATCAATGAACGAAAAATATGGCTATTGATGTGTTATCTGTAAAAGATAAACATATGCTGTCGCGGACCTTTTTTGTACCGTTACATTTTGCTCGTTTTGAATGTCTGAAAATAAACAATATCATTTACGGTGACTTCAATCCGATTTCTGGGGAAATGCTTTGAGCATTTAAACCTTAAGTGAATGGGTTAAGATATATAAATATAATTCTTGGCACACGATGCTAATTCAATTTCAGAATAAATTATCTGTAATTGTAAAAATGTTACATCAAATAGATTGAAGGATGGTATTTACTGAAGGCAAGCTTTGGAACGCATCTGTGAAGGCTAATTGGCAATGTGTCAGCTGTAGCCTTGTCCAACATCCGTGACCAAACGTCCCTGGAGCAGAGTTTAGTTTACTATTAATATGTCCTCCGGCATCCAGGGTTTCAAGCCCTTCAATTGAAAGCCTAATTTACACAACACCAGGCAAACAGCGGCATTACGTTTTATGGCGTAGCTGGAAACTCGGATTATTTCAAACAAATCCAATTTCCACCTCGATGATTAGAAGCGTGTCTTCTTTGATCCTTAGATTCAGAGGACAACATCCCCCTCAATTATTTATCATCTTAGTTAAAGCACTTAATTAGTTTTTTTAACCTTTTTTTTAGCGAATTCGGAAGGAAATAGCTTTTGAGGCTTTTCTCATGAAATACATTTTTAAAGATATTCCAATATTCATCTTACTATAGTCTACACCAAAGATAATTATGACAAAAAATTATAAAATATATTGCCTTGATATATTCTTGGTTTTACACCAAAATGACAAATATCTTGATTATGGTATGCTGGAATAAGACCGTAACGAATACACCAGGGTCCAACAAGTGAAGCATTTGATTATTACAGTGATATATATTATTAGATGGTGTATTGGATAGCACGCTGGAGTACCAATCCAGAGATCCGGATTCAAATTCCTTCCAGGCACTTATTTTTCTTATCATGTCATATTAAGCTTGCATTGCCGAATGTCAAAAAAATAATTATAACATCGATAAAGCGTCACTGCTATGAAGTAAAAATATTCTCTTTAATTTGCTTACTTGTTATAGTAGCTACCAGGTGGCAGTGAAGACCGAGTTATCGCTACATCTTATAATAATGGAGAATATATATGTAAGAAAAATAATGTTTGTATTCGATTTGCCTAGTGGTGTAATGGATACCACGCTGGAGTACCAATCCAGAGGTCCGGTTTCAAATCTCCTCCGGGCATTTATTTTTCTTATCAAGTCTTTATATATATCTGCCGGCTGCTGGCCTCACATCCACATGTGTTAATCACAGAGGTAGTCGATCATCTAGCCAGTGTAGTAGTGACATGTAGTAAGCATGTCGGGTCCCCCAGCCGTTAAAGCTGGTTTTCTCAACCTGGAGCGGCTACTTATTGTAGCTACCCAAATGTCTCACGATGCTGGGTGAGCACCGGTCCCTTACTGGCGGAAATTCCATGAGAAAATGTCTTCCCCCATGATGACTCGAATCAGCGCAAGTCCCGTAGCTCTGCGCCAAGGCTTCTTGCCTTAACTACTCAGCTGCGGCGCGGGACACACACACACACACACACACACATACACACACACACACACACACACACACACACACTCACACACACTCACACACACTCACACACACACACACACACACACACATACACACACATATATATTGTCGCAGATAGCACGGGTTTTCCTTTAACTTATTTGGACTTAAATAAGTACACAGTTATGTAAAATTTTCCTTTTCACTTTATTTCCTTCTCCACAATTATCACTAAATCTTCAAACACAATTTGATTTAACAACTATTCTTCTTTTAAATTTTACAAGATTATCACTTATAACACAGTTGCAGACACAATCCTTCCTCAACCTTTTTAATTAATAATGAAAAAATAATAATAAAAATTTTACTATTTCTATCCCTTCTATCTTTAGTAGCTTCCAATTTAACTTCTCGCCATCCGATGCAGGACTGGGGTTCGTTCCGCTCTCACCACATATTTATAGGCGAGTAGACGGAAATTTCCAGGTCCATGAACGAGATGTTTCTACATGGAGCCCTCCCGTCTTCGATGTTTCTCGAACGGGGGAATAGATGTTCGTAGAATTCTCTGGCGATTTGCCAAGAAAATTCGGTGGATTCCACGACTCGCGATTGACTATTCGCCAATCCAGTCCACCAATGCGAGGTTTTTCTCGCCGGTCCGCGCAGTTTAAATGACGCTACTACAACGCGTCAATATATATATATATATATATATATATATATATATATTTTTTTTTCTCGGAGATGCTCCTTATTGAGTTGGTCCCTCATTCGAGGAGGCTCTCCATGCCCTTGCGTGGTCATAAATTATTTATGTGATTCATCATCATCATCATCATCAGCTATCATGGCAGCTGCAGCCGTCTTCCGGAAACCAAACGCCATTCCTCTCTGTCCATCCATTGATCTTTCTCCAATCCTCTGATAGCTGCTTGTACCCCTTCTATCCAAGTTTTCTTCGGTCTTCCTCTCTTCCTCCTTTCCATTCCATAACAATTTTAGGCAATCTTTGCTCTGACATTCTTTTGACATGGCCATAGCACTGTAATCTTTTCTTTTCTATAATGTCTGTGATGTCCGGCTCCTTCTTCTACACCCATAATTTCCCTTATTTCTTTATTTCGTATTCTATTCATTCTAGCTTTTCCATCTGATCTTCTTAAAACATCAATTTTTGTACTTAAAATTCTTTTTGCTTCTCTGGTAGGAATTTGCCAGACTTCAGGACCATTAAAATGCTCTTAATTATGGTTTTATTTATGTGATATAAATCTTAAACATCCGCTCCCTACAGATCGCGTCACTTTAAAGTCCGGAAGCATGTGATATGTAGAAATACCATGGTGAAGAAAGAAAAGTGTTCTGTTCCTGAAATTGACTTTCTTTATTGTCTGATTAAAATTTCTACAATCTTTTGAGTAATCGATTTATAATACCTTTTGGACTTCACATCGCTTTCTCAATAATCTCTTTCTATAGAATTCTAATTTTGACGTATCTATTATCTTTGTTTATCGTAATTGAATATAAAGTGGCCAATTCAGGTACAAACTTGCCTCTTGCGTATGAGTCATGCATAATTGCATATAAGTGTGACGTCAATACGCTTTATCTTAAAGAGAGTAGATACATGTTAGGAGCTTAATTATTTTGTGAGTTGGAAGTTAACTGATCACAAGATATCAAGTTCTCGGACGCTGTAGAACCATGTTTGGATTGGCGTTTGCTTTGTGCTTTCTACTCCTCTTTTCCACAGGTAAATTACAGAAAAATTTAATTCGTTTGTTTTTCTTAATTTTTATCAGCACAGTGTATTGTTCAGTAATGAGTTGGATGCAAAGAGGAATAAAAGGTAGCTCATCATTAAAAATTATACAGGGTGTCTATAAAGTCACTATCCATTTCCATAAAAACTAGTATTTTTTTTGGTTATAAAAGATTCCGGGCTATGTGGCCGTGGTCTATAACTGGCTTTTCTTCCAGACGTTTCTCCCTCAACTGCGGAGGGCATCTTCAGTGGCAAGCGCTTCAAGCTTCATTCGCAGTCGAGTCTACGACAGGGAAACAACAGCTGTAAGCGCTCGCCACTGAAGATGCCCTCCGCAGTTGAGGGAGAAACGTCTGGAAGAAACGCCAGTTATAGACCACGGCCACATAGCCCGGAATCTTTTATAATCATGATTACCGGCCGTGAAAGCCTACATTCCACTAGTATTTTTTTTCTTTGCATTCACAGTTAGCTTAAGTAAAGTAAAGTAAAGTAAAGTAAAGTAAAGTAAAGTAAAGTAAAGTAAAGCAAAGTGATCCCACAACAGGCCCGGAGGCCCTTGGGGTAGTAGGAGGTTAAGACTCCCACTTTTTCTAGACAATCGGCACTTTATGTCAGCCGGGTTGCCAGCCCGGCCACCTTTACCCCCAGAACAAGCGTCTGGTACTCATTTCCGTTAGAGGCTGAGTCGACCCTAGGGCCGTAGTGCCGCCAGAGGGTTTGGGTCAGTTTAAAAATCCTGACCCCAACGGGACTTGAACCCTTGACCCTCCGGCTTGTAGCTCAGTGTCACTGTTAGCTTTGTGCAACATATTTAGCACAGAATAAACTTTTGCCATTGTTTGTGAACGCGGATTCTCATATGAAGACGCCAGAGCTGAATTTATCCATAAATTCTGCAAACCAGCTCCAATAAAGGCACACATTCGTCTACTTGTAAACAAATTGAAGCGTACCGACAGTGTGTGTGATGATGCATGTCATGAACGGCCAAGCGTATCAGCAAAAACTTACTTACTTACTCACTGGCACTATCGAACCCGAAGGTTCATGGCCGCGCGGACATAAGCTCTCCATACATCCCTATCCTGAGCTAATGCTTTCCAATCATTCCCTGTATAATCTACTTCCTCCCTCAAATCATAGTTAATGTTGTTCTCCCACCTCATTCTTGGCCTACCAACTGGGCGTTTTCCCTCTAGCTTTCCTACAAGAAGCTTCCATGCACGTCTTTCATTCCCCATACGTGCAACATGTCCTGCCCATCGCAGTCTACGAGACTTAACTGTTCTTATTATATCTGGCTTCCTATAAAGACCATGTAGTTCATTGTTATGCAGTCTTCTCCATTCACCTGTCTGTTCATCTCTCTTTGGTCCAAAAATTTTCCTAAGAACTTTATTCTCAAATACTGGTAATCTCCTTTCCTCCCTTAAAGCAAGAGTCCATGTTTCGCACCCATACAATATGACCGGTAGAATAATAGTTTTATATATTTTCAGTTTAACGTTTTTTGAAAGGAGTTGGGACATCAAAAGTCTCTGCAATGCATAATAGCATGCATTTCCAGAATTGAGCCTATGTTTAATTTCTTTGTGCATCTCATTCCTATTTGTGATTATTGTTCCTAGGTATTTGAATTCAGCCACTTCCTCAAAATTTCCCTCATTTGTCATTAGCTGTCCATTTCCATTATATACTGAATTTCTACGTGTGACCATACATTTAGTTTTAGTGATATTTACTTCCAGTCCTAATTTCTTAGTGTTACTCAATAGTGTGTGCGTGTTGGCCTTTAGTATCTCCAATTACTTCCAATCACTCGTGAGCTGACTTTCCGCGAGCAAGTGCAAAGATTGAATTAGCTACCCACTAACTGGTTATGCATGAAAGTAGTTTTTGTAATATTGGCAAGAAATTACCCAGAATTCTCAGCGATAAAACCGATCGGATTGAGGGTCTTTCCACTTTTCAGCGGTTGCCCTTTTACCAGCCGGCTGCTGGCCCGGCGATCAAAACCACTTCCGTTATTTTCGTCTGCTAGAGGAACGCATTTACGCTTACGTCCCGCAAATAATACCGTATACGACGACGTCTGCGTCGCGCAATATTACGCCGATTCTCCTGTTCTTCTAGTTAAATTCTTTGGTAGACTCTATCAAATTCCTCTTCGGGTATACCGAAAACATGATCGAAGTCTTCAAGGTCCGCAAGGATCGCAAGGTACGCGGCAAGGTTTCAAACTACATCGGTTACCATCGGTTCCCATCGGGTTGCTCACGATTCGTTTCTCTGCTAAGTCACCTTGCCAGGTAGCTTAGGAATTTCAACAATTATTATCGCATGAACAGATTTTTGAGTACGCGAAAACGTATTTGGATGTAACTTTCTCAGCAGAGTACAGGCAAAGAATGACTTTTACGGTGTAATGCGTTCATAGATTCGAGCCTACGTCTCGGTAGGGAGTTGAATGCTCTTTTTTCAACACAGTATTGGAAAATTCTGAATTTCACTCTACCAAAACGTCCTTTTCATGTCTGCTTGATTACGGAATCGCATAACAGAAGCAGCAGAAACTTTTACTGTTTAAATATTAAGGTCTACATTTCGTTTCACAGCTGAAAGATGAAGTATATATTTTCACCTAGATGGCAGTCATGTAAAAATGCAGTAGAATATGTGTAAAACTACACAATAACATTGGTTTTCTATCATTGCCTTCCTTCACTGAAATGGATAGTGACTTTAGAAACACGCTGTATATCTCTGATTTTATTTGAGCAGATCGTATTCGAAAAGACTCTTGTGTACCCTGTAGGCGTATGAAAACTGACAACCTTGACAATATTTTACAAATATTCACCGATTCCATCTAGCAGACACCAAAAATTACCATGAAAAAAATCGTCAATTCAAATCCTAGCACAAATATTTATATTTCTTCCTTAAATGAGAATTCTCTATTCATGACATTAGTCCCGCTGACATCTTGTGGTTTCTGTTACATGTAAGCACTTCAAAAAAATATTTACTTTATAGCAATAACGCTTATTTAATTCCACGTTATAATATATATATATATATATATAATATATATATATATATATTATATAGTAATTCTGCCCGAGGAGGGTAGGTCTTTCACTGCAATCATAGCATTTCCATGCTATGCTTTGCAGCTTTACTAGGGAATTATAGGTGTGGTAGCTTCCCATTGCTTTCCACACCGGAGAAGGATGATGACGTTGATGATGATAATGGTAAGGATGATGATGATGGCCTGATGATTTTCGGGGACCGTTGGCCCCTAAGCTTCCTGACATTTGTCTTACAGGTGAGGAAAAATCCCGAAAAAATCTCACCCAGGAACCTGTCCCTCCCGACAATCGAACCCGGGCCCACTGCGTGACATGGCAGCACGCCACCTCGAGACCACAGCGGTGGACACTAACAGAATATGCCACATTTATTTTTCTGCACAAAGAACGAAATAACAAACATGTTTAAAATCTCATAATTATAAATGTTTGAGTTACCATTTTTCTAATAAATGGAAGCTCATTGATATTGTGTTAGTTGAAGTAATAACTAAATATTTATTTATATATGTGCGAATGTTTGATTGGAATTTAAACTTTAATTGTGTTTTACTCAGTTCAGCTGTCTTGTGGCTTGATCCAGTTTTGCAGAATGCGGTCCAGTTTCAATATTACGTTCGAAATTTAATAATGTCATGCAATTTGAATCGGAAATATAATTTTTTCATTATGAGCTACTTCTTTATCTCTCTTCACTACAGATTTTTCCTAATCCATTGTAAAGTTAGAATTAATATGCTTTGTTAAGCTTTGGGACTAACAATAAGTGATTTATAACTTTTTTATTTTAGGTGAACAATCGCCACATCCTATCGAAAAAGTTGCCAATGAAGGCCGAATTGTTGGAGGAATACCTGCTGATATTTCCAACTATCCATATATGGTGTGTAGTAATATAATCTGAAATAATTATTTAAAACATAGGAGTTTTTATGGGCAACAATCTAAATTGGAATATATAAAAACATCACATGCAAAACAATCTTCTCAATGTATTGACTTAGGCTTTTCACGGCTGGAGTTGCTATGATGACCTTGAATGTGATTTCCGGGCTGTAGGCCGTGGTCTTGAGGCTTGTAGTTCCCCGACGTTTCGTCAGAGACTGCGTCTGGCGAAACATCGGGGAGCTTCAAGCCTCAGACCACGGCCTACAGCCCTGAAATCTTCATCAAGATGATCATAGTCTCTCAATAATTCATTCATTCATTTTGAGGTGTTTTCATCATTCAGCATTTCCTCAACCAATCTTAGTAATTAATATGAATTTAAAAAATGCATAAATGACTACGGACTTATAGACTATCAGTTTGCAATAAAACATTCACAAATTCCCCTTAATTAAAGTTCTCCATCGTTCTCTGTCCTTTGTGTCTTCATCTTACTTACTTACTCACTGGCACTATCAAACCCGTAGATTCATGGCCGTGCGGACATAAGCTCTCCATACATCCCTATCCTGAGCTAATGCCTCCAATCATTCCTGTATAATCTACTTCCCCTCAAATCATAGTTAATGTTGTTCTCCCACTCACTTCTTGGTCTACCAACTGGGCGTTTTTCCCTCTGGCTTTCCTACAAGAAGCTTCTATGCACGTCTTTCATTCCCATCACGTGCAACATGTTCTGCCCATCGCAGTCTACGAGACTTAACTGTTCTTATTATATTGGCTTGCTATAAAGACCATGTAGTTCATTGTTATGTAGTCTTCTCCATTCACCTGTCTGTTCATCTCTCTTGTGTCTTCATCTGTCACACCAAAATTTTCCTCATTGAATTTTGAATGTTATTCTTTCAAGTTGTTTTTGGTCTTCCTTTTCTGCTACTCCTTTCAATTTTCCATGTATAGACAGCCTTTGGTAATCTTTCTTCCTGCATTCTTCTTACGTGTCCAATCATTTTAGCCTTCTTTGTTCAATCTCATCCATTTCACTTCTTTCTGCATTCTTCCATTTTTTAATTTCTGTATTTCTAATTTTTTTCGAGTCGAGATTTTCTGGCAGCTCTTCTCCAAAAATCCGTTTCAACTGCAGTTATTCTTTGACATGTTGTCTTCTGAATAATACATGCAAATGAAACTGTTTGCCATTTGCTCTAAGGAAAATGTTAGTAGAAACAATTACAATGCCCCTTTTGATTATTGTGATGCTCCATTTACAGACTTAAATACTGTTTTCTCTCAAATTCTTGTGCACGTCGTATTTGTGGTATTCACAAATTTGACAATGGTTACACCGTTATGCATCAACCGGCTATGCGCCATTATGTAAGTTTCGAGGAAAATACGTTTAAAGTTTAAGTCAATCGTCACTATTTATTCTAACAATACTGGGTATTGCAAGTTATTTTCCTTGTTTGACAGTTATGCAATATAAGAGCGGGAGCATTTGCCGCTTGGCTGCATGATGCAACATTTAGATTAGCATTTATGAAGATGTCCCGCGCCGTAGCCGAGCGGTTAAGGTAGAGAAGCCTTGGCGCAGAGCTACGGGACTTGCGCTGGTTCGAGTCTCCATGGGGAAGAAAATTTTCTCATGGTATTTCGGCCAGTATGGGACCGGTGCCCACCCAGCATCGTGAGGCAATGGGTAGCTACAATAAGTAGCGGCTGCAGGTTGAGGAACCAGCTATAACGGCTGGGGGACTCGACATGCTAACCACATGTCACCCTACACTGGCTGTTGATCATCTACCTCTGTGATTGGCACATGTGGATGTGAAGTGCCAGCAGCCGGCTGGTAAAAGGGCAACCGCTGAAAAAAGTGGAAAGACTCTCAATCGGATTTATGAAGATCTGGTTTCATACCCGTTTGTTGCAAAATTTATAATCTCTGATAGACTGATGGCCTTTAGATTTTTCTCTAATAATAAGGATGTATTTAAAGATTTGGCACTAAACATTTGCGTACACTTACTTCTTGAGCCAGTGCAACATTACAATAAGATCTCAATTTTTAAAAAATGGCGCTTACCGGTTGATGTAAAAATACAGGGTGATTACAAATGATTGGAGCGATTTCATGATTTTATGGTAGCTGTAGTATTCGACATATTTTCACGAACTTTTACAGATACATAGAGCAACTTCCCAGGTTTTTTTTGAGATGTTACAGGTGCTCCATATGCTCCCCCTTGGTGATTCTGCAGATATCAAGTCTGTAATCAAGTTCGTCCCATACTCGACGTAACATGTCCCTATTAATTTGTTCAAAGGCATTGATTATGCGAGCTCGCAGTTCTGGTAAGTCCTACTGGTAAAGGAGGCACAAACACTGAATCTTTCACATACCCCCAAACAAAAAAATCGCACGGCGTCAAATCGGGGGAGCGTGGAGGCCATGACAACAATTTCTGATCATTCTCTCCACTGCGACCGATCCATCGGTTTGGCAATCTCATGTTTAAAAATTCACGAACATCGTGATGGAAGTGTGGTGGAGCACCATCCTGCTGGTAGATGAAGGTCTCACTGTCGGTCGTCAGCTGCGGCATGAGCCAATTTTCCAGCATGTCCAGGTACACGTGTCCTGTAACGTTCTGCTCGCAGAAGAAAAAAGGGCCATAAACTTTGAACTGAGAAACCGCACAGAACACACTAACTTTTGGGGAGTCGCGAATGTGCTGCACAATAACGCGGGGATTTTCTGTGCCCCAGATTCGCACATTGTGTTTGTTCACTTTGCCATTCACAAAGAATGTTGCTTCGTCACTGAAGACAAGTTTCTCACAAAAACCATCCTCATCCATAAACTGCTGCATTTGTGTACAAAATTCAAACCGACTCACTTTGTCAATGGGCGTAAGGGCTTTGTAGAAATTGCAAGTGGTAAGGTTTATGCTTCAATCTTTTCCGCAAGATCTTCCAAACGGTCGGTTGTGGAATGTTCAGCTCTCTGCTCGCTTTTCGTGTTGATTTCTGTGGGCTACGTGTGAAACTCATCCGCACACTCTCAACCTTTTCTTCACTCACTGAAGGACGACCCGTTGATTTCCTTTTACAGAGGCATCCTGTAGCTTTAAATTGCGCATACCATCGCCGAATGGAGTTGGCACTCGGTGCATCTTTCTCGAACTTCGTTCTGAGTGTCGTTGCACAGTTATCACAGATTGAGTTGAATGAAAATCCAGCACAGCATATGGCGTTCTCCTCGCCTGTCGCCATCTTTGATAACTGCTGCGCTCTCTCGGTTTAAAGCTGAAACACGGCTGCGAGAGAAAACAAAAAAAAACCTTATGAGTTTTTATACATAACTTTAAAGTTCTGTGAAGATATGTCAAATAAGATCGCTACAATAAAATCATGAAATCGCTCCAATCATTTGTAATCACCGTGTATCGCCGAATTATCGTGGATTCGTACAACAGTACATTTCCTATCCCTTCTATGACCAACCTGAGGAAGTTGACTGTGAAAAGAAAGCCATATATGAGCCAATAGTTTACTATTACAAAGGTAAATACCAATTATATATAACTGTTACAGGATTGATGATTAGGACAAGAGGTACTATACCAACATTCTTAGCTAAATTTTGGAATTCTTTAGACTTGAACAGAGCGTATGTTTCTAAAATTGCCATCGCTGCCATTGGAGGGTCAATTTCAATTTGAAAAATCCGTCTTTACAAAATTATTTTTATAGTATGTATACTTCAATTAGAATTTGAAATTTTTAATGTATTTACAACATTTATTTCATCAATTTCGAAAATTAATTGTCTGTATCACTTTGTTCTTGCGGCAATCCTCTATTGAGGAACGTTGTATATAATAAAAATTCTACACACACTAAATATTCGTATTTATCACGCCACTTCATTAAACTCTCCGACATACATAGCATAGACACTCGGTTCCATCAGCACATTGTCCTTTATATTCTTCACCACACTGTGTATTGTTCACTACCTTTTACAGTTTCACTTGCCAGAACATGGAATTCCCTTCCCCCTATGCCAGAGACTATCAATCTACAACATCGTTCAAAAACAAATTAAAGAGTTATTTAATAACCATCTTATACACCTCACTGATAGCATTCTTTAAAAATTAATAATAAATACATTTATTTTATAAAAATAGTATTAAGATTAACAAGTATTTTCAGTTGTTTGCTTTTATTATTATTATTTAATCAACAGATTAGTTTATTATATCTTAGTAGTCCACCGCTGTGGTCTCGAGGTAGCGTGCTGCCTTGTCACGCAGCGGGCCCGGGTTCGATCCCCGGTCGGGGCAGTTTTTCTGGGTGAGGTTTTTATCGGGGTTTTTCCTCACCTGTAAGACGAATGTCAGGAAAACTTTAAGGCCCAAACGGTCCCCGAAATCATACGGCCATCATCCTTATCATTATCATCCTTACCATTATCATTATCATCATCATCATCATCCTCCACAGGTGTGGAAAGCAACGGGAAGCTACCACACCTACACAATTCCCTAGTAAAGCTGCAAGCATAGCATGAAAATGCTATGATTGCAGTGAAGGACCTGCCTTCGGGCAGAATTACTATGGGTGGATATCTCTAGTTTTTTCATGTACATCAGATTGGGATAATGTACCAAACAGTTTATCTTGCTTATGTACATTGTATTATTAGTTTTAATCTTAATTTTAATTATCGTTAACATTATTATGTCATCGATTTTAATCTTATAGATATTATTACCTTAATGATCACATCTTAATTTAGTATTTAACATTTGGACCCATTCCACCACCCCTTGGGATACCTCGGCCAGAAGGCCCTACTCCCAAGTCCCAGAATTCTTGTCCTCCCTTATCTACATCGCTATCACATTCAAATTCACAGACAATAAAACCAACACCTCATGGAGAAGGTGTTGGAGTCGCAACTTCAGGGGAAACTGCTGAGCTACATAGTACATCAGGTCGCTCATTCCTGATATCCCCACAATTAGTTCACGGGCTCCTTGAGCCTAGCTGTCGCAGATCCTTTGTTTTACCTCCCGGGACGCATCCTGCAGCCGTTGTGAGACTGGCTAGGGCTTGAATCCTCAAGCCCCAAAAGTGTGAGATTATAGTACATCCAGGTACTCATCTCCTGGCGACCCCATAGTTGGTCCACGAGCCCGTAGGCTGAGCCGGGAGCCTGCACAGTTGCTCCCCACTGCGCTGGTCCGAGCCGTGCCCTGGTCCGCCCCCCAGGGACGTGTCCTGTTACCGTTACGGGCCAGCTAGGAGCTCGCAAGCTCCCACAGGTAAGCAAATAGTACGACAGGGCGCTCATCTCCTGCCGACCCCACTAATGTCCCTTGGACTTAGCCGGGAGGACTGTCGAGCATATCCACCGTCTATTCCCCCAGTGCACCAGGTAAGGACGTGTTTTTGTTGCTGAAGTGGGTCCAGTCTGAGCATTAGTATGTTTAGAGTTAATTGTAATTGATATATTCTAAAGTAACATATGTTTGTCCTGGTGAGTGGAACAGATGGCTGCATGACATGAACTCCACCAGGCTAAATAAATAAAGTAAATAAATAATTATAGTAAAATAATTCTTTATCTCTTTATTGACTGGGCAGGCGGTCTGCCCGAGCAACGCGACCTGAAATATCTATTGCACTATCCCAGTATATTATGGATGTGTGCTCTACGGTGTTATGAGAGTTGTAGATCGTCTTCCGGGTCCGGACACAAGGTTATTCTCTCATTACTCACACCACTATTTTTGTGTTGAGCCCGTGGCCACGAGGAGGGACTACAACCATCCCTTTGGACCCTTCTGCCCTTTTGTATTTATCTAGCTCGGATTCATGAGCCCGCATCGCAGTACCCCACTACATCTCATCAATCACACATTTTCAACATATGTGGGTTGCCAACCAAACTAATTTTGATTCCTGTTGGGTTTTTCTTTCGGGCTAAATGGCCGTTATTAAAACTCAACGTTTTGTCTACCACTGCGGTATACACCGTCGGGAGAATTTTGCGTGCTGTATGAACTCCTAACTCTTCAACTGTCGGTTACATGTGAAGAGTTGGAGCAGCCACGCATCCTATATGTATTACTTTTTTTTTTTGTGGAATTTGGTTCTTTTCTTCAAATCGAAAGCATTTACTGTCTACAGCACGCAGAATCTCCTGACGATGTCTACCGCAGTAGTAGATGAAACGTTGAGTTTTAAGAAAACCAGACCACGGCCATTTAGCCCGAAAGACAAAGCCAATAGGAATGAAGACACCTGCCGTGAAAGCCTACCCAATATTACACAAACTATTTTTCCTAACATGAGATGAGGTTATGGATGACATGAATTGGATGAACGAGAAATGGAATAAGATGAAGGGGAGGAAGATAGAATAGAGAGTGTTGGTGGGATGAAATTCGGGAAACGGGAGAATGTGGAGAAAAATTTAAAAATCCCATTATGGCCGGCCCCCTCCAACACCCCTCTGGAAATGCCAGAATTTTGACTCTTAATTGGCAAAACACAAATTTATTCTGTTAGTTATTCGAATGTGGCGGACCGCAGTGAAAACGGAATTTGTGTAACTGTTATTATTATGTATATTGTATAATTTGACACACGTTTAAGTGGTTTATTTTTGTTCGTTTTCTACCGATTTATTAAAAAATTAAATTAATTAAACCAAACTGATGTATCCAAAAGGATACATTACGAATTTAAGGTTAACCAGGGTTCCCAGTTGGAGCAGCCACGCATCCTAGCCGCGCGTATACCGAGACGACTGAAATAACTACTGTATTAAATTCCTCAGACGATTGCACTCAAACAGAGTTTCTATTCAACCATTCTGTTCAATATTACACAGCACGAGGCAATTTTGTCTTTTATTCAAATTATTTATAGACGCTTTAACATCTAAGTTTTATATCCATATTTTGATTTTTATAGTGCTAGCGGGTACTCTGAAATGGCGAATACGATGAAATGGAATTTGATAACGAATTTGAAATCCAGAATATGCCTTGATTAGTGAGAAAAACCAGGAGAAAAACCTCAATCTGGTTGATCGACTATGGGCTTTAAACTCGAGATCTCCCTAATACGAGACTCAAGCGCTACCGCTTGAATCAACTCGCTCGGTCATTTTATTTTATTATTTGTGGCATTATAAAATAAACTTAAATTTCTTTTCAATACTGCTATATTATTTTTTTTATTTCTATTTTTAGTTTTCGTCTATAGGATATATAAAAATAAAGTAAGAATGTTTGTAAGTAACAAAGCAAATCTTTTGTAACTCAATTACTATTGTAGATACTTTTTATTGTATTTGGAATGAGAAGAAGCTACTATTCATTCGGATATCACTTGGAAGTTTATGGAGGGCTTTTGTATTTGTTCGTATTTTATTTAACGAAACTGTTTGTCACTGGCAAATAACGGAAATTGTTTGAATGATTCAGAGCAGAAGTTGACCTAGTTAACATTTTACGTTTTTGACAAAAACTGATATAAAGTCAAATACATACATTTAATTGCAGATGAAGGATTATGTATTATTTTTCTAATGAAAAAATAGCATATACAATACTATTTTAACCATTGCTCGGAATTTACTATTTGAACTCAAATTCACATGATACTATGATTTTTCAATTTTTTGCCTTGGTTCACTTTTGCTCAGAACCCCTCATATATCAGGACTTATACACTCTTTTAGTCCACCGCTGTGGTCTCGGGGTAGCGTGCTGCCTGGTCACACAGCGGGCCCGGGTTCGATCCCCGGGTCGGGATAGTTTTTATGGGTGAGGTTTTTATGGGGGTTTTTCTTCTCCTGTAAGAGAAATGTCAGGAAAACTTTAAAGCCCAAACGGTCCCCGAAATCAAATGGCCATCATCATCATCCTTCACCGGTGTGGAAAGCAACGGGAAGCTAACACACCTACAATTCCCTAGTAAAGCTGCAAAGCATATCATGAAAATGCTACGATTGCAGTGAAAGACCGGACCTCGGGCAGAATTACTATGGATGGGATACACTCTTTATAAATATGCGGATACTATTACATACTAGGTGAAATAGATTAAGATAGCCAGGGAATATGATAAAGAAGGGAGCTTTAATCTGAATAATGTACCCTTCAGATGTTTTTAGTTAAATCTGAATACTTCAAATGAATGAACAATTCAGATTGTTATGTATGAACAATCCCGAATCCTGTCCATCACTCCTAAAGGGAGATTCCATGTACAGAGTGTTTCTAAATTAGACCGACAAACTTTGGGAGTAGATAGTTAACCTTCTTTGAAGCATATTTTGTTAAGGAACCTATAGGCAGTGACGCTTCAGTAGAAGAGGGGTCTTAGAGGAAAGGTTGGAAGGAAGTAGATACGTGCAAATAACAAGTCATAATTCACATAATTCTGGACAGCTAATGACAAATGAGGGAGATTTTGAGGAAGTGGCTGAATTGAAATAACTAGGAACAATAAAAACAAATAGGAATGAGATGCACAAAGAAATTAAACATAGGCTCAATTCTGGAAATGCGTGCTATTATGCATTACAGAGACTCTTGATATCCAAACTCCTTTAAAAAATGTTAAACTGAAAATATATAGAACTATTATTCTACCAGTTACATTATATGGGTGCGAAACATGGACTCTTACTTTAAGGGAGGAAAGAGAGATTACAAGTATTTGAGAATAAAGTACTTAGGAACATTTTGTGGACCAAAGAGAGATGAACAGACAGGTGAATGTAGAAGACTACATAACAGTGAAACTACCTGGTCTTTATAGGAAGCCAGATATAATAAGAACAGTTAAGTCTCGTAGACTGCGATGGGCAGGGCATGTTGCACGTATGGGGAATGAAAGAGGTGCATGGAAGCGTCTTGTAGGAAAGCCAGAGGGAAAACGCCCAGTTGGTAGACTCAGATTAAGGTGGGAGAATAACATTAACAGTGATTTGAGGGAAGTAGATTATACAGGAAATGATTGCAAAGCATTTGCTCTGGATAAGGATGTATGGAGAGCTTATGTCCGTGCGGCCATGAACCTATGGGTTCGATAGTGCCAGTGAGTAAGTAAGTAATTCACATAATTCTTCAGTATGTTAACCCAAATACTTTAGAGACAAGCAGAAACAAAACGTACTTGTTAAGAAAAAAACCTCCAGTGTTGCATTTTGTGGATGGATCCAGATTATTTTCCCATCACAAGTGCTGGAACACACGTCGATTGACACCCAGACAAACAGTCATCGGCATCTCCATGCTTTGTCCGACCGTTCCAAAGATGTCAGGAGTTTCCCTTATTTTAGTTGCTGCACTGACAGTGCATGGTACAATATCTTCTTCAAAGTCGAAATAAACTTGCTGTAATTGATAACGAAGTACTGAGCTCCGGAAGTAAACAAACCAAGCGATAGTAGTAATAGCAAACCCCTCTTGGACTGAAAGAAGTGTTTATCCCTTCCTGTAAGATCCCTCTAGCCCTGAAACGAAGCATCGCAGCACCTAGGTTCCTTAACAAAATATGCTTCAACAAAGGTCCTATTTGGTCCCAAAAATTTGTCGGTCTAATTTACAACACCTGTATGTGTATATACGAAAATGAAAGCCATCTAAACTCAAACTCAATCATCTTGATATCAGTGGTAATTAGTGAATTGGATTGTTTATTTTTCGCGAGAACCATTTTGTAGACATTTTCTTTAAATTGTTTACATTATTCTCTTGCGTGACCCACAGTTAAGAGAAACATCAATTTTAATAATGTTAAAAATCGTAATTTCTTCAGTACACAAAACATTTTGAAAGCTACATCCAGCCGGAATTTTACCTAACTAATAAAATAACACTAAAAAACATTGAACAGACAGGCGAATGGAGAAGACTATACTGAGTTACATGATCTTTGTAGGAAACCAGATATAATGAGAACAGTTAAGTCTCATAGACTGCGATCTGCAGGACATGTGTCACGAATGGGGTTTGAAACAGATGTATGGAGACTTCTTCTAAGAAAAACTAAAGCGAAAATGTCCAGTTGGTAAACCAAGAATGATGTAGGTGAATAATATTAACTTTCATTTAAAATAACTAGATTATGCAGGAGATGTTTGGAAAAAAATAGCTGAGGATAGGGATTTATGGAGAGGTTAAGTCAGCGCGGCCAAGAATCTAAGGGTTCGATAGTGCCAGTGAGTTAGTTAGAAAAATACTTGAAAATATCGTGATTTGCGTTTTTCTTCTGTTTTTAATGTAAGACCAACTAATCAGTATTCAGAAATAACCAAAAATGTCACATAAAGTATTTTTGAATTTTGAATTTTTTGGGTTTACATCCATCTTGAAAAATTGCAATAACAGCAGAGAGACGAACATTCCTAAAAACAATCCCGGAATAGTTCACCCAAAAGAACTAAAAAATAAATAAAACCTACAAAAAAATCTGGAGCACAAATTAACTCGTATATAAAATTCGCAAAAAAGAAAAAAAGGGTATTGCAAGTACGTTAGGATGGCAGGAGAAAGGAAATAAGACAAACATTAAGATGGGTTAGAAGTAGAATGTGGTGAGAATACGTAGACGGTTAACCAATGAGATCTTAGTCTTGAGACATTCTGTTGTTTTTCAGTGCAGTCTAAAATTGAATACTCTGCAGATGTAATATTTTATTGGTAATACCGTAGATTATTTGAATGAAATGAGTATTTTGGAAATTGATGAATTCTGTTGTTTTGTTTACAGGTCTCCTACGAGTACGAAGGGGGACATCACTGTGGTGCCGCCATTATAAGTGAATATTATGTTCTGACAGCAGCACATTGCGCGTCTGGGTAAGCAATCACTTTCTTTACAATAATATATGTTAGAACAGAGGTTTTAAAACTGTGAATTGTCTCGCCAGCCGATATTTTTCAAGGGAGTCGCGAAAACGTTGAAAAATTCCTAAAACATCATAATCTTTCTTTAGTGTTCTGCCCGAGGGCATGTCTTTCACTACAATCATAGCTGTTTCATGCTATGCTCTGCAGCTTTACTAGGGAATTACAGGTGTGGTAGCTTCCCGTTGCTTTCCTCATCGCTAAGTGTTGATGATAATGATAAGGTTGACGATGATGGTCGGATGATTTTAGGGGACCGATGGGCCCTTAGCTACCTGTCATTTGTTTTACTGGCAAGGGAAAAGCCCGAAGAAAACCTCACCCAGGGGCCTGTCCCGATCGATAATCGAACCCAGGCCCGCTGCGTGACAAGGCAGCGCTCTCCCTCGAGACCATAGTGGTGGTAAAAGGGAAAAAAGTGAAACGTGTTCTCACTACAGGCCATAATAGACCCATGGGGTAGATATGTCGACAGTGTTTAAGACATAGTATAGAAAGATGTTCTGCGCAGGGGGATGTTTAGTGAAAAGTTAGTTTGTGATCAGAGATAATTTTGTTAATGAACATGTAGTCGCAAGAAATCATTCATGAATTTAGCTCATTGCTCAAGGTGTTGACGTTCGTAAATTGAATAAAATAAATTATACATAAAATCAATTTTATTACGCGGTTTATATTGACAATAGAGAATGCATTTTCAAACAGCAAACAGCCTGTCCTATGTTTCATTACATAATATATATCTTCTTATAAGGGAGCTGTCAGCAATTGCATGCCGAAACCTACCTTCGAATTTCTTCCAGACAAGCGCTATGATGTACAACATTCATGTCCAAATTATCTGCCGTTTTAACTGCAAGACACTAAGGGCCAGTTTCATCACGAGAGGTAACTGTATTACGCCAGTTTAAGCTATGCATTATACATGGGGAAAACTGGCGTAATGCAGTTACCTCTGTTGGTGAAACTGTCCCTAAATCAGGCGCTAAATCTCTGATTTAAACTATAATGTCAGACAGGAAAACCCTCATTATCCGCCGTCTGAGCCGCATCCCGCACCCGAATCACTTCACTCTATGCTTAACTCATGCAGAGATGTACATTTGATCCGTATAGTGGGGTGCCATTGCATGATTCTGGCTTCGATTTCTGTTCCTTGCACTTTAAAAGGCAGAAACTTTTTTTAACACGGCCTTGATACAATGCAACGCTTCTCTGGGATAAATTGCAAGGTAGCTTTCGGCATACAATGGTTGACTGTTCCCTTGTTAGTAAAGGCCACCCAATTTGGATTTTATTTGATGTGGTGAAACGGACGATGATTCGCACAATCGGTTGAGCTCTGGGGGCAACTCGTGTTTCATACACTGCACGTTTGGAATACCTTTAGAAAAATCTAGAAATTGGTTATGTGACATAACAAACATCTTGAAAAAAATGTCCTGAATTCATGAACAACCAATTCAGGAGTGTGTATGTTCCCTAAAAAGAAATGATCCTCTCTAAGTGACTTGTTCCTATGTTTTTTGCATTGAGTATAAAACACTGTATCACAATCATACTACAGGTGCCTCAGGATACCCGTGATTTCTACCTTGATCTCATCTCCTGAAAGTGATGGTAGCTAACATTTTAGAAAAAAAAAAACGTCTGAGGTTACAGCCTAGGAGCATATAACTCCTATTGCTTCAAATGATGCTTGGGTAACTTATATTTAGTTGGCAATCTTTCGTCACATGCTCCCAGGCTACTTATGTCACTTTTATGTGTTCTGTCGTACATACTTTTACTTGCTTGACCATCACGTCCAGGAGACGATCAATGCCCGGATCCGCATGGATGAAATCCACCCTAGTCAATAATGGGTAACGACCCGCGAATCTTAGGCATTTATTCTTAAGCACCTGTAGTTGATTTATTCTGCTCTTCGCTAAGGTTAACCACGCCGGACAGGCATTATAAAAAACTGTAGATAGCACGATGCTATTTTTTATTTTCCCGAATGGCAGGAGTTCACTCATTCCCAATCAAAAATGATAGTTGGAAGCAGCTATATCGAAGAAGGTGGAAGTCGGCATCAAGCCATCAGCATCATCATTCATCCTCAATACGACAGCCACAGCAGGAACAACGAACATCGCACATTATCAAGGTAAGTCATTGAGCAGTTGCGGAGGTTTCAGGTACGTGGTTTTATGTTTATTATCATAAAGTTGAGTTGCTGTACTCTAAATGTAAATTTACAGAACCGTGTTAGGATACATTAAAATATGCACAATTTTAAATTTATATCCTCTTATTTGTGTTCTTTACAATGCATTTATGGTAAACGTATTGATTGTTTCATTCTTGCAAGATTTTTCTTCACATATTTGTGTTTTGTGCGTGTTTTTGACGTAACGTTTATATTTGTTTTCTTTCTGTCATCACGTTTCTATGATTATTTTGCCAGCATGGCTTTAAATATTTAATATTCTTCGTTGCGTTTGTACGTTGAACGTATCTACAATTATCTGTTGCTCGTTTTTCCTAGAAAATTTTTGTGAACATCGAATTGTCGAATTTTGTGTTATATTTTAATACATTTCTTCACATGCTTTACTTTATAACTGCGTTTTTTGTGTTTTACAATTAATTTTTTAAACATATTGATTGTTTCTTTCTTGCAAGATTTTACGTGATTATGTTTTGTGCGTGTTTCTGTCGTAACGTTTATATTTGTTTTCTTTCTGTCATCACATTTGTATGATAATTTTACCAGCATGGCTTTAAATATTTAATATTCTACGTTACTTTTGTAAAAGTAAAGTAAAGTGATCCCACAACAGACCCGGAGGCCCTTGGGGTAGTAGGAGGTTAAGGCTCCCACTTTTTCTAGACAATCGGCACTTTATGTCAGCCGGGTTGTCAGCCCTGCGTGACGGCCGCCTTTACCCCAGAACAAGCGTCTGGTACTCATTTCCGTTAGAGGCTGAGTCGACCCTAGGGCCATAGTGCCGCCAGAAGGTTTGGGTCAGTTTAAAAATCCTGACCCCAACGGGACTTGAACCCTGGACCCTCCGGCTTGTAGCTCAGTGCCTTAATCACTACGCTACGGCGTGCCCCTCGTTGCTTTTGTACGTTGAACATACCTACAATTCTCTGTTGATCATTTTTCCTAGAAGATATTTGTGAACATCGAATTTTGTGTTATATTTTAATACATTTCTTCACATGCTATACTTTATAACTGTGTTTTTTGTGATTTTTTACGATGAGTTTATGGTAAACGTATTGATAGGTCTTTAAAGCAAGATTTTGCTTCACGCGCTTGTGTTTTGTGCGTGTTTTTGTCGTAAAGTTTATATTCGTTTTCTTTCAGCCATCATATTTTTATGCTTATTTTGCCAGCATGGCTTTAAATATGTAATATTCTTTGTTGCTTTTGTACGTTGAGCGTATCTACAATTCTCTGTTGCTCATTTTTCCTAGAAGATTTTTTGTGAACATCGAATTATCGAATTTGGTGTTATATTTTAATAAATTTCCTCACGTGCTTTACTTTATAACTGCGTTTCTGTGTTTTTTACAACGAATTTATGGTAAACGTTAAAATTGTTTTTTTCTTGCAAGATTTTTCTTTACGTGTTTGTGTTTTGTGCGTGTTTTTGTCGTAACGTTTATATTTTTCTTTCTGTCATCACGTTTCTATGATTATTTTGCCGGCATGGCTTTAAATATATAATATTCTTCGTTATTCTTGTACGTTGAACGTGTCTACAATTCTCTGTTGCTCATTTTCCTAGAAGATTTTTGTGAACGTCGAATATCGAATTTTATGTTATATTTTAATAAATTTCCTCACATGCTTTACTTTACAACTGCGTTTTTTTGTGTTTTTTTACTTCTCTCTCATCATCACTCCTCATATAGCACAACTAAATTACACAAAACAAAACATACACTAAATCCTACCTCCTCTCGGTACACAAATCTATAATACATCTATGTAAAGTAGTCTGCCGATGTGGCGTGTAAATTGAAAATAGACTACAATTACACCAGCTATCGGTCCAGTGCGGAACCTGAGCAATCAACGGCAGGGTTTGTTATTAGCACAATCAATTCTTATTACACCATGTCTAATATTTTCTCTTTTTTATGCTAAAACTATTCTTCTCAAAATGTCCATTTCCATAGATACTTTAGAATTTATGATGATCTTGTAGAAGATTTCCGGGCTGTTGGCCGTGGTCTTGAGGCTTGTAGTTCCCCGACGTTTTGCCAGAGACTGCGTCCGGCATCCTAAAGGGTTGTCTTCAGACAACTTAAGAAAGTCTCAAGACAATATTTGAGGATGCCGGACGAAATATCGGGAACTACAAGCGTCAAGACCACGACCGACAGTCCGGAAATCTTCTACAAGATCATCATAGTAACTCCGGCTTGAAAGCCTAAGTCAATTTAGAATTTGTTTTATTACTTGGACTGGCAAGATTATGACCCTATGTTGATGTGATTCTTACTGCTAATTTTAAAGACTCTTAATATATTTTTCGTAATATTTGTCTTATCCAAAAAAATACTCTTACATTTTTAACTTAAAAAGTAAATATATAATTCATTGCCGTTACTATATGCAGGGTGTTTCAATGTTTTATTGATGAGCTGATAATAGTAAAGTGTCTGTGGAATTTTAGGTAACTGAGCCTTTTGTATTCGGTACAAACGTACAACGTATCTCCCTGGTAACAAACTCGGTGTCAACTGGAACACCAGCTACTGTAACAGGATGGGGAAGATTGTCCCAAGGTGGTGACTTCCCAAACAACTTCAGCAGGTAGAAGTTTACACCAGGGATTGGAATACTTGTAACAGTCAGTACGATGACAGACTGACATCGAACATGATCTGTGCCGGGTCAACCTCTGGAGGCAGTGATGCTTGTCAGGCCGATTCTGGAGGTCCTCTTGCCGCTTATGGTACTCTGATAGGAATCGTCTCTACGGGACTTGGCTGTGGGGAGAAGGAACATCCTGGAGTATACGTGGACCTAAGTGTAAATCAAATACGCACCTGGATTACTTCTAACACTGGCGTGCAGTAAAATCATTCTCAATATGCAAATTCCTAACTTTAACTGATTTTGAAGATTTTTTGTCACATGTTTTAAATATGAATATTAAACACTACAATATTGACTTAGGCTTTCACGGCCGGTGTTATTATGATGATCTTGTAGAAGATTTCCGGGCTGTTGGCCGTGGTCTTGAGGCTTGCAGTTCCCCGATGTTTCGCCAGAGACTGCGTCCGGCATCCTCAACCCTGTTGGCCGTGGTCCCTTGAGGATGCCGGACGCAGTCTCTGGCGAAACGTCGGGGAACTACAAGCCTCAAGACCATGGCCAACAGCCCGGAAATCTTCTACAAGATCATCATAAACACTACAATGGTTCTCTTACAACCCAAAGTGATTGTTGCCAGAGGTTCCTGTCTAAAGCATCTTTTTCCTTCAAATCTATAGCTACCATACTTTTCCTCACTCCATTTATCCAAAATTCTCTAGGTCTGCCTCTTCCACTTTTTCCATTGGATTTCCAATCAAGGATCTTCTTTGGTATTCTTTCTTCTTCCACTTTTATGAGGTGTCCATGCCATTTCAAGCGTTCTTTCATCTATTCATTTTAATTTATTTAAGTTAAATTATATTTATATAAATGTTATATTGAGAAGCAAGAAGGCAAATGGTTATTGTTTCACAAATTGTCTGAATATTGGCTTAAATGAATAAATAAATAAATAAATAAATAAAATATTAGCATATTATTACAAGAAGACAAAATTGCATATAGATGTAAACATGTGGATTAGAGTGCATATTTAGAGTGGAGTCTTAGGAAATGACTTCCGATGTCTGTCTCCAGTGCAAGATATTCCAGGTAGAACTCATAACAACTACTATTGGAGATATGATGAAAATTAAAAATTAAAATGTACCTGTTGGTAGGTGCCGTCGTCCTCAACTTTGTTAATATATTGCATATAAAATTAACTGGCACCTACTAACAGGTACAATTTAATTTTTTAATTTTCATCATCAGACTTCACCTCAACGGAATTTGATTGAATTTCACTACTACTACTGGAGATGCATGATATCGATACCCTGACTCATATTGCTTCTTTTTTTGGTACACTATTTTCCAAAAATTAATATAATCAAAATATGTGGTACAGCATCAAGCAAACATTTTAAGAACTGCATGATGGATTTGTGGTTCCGAATTCTGTGGTTTAAACCAGATACGAGTCGATGAATTTTTACTGGGTGTAAAAATCTGGAGTAACTTCCTTCGGAAGGGATGCAAAACTGCGATTCAGTATGGTAGATTTACGGCATGTAAACGAACCAGACCAATTATATGAGGTTTCTGAACAATTTGAACAGCCCTTTCATGTCTAGATTTGAATTGCGACGCTAATCATTTTTGTTGTCAAAGGGCGTTATAAATAAAGATACTCCTTTTAAAGGTTCATTGATTCTAGCAGGAATTTGGTTGAGGTTCGGAGTATATGGATTACTTCGTGTATAACAGTTTATTAATCCTTTAATTGGCAACACATCAATTTCTCGTGCCAGCTATTTAAAGGTGGCACCGCACTGAAAACAAAATCATGCATGACTGTTATTATTAGGTTTATTGTGTATTTCGACACACATTTAAGTTATTACTACTCGTTCGATCTTTTTCTGCTTCATTAATAATACTAAATGAATCGAACCATTTTATGTATCTTGTAGGATACATTGTCAATTAAAGCGTTAATAAAAATCGGGGTGAGGGATAATTTTTATTAGAATTTCGATCAGAGTTGTTGGTGATGTAATTTAAATTGTATCATTGTTTAATTTTAAATGATTTATGGTATTTTAGGTAAATGAACGTTTTGTATACAGTACAAGCGTACAACCTATATCTTTGGCGACGAACTCAGTACCAACTGGGACACCAGCTACTGTAACAGGATGGGAAGACTGTCTGATGGAGGGGACTTCCCTAGACAACTTCAGCAGGTAGAAGTTTACACCAGGGATTGGAATACGTGTAACAGTCAATATGATGGTAGATTGACATCCAACATGATCTGTGCAGGATCAACAGCTGGAGGCAGCGATGCTTGTCAGTCTGATTCTGGAGGTCCTCTTGCAGCTTACGGTACGCTGATAGGTGTCGTGTCTTTTGGACTGGGCTGTGGGGACAAGACACATCCTGGAGTGTACGTGGACGTCGTCCAACTTAGGTCATGGATTACTCAAACACTGGCGTCAAATAAATCAAAGATATTTTAAGGGCACTCGGTACTAATTTCCTTGCAATTTGGTTGAAAAATATGCAATATACAAACATAATTTTTCAGCTATTCTTGAGTTAAGTGCAAGGAAATTATGTCACTAATTAAATAAGTCCTCCTGAACATAATGACACTCCAGTTAAGTTTTTAGACATATTTATTCATGAGCAATTTAAAATAAAAAAATAAAAAATCAAACTTCTTAACAGTATTGTCTTGGTACAATTTTCTCAAAAACTCCTTATCCAATTGTTTCAAAATTTACTATGTTATTGTCTATGGTTTATTTGACAATAATAAGGTTTGCTTGTGTTCAGATATGGATTGTGATTTATTTTTTTAAAAAATCGAATAACAAATTGTTGTTTTGTTAAAAATGTTGCATACATGTTTTTATTTCTAATACTATCAATAGCATAAAGGTAAATTTACCTTATTATTATTATTATTATTATTATTATCATTATTATTATTATTATTATTATTATTATTATTATTATTATTATTATTATTATTATTATTATTATTATTATTATTATTATTATTATTATTAGAGAGCGCTCTAAACTGCATATGCAACGCTAAAATTATTCTCTTATCTTTCATAGTTTCAGAGAAAAGTGTACCAAAATATGAAAAAACTCAAGTTACGGGAAAATTAAGAAACATATTAACAGAACATAGAAACGAAATTTTAAAAATAAATTTTTATGGGTTTAAGTGTCCAAATTCGACAAAATAGTATTTTTATTTTTTTTAAATTAGGAATATTCCTTAATACAGTGTTTTTTTCTTCAACCCAAAGTGCCAGAAGTTCCTGTTTAGAGCATCTTCTTCCCTCAAATCTCCAGCTTCCATACTTCTCCTCACCCCATCCATCCAACGTTCTCTAAGTCTGCCTCTTCCACTGCTTCCAAAATAATATTACATATCGATAAAATAGACCTTCCTGGATTTTTAAAGCAAAAAACAAAGTTGATTTTTTAAACCCAAAGAAGTACCGAGTGCCCTTAAAATACACTGATTTGAAGGTGGAACGTAACTGTACCGACCAACTTTCACAGATTGCTGAGGAATGTAGAATGAAATTGAGAATGGCAGTTTTCCTGTTGAAAGGAGCAGACGGTTTTTAACACAACAGCTGAAGATTGGTTTTATTTAATATAGTACTGTATTAATGAAAACAATATGCCTGCTTATTTTGTATAAATGTACTCCATCCATCATAATTGTTGACAGTATACAAATGTTATCTTGGATTGTTATTGGCTATGTCATTATTATTTTTGTAAACAAACAAGTTGTGGAATGGATAAATCAGATTTGCTATTTGTTCCTGGCACACATTCATTGTCCCAAACTGGTGAGAAGCAAGAGTTCATCAGCTGGCACACACCTAATGCAGCTCTTGTCAGACAGTATTTGGATGAACAAGTATTATGACATATATATGCAGTGATATTGGTTTCTGTGCACTGCTGCATTTTGGGAGCGCTCTATTTTGATGTCCCAATCAATGCTAAACATATCTTAATTTTAACAATATTTTTGCTAAATAATTTACGATCTTTGAATAAACATTTTGAAAGCGTATGCAATTAAATCTTAAGAAACAACGGATAGGGAACTTAACAGACTAAAATGGGATATGTTTATGATGATGGGGGAAAAAAAGAACTTTTAATGTTTTACATAGATGGAAACAAAGGTTCAAAAACAGTAATCTATGGCACTAAATTTAATGTGAAAGGTTCATTTGAATTTCCAATAGATAGAAACACATACCCAATCTCTCCTCTCAGGTGCAAAGCTTAAAGTAGATATAAATATAGTAATATAATGTACGGTTAAAAACTATAATATAGTTACCTTGTAGGTCCGTCTCCTCAACTTAAGTTCTTTTAAAACTCTGTAGGCCTTTCGGGACTAGTCCCATCATCAGCAGAATGCATAGGTCCGTTCTTGTTGAAGCACTGACTTGGTTGTGAGAATTTTGTACAGAGGATTGTGTGGATTCTGTATAAAATTCTCACAACCAAGTCAGTGCTTCAACAAGGGTCAACAGGAACGGACCTAATGCGTTCTGCTGATGGGACTAGTCCCGAAAGGCCTACAGAGTTTTAAAAGAACTTAAGTTGAGGAGAACGGACCTACAAGGTAACTATATTGTAGTTTTTAACCGTACATTATATTACTGTGAACTAATACCTCAACGGAAAATCACCATGAATTTTACTGGTATATATTTATATATATAATCTAATGCATAAAGAAATAGGAATGACCAACCTCAATACTTTTCCTATGGAAATATATCTTGTTTCAAATTTTTCAATTCGGTAAATTAATTCCATTAAGTTTCTTGAAATACCTAAACACAAACATGAATTCATTGCTTTGTATTAAGATGTTCAAAAAAATTGGAAGCAGAGTGCACAGGAACAAACTGACACCACAACGTGTTAATGTACACATCCACTGAATTTCATTTAGAAAAAATAAATCTTTATATTAAAAAAAAATATAGCATGCCTATGTTTGTGCTCACAAAACTCTAAAATTAGTCTGCCGATTGACTTAAAAATTTGTACATACATGTTTTCAGGTACAGAGAGTGTTCAGCCGCTATCTGTTACGTTCTAAAACCATTAGCTGTAGGAGTTTAACTCAAGCGAAAAGTTGCTCTAGCGGTCGCAATTTTCGATGTTATACAACGAAACTCAACATATCCAATTAAAGTAAACTGAAGTAGGTATTTTCAAAAAAAAAATAGTGAAATCCAACAAATACAAGTAGAGATTTATCTGAAATTCGAAATTTAAAAAAAAATACTAGTAACCGTGTCAGTGTATACAATATACTATCATTTATTTAGGCGTAGCAGCGCACCCTGGGTATTAGCTAATACAAGCTAAAACCCAATGGCTAGTGATGTTATCGATCTATAAATCAATCATTAAAAGCATGATAGATGACAGTTTATTTTTGGAATGAAAAACATTTAATAAGAAATATTCGCACATTATTTTTTTCAAGGTGATGAAATGAAATTGTTATTACAACTGAAGAGAAATAATTCTGGCTGAACCGGGTTTAGGACTCCAGATCTCCAACTTTAGGAGCTGGTGGTAGCTACTTGGGCAATACAGGAGCAGACACAAATTTATCTCTCTTTAAATCCTATGTATTTATATTAGAACAGAGTTGATTCAAGTAAGCATACATGATAGGATTTGCTACTTGCTATATCTGCTAATTATAAGATAATATTCAGGTATGCAAGTAATATTGCGCAAGTAATTCGCATTCATTGGTTAAAAAGAACTAAATAGAAAAATCTACCTGGACTTCTATTTATATTACAGCAGGGTTGCTTCTTGTAAGAAGACATGATCGGATTTACTAAATACTGTATCAGGTATTCATAGTTCGCTCAGGTAAGCCATTCACAACAAATAGTTAATACAACTGAAGAGAAAGATATTTGCCTGAACCGGTATTTGAATTAAAAAATTATTCTCTTTTGCTGCATTACTATTGCTTGTAGATGCCTTGTCCGAATATGCATCCATCCATAGTAATTCTGCCCGAGGTCAGGTCTTTCACTGCAACTATAGCGTTTTCATGCTATGCTTTGCAGCTTTACTAGGGAATTATAGGTGTAGTAGCTTCCCGTTGCTTTCCACACCGGGTGTAGGATATGATAATGATAAGGATGATGGCTGGATGATTTTTCGGGGACTATTGAGCCCTTAGCTTCCTGACATTTGTCTTACAGGTGAGGAAAAACCCTGAAAAAGAACCTCACCCAGGAGTCTGTCCCGACCGGGAATCGAACCCGGGCCCGCTGCGTGACAAGGCAGCACGCTGCCTCGAGACCACAGCGGTGGACTGTCCGAATATATTAACTGTTAAATTGACAATGTAGCCTATAAGATTGGTTTAATTTATTTAATGTTTTTTAATAAAACGGAAAAACATTTCTACTGAAAATGGACAATATACAGTAATAACATACATTTAAACTTAATTTTGTTTTCACTGCAGTCCCATACATTTGAATAACTTCCATGAGAAATTAGTGTTTCACCAATTAAAATCCGTTGTACTTTTGCTTTTGTCATCCGTTGGACAGTCCGGTTATCTCTTTAGAAGCTTTTAAGTATTGTTAAATGTCCCCTGAGTATGGTACTAACTTTCTACAGGGGTTAGTCCTTTGGAGGGGCTGCCTCCTTAAAGGCTTTGGACTTGCTTCCTTATGGTTTATCCCCACAAGGAGGGTTGCAATTTGGAGCCGGAACAGGCTAGCTAAAAGCCTAACCTAAACGTGACGAAGAAGAAGAAGACCAATTAAAATATTTATTAAAATATTACCTAGGTACGTGCCAAGTAAAATATTATTTTAAATATTACCTAGGTACGTGGTGAAATAATTAATCTGAAATATCCCATCAAGGGGTAAGGCTTCCTCAAAGAGTGTCAACTACGGTATTCTGTAACAGAAATACTTCTATTTTTGACTTTCTTCATTTTTATTGTTTGGATTCTGTCCATATAATTTGTTCTAAAAGTTATCAGTCACTGTTCACTGTTTCATAGTTAAATATGGGAAATAACATTATGAGGTTCTTAACCCTTAAATTCGTAATGTATCCTTTTGGATACATCAGTTGATTTAATTAATTTAATATTTTAAATAAATCAGAAGAAATGAACAGAAAGAAACCACTTAAATATGTGTATAATTGTCCAATATACCTAATAATAACAGTTACACAAGATTCCGTTTTCATTGCAGTCCGCCACGTTCAAATAACTAACAGAAGAAATTTGTGTTTTGCCAATTTAAGGGTTAATTCGTAAATTAATGAGTCATTTTTTAACATCTTACCTCATATTTTATGTTTCTTCAAACACGGAAACTAGTTTTCGAGAGAACGATCTCTCTCATTTTCAACCGACATTATGACTACCGGATTTTCGTTGGAATCTCCATCAATGGAGAAAATGAGAGAGATCCTTCTCTCGAAAACTAATTCCCGTGTTTGAAGAAACATAAAATATGAGGTAAGATGTTAAAAAATGACTCATTGCGAGTAATTTACCACTGCTCACTTGTCTCCAAAATTCTTCACAATCATTCCCTATTTTCTCGTATACTTCACCAATGACTTCTTGCATATTATTTGAAGAGATCAATCATTCCCTATTTTCCCGTATACTTCACCAATGACTTCTTGCATATTATTTGAAGAGATCAATCATTCCCTATTTTCCCGTATACTTCACCAATGACTTCTTGCATATTATTTGAAGAGATCAATCATTCCCTATTTTCCCGTATACTTCACCAATGACTTCTTGCATATTATTTGAAGAGATCAAACTAACTAACTAACTAACTAACTAACTCACTGGCACTATCGAACCCGAAGGTTCATGGCCGCACGGACATAAGCTCTCCATACATCCCTATCCTGAGCTAATGCTTTCCAATCATTCCCTGTATAATCTACTTCCCTCAAATCATAGTTAATGTTGTTCTCCCACCTCATTCTTGGTCTACCAACTGGACGTTTTCCCTCTGGCTTTCCTACAAGAAGTTTCCATGCACGTCTCTCATTCTCCATACGTGCAACATGTCCTGCCCATCGCAGTCTACGAGACTTAACCGTTCTTATTATATCTGGCTTCCCATAAAGACCATGTAGTTCATTGTTATGTAGTCTTCTCCATTCACCTGTCTGTTCATCTCTCTTTGATCCAAAAATTTTCCTAAGAACTTTATTCTCAAATACTCGTAATCTCCTTTCCTCCCTTAAAGTAAGAGTCCAGGTTTCGCATCCATATAATATAACTGGTAGAATAATAGTTTTATATATTTTCAGCTTAACGTTTTTTGAAAGGAGTTGGGACATCAAAAGTCTCTGCAATGCATAATAGCATGCATTTCCAGAATTGAACCTATGTTTAAATTCTTTTTGCATCTCATTCCTATTTGTGATTATTGTTCCTAGGTATTTGAATTCAGCCACTTCCTCAAAATTTTCCTCATTTGTCATTAGCTGTCCACTTCCATTATATACTGAATTTCTACGTGTGACCATATATTTAGTTTTACTGATATTTATTTCCAGTCCTAATTTCTTAGTGTTACTCAATAGTGTGTGCGTGTTGGCCTTTAGTATCTCCTCGCTATCGGCCAGTAGTACTACATCATCAGCATAAACTAACAGCTTATTAATACCATTGAGTTGTAAGCCTTCCTCATTCTCTAAAGATTTAATGGCATGCTCTAGTACAAAATTAAATAGTAAAGGAGATAGTGCATCTCCTTGCTTCAACCCATTCTGGATTTCAAAAGTGTCTGAAAACTGTTTGCCTACACGCACCCTACTCTTTGAGCCATTTAGACACATTCGTATAAGTCTAACTAACTTTTTAGGAATTCCGAACTCCAGCAGGATACTATATAACTTCTCCCTCTTAATTGAATCATATGCTTTTTTGAAGTCTACATATAGTTGATGTACAGTACCATTATATTCCCATTTCTTCTCTAAAATCTGTCTTAAACTGAAAATCTGATCTGTTGTAGACCTGTTTCTTCTAAATGCACATTGATGATCTCCTAGAATGTCATCAATATAGGGAGTAAGTCTGCTTACTAATATATTGTTAGAATTTTGTACGAAGTTGAAAGTAATGAGATGCCCCTGTAGTTGTTGCAATCTGTTTTATCTCCTTTCTTATAAATTGGTATGATAATTGATTCCTTCCATTCATCTGGAAGAGCTTCTTTTTCCCAAATCTTACTAAGCAACCAGCGTATCTTGTCCATCAATTTTTCTCCCCCTGATTTTATCAGTTCTGCTGGGATCTCATCTGAACCTGATGCTTTATACATCTTCAATTTTTCAATCGCCATTTCAACCTCTAATGCACTTGGCTCTGCGACTAGCATTTCTGCTGTCTGTAAATTATCCTCCTCAATGTCCTGTTCTGTATGTACATTTAATAGCTGATTAAAGTAACCTTTCCATCTATTTAATATACTCCTAGAATCTGCAATCATATCTCCATTTTCATTCCGAATTATGTTTGTTCTAGCCTGAAACCCTTTCTTCTCTATACTAATTCCCTGATATAATTCTCTAATGTTCATATTTTTTGCATTCATTTCAAGATCATTAATCTTCTCTCTCAAATATTCCCTCTTTTTACTCTTTAGTAACTTGGTGGTTTCCCGTCTAACACTACCCAATTGCTCTATATTTACCTCATTTGGCTCGTGTAACCATTTCATTTTTGCTAGCTTTCTTTTCTTTACAATGTCGGCACATTCCTCATCAAACCATTTCTTGTTTTGCCTCTTTTTTAAACAACCAATGCTTTCTGATGCTGACAATTTTATCAGTATGCTTCTATTATAGCCTCCCATTTCTTTATTTTTTTATATCAGTTTATTCTTCGTTTGCCAACACATTGTCATCTGAAGATGAGATTCCAGTACTTCAAATCTATTAGCAAGTTTTGATTTCGGTAAGTCTTGTACCGCATAGTTCAATCATTTTCTTTTCAAGTTTTGTGTTTTTTTGAATCATATTTACAGAATCATCATTAGCGTTCGTTCCTCTCAGAAGCGATATGATAGCTTGTCTTCGATTTTCACTCTCTGACCAGATGATGATCCGAATTGCAGTCTGGTCCCTCTAACTGATCTCTAACATCAATGATGCTACTGTGCCAGCGTTTATCCACTAATACATGATCTATCTGGTTCCAAGTTTCTCCATATGGGGACGTCCAGGTGTATTATGTATTATGAATATCCTTATGCTGAAATGTTGTGCTCTTAACAATGAGATTTATTCGATGTGGCAAATATGTGACTAATCTAACCGCAATTGTCGCGTTTTACTTATCTTCATGAAGACTCTGAATTTGCCTATTGTTGCGTTTGCATATATCTTCCCCCGCCCAACTTTTGCCCTTGATGTTAAAAATCTCCTAAGACAATCAATATGGATTAGGGATATCGTGAAAAGGCTATCAAATAAGCATTCTAATTCGTCAGAGAACTCATCCTTGATCTTGTCATCTTTATCTTCTGTGGGGGCATGTACATTTACCAATTATATTTAAAATCATGTCGTTTACCCTTTAGAATTATGTATGATATCCTATCACTACACAAACTTAAATGATCTCGGATAGCGGATAGGATCCTCCTTCTGACTAAAAAACCCGTTCCAAATGCAGGTCTTTCTGCACCAACGTAGTATAACGCAAAGCTTCCTGATTCCTGACTACCTTCTCCTGGCCACCTAACTTCCTGTAAAGCGACTATATCCAAGGGCGATTTATCCAATTCCCGCGTTAATATCTCTAGTGCCCCGCTATTGTATAAAGTCCTAACATTCCATGTTCCTAGGAACATGTCCCTGTGTTTGAGCCTTTGGCATGGGTTCCCTGAAGTAGTCCCCGCCCGGAGAACCGAATGGGGGACTATTTGACCTCCGGAAAATTTTACCCCAGATGAACCCATGTCCGCATTTCTTGACTGTTGTATTTTTACGGTGAAAGATCGTCAGTCTTTCGCCCAAGATACTTTTTTCGTCTGGCTTATCACCTTCGACCAGTCCGGCATGGGTAACCCTATCGGCAGCAATGCTACCGCCGGCATAGCTCTCAGGATCATTTAAGCACGCAAGCCACTCCACCACGACAAGGTAAAGATACCATGGAGGAGATCAATCATTCCCTATTTTCCCGTATACTTCACCAATGACTTCTTGCATATTATTTGAAGAGATCAATCATTCCCTATTTTCCCGTATACTTCACCAATGACTTCTTGCATATTATTTGAAGAGATCAATCATTCCCTATTTTCCCGTATACTTCACCAATGACTTCTTGCATATTATTTGAAGAGATCAATCATTCCCTATTTTCCCGTATACTTCAACCAATGACTTCTTGCATATTATTTGAAGAGATCAATCATTCCCTATTTCCCGTATACTTCACCAATGACTTCTTGCATATTATTTGAAGAGATCAATCATTCCCTATTTTCCCGTATACTTCACCAATGACTTCTTGCATATTATTTGAAGAGATCAATTATTCCCTATTTTCCCGTATACTTCACCAATGACTTCTTGCATATTATTTGAAGAGATCAATCATTCCCTATTTTCCCGTATACTTCACCAATGACTTCTTGCATATTATTTGAAGACATCAATCATTCCCTATTTTCCCGTATACTTCACCAATGACTTCTTGCATATTATTTGAAGAGATCAATCATTCCCTATTTTCCCGTATACTTCACCAATGACTTCTTGCATATTATTTGAAGAGATCAATCATTCCCTATTTTCCCGTATACTTCACCAATGACTTCTTGCATATTATTTGAAGAGATCAATCATTCCCTATTTTCCCGTATACTTCACCAATGACTTCTTGCATATTATTTGAAGAGATCAATCATTCACTATTTTCCCGTATACTTCACCAATGACTTCTTGCATATTATTTGAAGAGATCAATCATCCCTATTTTCCCGTATACTTCACCAATGACTTCTTGCATATTATTTGAAGAGATCAATCATTCCCTATTTTCCCGTATACTTCACCAATGACTTCTTGCATATTATTTGAAGAGATCAATCATTCCCTATTTTCCCGTATACTTCACCAATGACTTCTTGCATATTATTTGAAGAGATCAATCATTCCCTATTTTCCCGTATACTTCACCAATGACTTCTTGCATATTATTTGAAGAGATCAATCATTCCCTATTTTCCCGTATACTTCACCAATGACTTCTTGCATATTATTTGAAGAGATCAATCATTCCTTATTTTCCCGTATACTTCACCAATGACTTCTTGCATATTATTTGAAGAGATCAATCATTCCCTATTTTCCCGTATACTTCACCAATGACTTCTTGCATATTATTTGAAGAGATCAATCATTCCCTATTTTCCCGTATACTTCACCAATGACTTCTTGCATATTATTTGAAGAGATCAATCATTCCCTATTTTCCCGTATACTTCACCAATGACTTCTTGCATATTATTTGAAGAGATCAATCATTCCCTATTTTCCCGTATACTTCACCAATGACTTCTTGCATATTATTTGAAGAGATCAATCATTCCCTATTTTCCCGTATACTTCACCAATGACTTCTTGCATATTATTTGAAGAGATCAATCATTCCCTATTTTCCCGTATACTTCACCAATGACTTCTTGCATATTATTTGAAGAGATCAATCATTCCCTATTTTCCCGTATACTTCACCAATGACTTCTTGCATATTATTGAAGAGATCAATCATTCCCTATTTTCCCGTATACTTCACCAATGACTTCTTGCATATTATTTGAAGAGATCAATCATTCCCTATTTTCCCGTATACTTCACCAATGACTTCTTGCATATTATTTGAAGAGATCAATCATTCCCTATTTCCCCGTATACTTCACCAATGACTTCTTGCATATTATTTGAAGAGATCAATCATTCCCTATTTTCCCGTATACTTCACAATGACTTCTTGCATATTATTGAAGAGATCAATCATTCCCTATTTTCCCGTATACTTCACCAATGACTTCTTGAATATTATTTGAAGAGATCAATCATTCCCTATTTTCCCGTATACTTCACCAATGACTTCTTGCATATTATTTGAAGAGATCAATCATTCCCTATTTTCCCGTATACTTCACCAATGACTTCTTGCATATTATTTGAAGAGAACAGCCGAATACTGTCTCATGTTTCCATGGATTTTTTGCAAAAATAATAATTCTATATTGAAACATTCTGGGTTCATCCTGCGTTTCTAAGTCTTGCAACATGACATTTTCACTTATATTTGTTGAAGTAGTTTGCTGCATGAAGTCATTCGTTTCTGACATATTTTGAAGTGTATTATTTGTTATCCATCCCTCAGTGACGTGTTAATGAATTTCCTCAACATTTTACACTGGGATACCAGGAGAATGAATAATGTGATACCGTAGTTGGTTAAGAGCGCCCAGTACTTATTTGGGTTAAAAAAATAAATTGTTGTCTTTTTGCTTAAAGAAATCCCGGAAGGTCTATTTTATCTGTGTGTAATATTATTTTGCCGATTTTGGACATTAAACCCTATTAAAAATGCCGTCTCTGTGTTTTGCTAATGTGCAAATGTTTTTTTTATATTTTCCCGAAACTTATATTTATTCATACTTTGGTACACTTTTCTCTGAAAGTATGAAATATAGAAGAATAATTTTTGGCATTGATATGCAGTTTAAAGAGCTCTACAATAATAAGCTAAATTTATCTTTGTGCTATTGATAGTGTTTGAAATAAATAAGTATGCAACATTTTTAACAAAACAATTTTTGGTCTTCGAATCTGTTAAAAATAAATCACAATCCATATCTGAACACAAGCAAATCTTATTATCATTATCAAAAGAACTACGGATAATATCATACCAAATTTTAGAAAATGGAACGAAGAAACAAATAAAGGAATAAAATTAGATAAAACACACTACTTGAAAACATTATTATACGCTGATGACCAGGTAATAATAGCAAATACAGAAGACGAACTTCATAGGAATATTTTTAAACTACATAATATATGTGAACAATATAATCTCAAAATATCCATAGAAAAAAACTAAGGTAATGGCATTCCAAGGGAAAAATCAAATCAGATCGAAAATAGTAATACTTACTTACTTACTCACTGGCACTATCGAACCCGTAGGTTCATGGCCGCACGGACATAAGCTCTCCATACATCCCTATCCTGAGCTAATGCTTTCCAATCATTCCCTGTATAATCTACTTCCCTCAAATCATAGTTAATGTTGTTCTCCCACCTCATTCTTGGTCTACCAACTGGGCGTTTTCCTTCTGGCTTTCCTACAAGAAGTTTCCATGCACGTCTTTCATTCCCCATACGCGCAACATGTCCTGCCCATCGCAGTCTACGGGACTTAACTGTTCTTATTATATCTGGCTTCCTATAAAGACCATGTAGTTCATTGTTATGTAGTCTTCTCCATTCACCTGTCTGTTCATCTCTCTTTGGTCCAAAAATTTTCCTAAGAACTTTATTCTCAAATACTCGTAATCTCCTTTCCTCCCTTAAAGTAAGAGTCCATGTTTCGCACCCATATAATATAACTGGTAGAATAATAGTTTTATATATTTTCAGCTTAACATTTTTTGAAAGGAGTTGGGACATCAAAAGTCTCTGCAATGCATAATAGCATGCATTTCCAGAATTGAGCCTATGTTTAATTTCTTTGTGCATCTCATTCCTATTTGTGATTATTGTTCCTAGGTATTTGAATTCAGCCAATTCCTCAAAATTTCCCTCATTTGTCATTAGCTGTCCATTTCCATTATATAATGTATTTCTACGTGTGACCATATATTTAGTTTTACTGATATTTACTTCCAGTCCTAATTTCTTAGTGTTACTCAATAGTGTGTGCGTGTTGGCCTTTAGTATCTCCTCGCTATCGGCCAGTAGTACTACATCATCAGCATAAACTAACAGCTTATTAATACCATTGAGTTGTAAGCCTTCCTCATTCTCTAAAGATTTAATGGCATGCTCTAGTACAAAATTAAATAGTAGAGGAGATAGTGCATCTCCTTGCTTCAACCCATTCTGGATTTCAAAAGTGTCTGAAAACTGTTTGCCTACACGCACCCTACTCGTTGAGCCATTTAGACACATTCGTATAAGTCTAACTAACTTTTTAGGAATTCCGAACTCCAGCAGGATACTATATAACTTCTCCCTCTTAATTGAATCATATGCTTTTTTGAAGTCTACATATAGTTGATGTACAGTACCATTATATTCCCATTTCTTTTCTAAAATCTGTCTTATACTAAAAATCTGATCTGTTGTAGACCTGTTTCTTCTAAATGCACATTGATGATCTCCTAGAATGTCATCAATATAGGGAGTAAGTCTGCTTACTAATATATTTGTTAGAATTTTGTACGAAGTTGAAAGTAATGAGATGCCCCTATAGTTGTTGCAATCAGTTTTATCTCCTTTCTTATAAATTGGTACGATAATTGATTCCTTCCATTCATCTGGAAGAGCTTCTTTTTCCCAAATCATACTAAGCAACCAGCGTATCTTGTCCATCAATTTTTCTCCCCCTGATTTTATCAGTTCTGCTGGGATCTCATCTGAACCTGATGCTTTATACATCTTCAATTTTTCAATTGCCATTTCAACCTCTAATGCACTTGGCTCTGCGACTAGCATTTCTGCTGTCTGTAACTTATCCTCCTCAATGTCCTGTTCTGTATGTACATTTAATAGCTGATTAAAATAACTTTTCCATCTATTTAATATACTCTTGGAATCTGCAATCATATCCCCATTTTCATTCCGAATTATGTTTGTTCTAGCCTGAAACCCTTTCTTCTCTATACTAATTCCCTGATATAATTCTCTAATGTTCCTATTTTTTGCATTCATTTCAAGATCATTAATCTTCTCTCTCAAATATTCCCTCTTTTTACTCTTTAGTAACTTGGTGGTTTCCCGTCTAACACTACCCAATTGCTCTAAATTTACCTCATTTGGCTCGTGTAACCATTTCATTTTTGCTAGCTTTCTTTTCTTTACAATGTCGGCACATTCCTCATCAAACCATTTCTTGTTTTGCCTCTTTTTTAAACAACCAATGCTTTCTGATGCTGACAATTTAATAGTATCTCTTATAGCCTCCCATTCTTTATTTATATCAGTTTCTTCTTCGTTTGCCACATTGTCATCTGAAGATTCCAGTACTTCAAATCTATTAGCAATTTTGATTTGGTATTCTTGCCGCATTTCATCATTTTTCAAGTTTTTTAATTCATATTTTACAGAATCATCTTTAGCGTTTGTTCCTCTCATAAGCGATAGCCGTTGTCTGATTTTCACTCTGACCAGATGATGATCCGAATTGCAGTCTGTCCCTCTAACTGATCTAACATCGATGATGCTACTGTGCCAGCGTTTATCCACTAATACATGATCTATCTGGTTCCGAGTTTCTCCATCTGGGGACGTCCAGGTGTATTTATGAATATCCTTATGCTGAAATGTTGTGCTCTTAACAATGAGATTCTTTGATGTGGCAAATGTGACTAATCTAACCCCGTTGTCGTTACTATCTTCATGAAGACTGAATTTGCCTATTGTTGGTTTGAATATATCTTCCCGCCCCACTTTTGCATTAAAATCTCCTAAGACAATTTTCATATGATATCGTGAAAGGCTATCAAATAAGCATTCTAATTCTTCATAGAACTCATCCTTGATCTTGTCATCTTTATCTTCTGTGGGGGCATGTACATTTACAATTATAAAATCATGTCGTTTACCCTTTAGAATTATGTATGATATCCTATCACTAACAAACTTAATATCTCGGATAGCGGATAGGATCCTCCTTCTGACTAAAAAACCCGTTCCAAATGCAGGTCTTTCTGCACCCCCATAGTATAATGCAAAGCTTCCTGATTCCTGACTACCTTCTCCTGGCCACCTAACTTCCTGTAAAGCGACTATATCCAAGGGCGATTTATCCAATTCCCGCGTTAATATCTCTAGTGCCCCGCTATTGTATAAAGTCCTAACATTCCATGTTCCTAGGAACATGTCCCTGTGTTTGAGCCTTTGGCATGGGTTCCCTGAAGTAGTCCCCGCCCGGAGAACCGAATGGGGGACTATTTGACCTCCGGAAAATTTTACCCCAGTAGAACCCATGTCCGCATTTCTTGACGGTTGTATTTTTACGGTGAAAGATCGTCACTCTTTCGACCAAGGTACTTATTTCGTCTGGCTTATCACCTTCGACCAGTCCGGCATGGGTAACCCTATCGGCAGCAATGCTACCGCCGGCATAGCTCTCAGGATCATTTAAGCACACAAGCCACTCCACCACGACAAGGTAAAGATACCATGGAGGGTCCAAAATAGTAATAGGAAACAAAATCATAGAACAGGTGAACCATCTCAATTATCTAGGATGTGACATTTCATTTAATTATGATAATGATATAAATAATAAAATAGCAAAATTCCAGGGAATATGTGGTACGATAAAACGATCACTAAATAACAAAACAACAAGAGAGACCCAATTGAAATTTTATAAAATGTTGGCAGTACCGGTACTGCTCTATGGTTCAGAAGCCTGGATACATAAAAAACAAGATCTAAGTAGGATAACGGCGGCAGAAATGAAATTTTTGAGATCTGTTAAAGGGTGCACTAAGGAAGACAGAATCAAGAACACAGAAATAAGACAGGAACTTGAATTTTTTGCAATAACTGATAAAATAGATACATATAGACAAAAATGGAAGCAACACACAGACAGAATGAATGAAGATAGATATCCAAAACAAATAACAAAATACAAACCTAAAGGCACCCGAGATGTGGGCAGACCTAGAAAGAGATGGGCTGAAGTCGGAACGGGTCAACAGACCTAATCCATGAATGAAGATGATGATGATGATGATTTTAGAAACAATTGGATAAGTAGTTTTTTAGAAAATTGTATCAAGACAACACTTTCAAGAAGTTGGATTTTTTATTTTATTTTTTTTATTTTAAATTATTCAAGAAAAATATATCTAAAATGTTAACCAGAGTGCCGTTGTGTTCAGGAATACTTGTTTAATTAGAGACACAATTTTCATGCACATTACTTAACAATACGCTGAAAAAATGTTTTTGTATGTTGCATATTTTAAAACAAATTACAAGGAAATTAGTACCGGTACCCTTAAATAATAATAATTTTATTGCAGCCAAATAGCCAGGATTAAAGTAGAATACATTTTAAATTTACATATTTGCATATTCACACATTGTCTTTGTTCTTTTTGTGCATAGCTCAATGTGATATCGGTCACACGATTTTTCGCATAGCGTACATTACAGTCTATATTTGTTTCATCAAATTTTGTGTTGCTGCATATCAGGTGGTGGAATCCATGGACTGCCAACCTAGTGATGACGTGTCTCATTTCGAAATTTCTTTTGTCCACGCACGGTCCACCATTGCCCCGGTGCTGTAGAATTCTGGATGTATTTCTTCCCTTTTTCTGTTCAATGTTGCTAGCAGCTGCTCAGATGCGCTGGTGCTGGGCAAGAGTACGCTTGTTCTGAGGTCGTCGATGAGGAAAGTTTCCTTCGCCAGTAGGTATGCGAGTCTTGAATGTGTTACTTTTGACACTCCTAATACTGCCTTAATATATCTCGCTTTCACCCTTTCTAGAGAGGAAAGATTCTTCATTGGTTAATGTGTCCATATGATTTCTATGCCGTATGTCAGTATTGGTAGAATTTTTGCTCTAAATAATAGCATTGCCGTCTCTAAGGTGAGAGATCTAATGTTTCTTATTTCGTGCATTGCCATTATTACCTGGGTTGTCTTTTCTGTGATATGTTTTGTGAAGCATTTTGCGCTTGTTTGTAGCGTGATACCTAGGTATTTGAAGTCTGGTACTATTTTCAGTTTAGTTTCCCTTATGTATATCTCTTCATTTATGGCGGCTCTTCCTCCGTTTCTGAAGATAATTGTGCCCGTTTTGATATATTAATGTCCAGCTTGTTCTTGGAGACCGGTACCCTTAAAGCAACACCCTACAAGCTGGATTTTGAGGGTTTCATTTCAGGTGGGGTCAGATATTTGGAAATTACATAATAGTTCTAGTGGCAGCATGGCTTTGGGCCAACTCTCTTTGCCACTAACTGAAATTATTGACAGAATATATTCTATGGGCAAATATGGTCGTCAGCTATAGCTGACACCCCGGCTGACATCTCTTGGCAAATATCAAGGAAGATGGGTTATTTAACTTTATATCACCCCAATGACCTCCTAAACAGTGTTGTTGAAATACTTTTTTTATTACTTGAAAACGTTTGAGGAGTTTAGAGGAAGACACTATGAAGCAATACGATGGTCTGCAGTGTTTGAATTGTGAACTCTTTACGGAGCGTTTTTTTTTTCATCAAGATAAGAATATACAACTTTTATATATATAATTAATCTTTATTCAGAAAATTCTTTTTAATATAATACAACACAATTATGCAACTCCTGTAAGAGATTGAACCCAGCTTCTGAGGTTGGCAACATTGCTGTAAACTCCAGGATATCCTTGCCAGGCACAACCAACTCCCCAGGACACAACACCAACAAGTTTTCCACTTGAAACCAGAGGACCTCCAGAGTCACCTTGACAGGCGTCCTTTCCTCCCTGAGACACACCTGCGCAGATCATGCGATCAGTAACACCTCCGTACAATCTGTAGTTCCTGTTGCACTCTTGTTGGTCTACTATGTTGACTTGGACTTGTTGTAGCTGAGATGGTGAATAGCCACCAGCAAACAGAGCTCCCCAACCTGTCACTACCACTGCAGTACCGGCAGATGGAGCCACTGTCGTCATGGAAATTGGTTGCACTGCGTTGCTGTAAACGAATGGTGTACTCATCTGCAAAAAAAAAAAGAAACATTACCAAATATGGTAACTTTGGAATATAAAGTAAAATTCTATTCTGTTTTTTAGAATATTTTCTGTCTTCAAGTTTTAAATCAATGTTAGCTATAAATAAAATTCACCATCTTCGTCACCTGAAGTTTACTGAATTGAACTTGTGTTCATTATTTATTGTAACGAGAGACTTAAATATAGATAATAAATTTAACAAATTAAAATATTTGTCAACCCTCTAGATAAATACTATAGTGCTCTGGGAAGGATTAAAAATGAAAATGATTTTTGCAGCTATTTTATAGGTTAATTTTAGAAATTAACAGGGGTCCCCATCTAGGGGATATGTGGATGGCGACCACAAGGTGCCCAAGCTGAGCAAAACATTGCTTCCATTTACTTGTGTTTTGCTCCTTACTTTTATCTATAACCGATCTGGTATTTCTCCCTTTCTTCCACTTACTTATACCAGACTATTTTAACTTTACTATCTAACCTCTCTTGGTTAACTCTTGTTTTTTTTCGACCCCGACACTATTAGGGCATCCGAGGGCTAGGGAGTCTTTCCTTTCTTCCATTTCTTCTTTCCTTTATTTTCTTTTTTTCTCCAGAAAAGCCTGACCAGAGGTTATAAGATGACAGCCCCATCACTGGTCTTGCCTTCCTTTGGCCAGCAACCAATCGAAGGGACTATTTATTGCTTTCAAGTCTTATACGAGAATTTCCGGACGCTGGATGGAAAATTTTCTATAGGATCGTAACAGGCCTTGGCCTAATACTTGGAAGGAAGACTAAGAAGAAAAGAAGAAGAAAAATAAAAGCCTACAATTGCATTTATTAATGCCCAAATCAAATATGTAACTACACCAATATATTCAATTATTTTTCACAAAAAGAAAGTAATGTAAAATATTAACAACTGTTTTAGTATGAACATGTAAAACACATGGGCGGTGAAAAGTAACAAAGATGAGTTTTGGATTGGATTGAAGCGAGAAAAAATGAGATTGACTGCTGGTGATGAATGAAAGCTAATTTACACAATGGTGCTGGGAAGACAGATTTGGTTACAGTGTAGGTTTTTAACATTGGTTAGAAAAATATGTAAATATTTTTTATCATTATGATGATCAAAATAATTACTCATATCCTCGAAATTGTCGCGCGCCGTAGCCGAGTAGTTAAGGCATGAAGCCTTGGCGCAGAGCTACGGGACTTGCGTTGGTTCGAGTCTCCACGGGGGAAGAAATTTTCTCATGGAATTTCGGCCAGTATGGGACCGGTTACCACCCAGCATCGTGAGGCATTTGGATAGCTACAATAAGTAGCAACTCCAGGTTGAGAAAACCAGCTATAACGGCTGGGGGACCCGACATACTGACTAAATGTTATCCTTATACTGGCTAGATGATCATCTACCTCTGTGATTAACACATGTGGATGTGAGGCCAGCAGCCGAATGGTAGGCCAAGGGCCTTCTAGGCCTGTCGAGCTTGGAGTTAATTAATTCTATAGATTACATATCTATGCTCCCGAATTATCTACTAGTTCAGTTTCTTAAATTTGGAATATTTGTAACCAAAAAATATTCTTTTAACAATTCATAAATTTAATTAGTTATGAAAATAATATTAAGAATAACAAATATTTTCATTTGTTTTGTTTTAAATATTGTATAATCGTAAAATTAGTTTTCTATATCTCATTACTTTCCTTTGTTTTTTATATACACTAGACAGGGACAATTTAATATGTCTTGCTTGTATACATTTTATTATTAGTTTTAGTCTTAATTTTAACTAACATTAACTGGTTGCATTATAGATCGTAATATATTAGATATTATCTTTTTAATCAAATTTTTACTTAGTATTTAATATTAGAGTTAATTGAGATTGTTATATTCTGATGTAATATATGTTTGTCCTGGTGAGTGGAAGAGAAGGCCACATGGCCTTAACTCCACCAGGCTAAATAAATCTAAATCTAAATAAATCTAAATCTATAAGCTACAAATAAAAAAGTTATGTTTAATAATTATATTTTAATCTAAAATTTAATTAATTGATTTATAAATTAATTCAAAATACTTTTTCTTAAATGAAATGACATGTATTTACCCTGAGAAGAGCAACATCGTAATCGTAGTCATTGTTGTAAATAGGGTGCATGATGATTTGTGATATCTGGTGAACAGAACCACCCTGTTGTCTGAAGGAGGAGCCAACACGTACTCGCACAGTGTTCAGGTCATGCCTGCAAAATAGAAGAACAAATATCACTTGTTCAGTGAACTGAAAAAAGGAAGGCTAACTTTCATCAAAGTTTTATAATTTTTAATCGTTTCCATAAATATAAACTGAAAATCACCCACACATTTTAAGCCTTGTAGACTTCTTCACATTAACGTACTTACTATCATGTTAATATTATTGATGATCATTATAGGGATGATGTTTTAAGGGATATTATAACAAGAATTTCCATATTTACCTCATATTCTTGTGAATCTATAAAAAAATTCAATCAAAAATTAAATGAGACTAATTCCATACTGAGACACCCTCTGTGAGAAGGAGTTATATTACTTACTCCAGTGGTATTCAACTTTTTTATGCCTACACCATTTAGTGTTTATTTTATTATTTTGAGATTGTTGTTTTCTTATGATTAATTTTGTTTTTCTTGTTGAGTGGAAGAGAAGACCTTATGGCCTTAACTCAGCCAGGCTAATCAAATATGAATAAATAATACATGAACAAATAAATAAACAAATAAGTAAATAAATGAATAAATGAATAAATAAATAAATAAATAAGTAAATAAATAATAAATAAATAAATAAATAAATAAATAAATAAATAATGGTAAATAAATAAATAAATAAATAAATAATGGTAAATAAATAAATAAATAAATGAATGAATGAATGAATGAATGAATGAATCAATGAATGAATAAATGAATGAATAAATGAATGAATAAATGAATGAATCAATGAATGAATAAATGAATAAATGAATGAATAAATGAATGAATGAATGAATGAATGAATGAATGAATGAATGAATGAATGAATGAATGAATAATAGAATGAATAAATAAATGAATGAATAAATGAATGAATAAATGAATGAATAAATGAATGAATAAATAAATGAATGAATAAATAAATGAATGAATAAATAAATGAATGAATAAATAAATGAATGAATAAATAAATGAATGAATAAATAAATGAATGAATGAATAAATAAATGAATGAATAAATAAATGAATGAATAAATAAATGAATGAATAAATAAATGAATGAATGAATAAATAAATGAATGAATAAATAAATGAATGAATAAATAAATGAATGAATAAATAAATGAATGAATAAATAAATGAATGAATAAATAAATGAATGAATAAATAAATGAATGAAGAATAAATGAATGAAGAATAAATGAATGAAGAATAAATGAATGAAGAATAAATTAATGAAGAATAAATTAACGAAGAATAAATTAACGAAGAATAAATTAACGAAGAATAAATTAACGAAGAATACATTAATGAATGAAGAATACATTAATGAATGAAGAATACATTAATGAATGTAGAATACATTAATGAATGAAGAATACATTAATGAATGAAGAATACATTAATGAATGAAGAATACATTAATGAATGAAGAATACATTAATGAATGAAGAATACATTAATGAATGAAGAATACATTAATGAATGAAGAATACATTAATGAATGAAGAATACATTAATGAATGAAGAATACATTAATGAATGAAGAATACATTAATGAATGAAGAATACATTAATGAATGAAGAATACATTAATGAATGAAGAATACATTAATGAATGAAGAATACATTAATGAATGAAGAATAAATGAATGAAGAATAAATGAATGAGTAAATGAATGAATAAAGTTAATAGGTAATGATAAATATTAATGAAAAAATAACATTCCGATTGAGGGTCTTTCCACTTTTCAGCGGTTGCCCTTTTCCAGCGGCTGCTGGCCTTCACATCCACATGTGTCAATCACAGTGGTAGATGATCAACAGCCAGTGTAGGGGTGACATGTGGTTAGCATGTCGAGTCCCCCAGCCGTTATAGCTGGTTCCTCAACCTGGAGCCGCTACTTATTGTAGCTACCCAATTGCCTCACGATGCTGGGTGGGCACCGGTCCCATACTGGCCGAAATACCATGAGAAAATTTCTTCCCCCATGGAGACTCGAACCAGCGCACGTCCCGTAGCTCTGCGCCAAGACTTCCAACCTTAACCGCTCGGCTACGATTCAAATTCAAAGAGAGTTCGGTACTGATGCGTGTATCCATAGATTATGTGAAAATGCGTGAAAAAAAATGTATACAAACATCGTCAACATTAGGATAAATTCCTGTTTCGACCTATGTTACAGTCAAATGGACTCTTCCTACGCTTTCTTGATCGTCCTAGAATCTGTCTTCCATTGTTTTGTACTAATATGCTCCTCTTGTAATACTGAATGTTGGCATCTGAATAATACATGGGAATCCATCTACACCACGTGAACCACTTAAAACTTTAAAATTAAGCCCCCCTCTTGTAGGAGGCGGTGAACGCCGTAGCGTGGTGGTTAAGGCACTGAGCTACAAGCCGGAGGGTCGAGGGTTCAAGTCCCGTTGGGGTCAGGATTTTTAAACTGACCCAAACCCTCTGGCGGCACTATGGCCCTGTGGTCGACTCAGCCTCTAACAGAATTGAGTACCAGACGCTTTTTCTGGGGGTAAAGACGGCCGTCACGCAGGGCTGACAACCCGGCTGACATAAAGTGCCGATTGTCTAGAAAAAGTGGGAGCCTTAACCTCCTACTACCCCAAGGGTCTCTGGACCTGTTGTGGGATCACTTTACTTTTTTACTTGTAGGAGGCCCTAGCCCTTCATGTGACATAGGCCTAGTGGCTACATTCATTCTCTAATTTAGTTTTTTTCATAACATGGCCAGAGAGAAGTACTAATTTACTGAAAATCTTAATTCATACAAATTATTAATAATCAAACAAAAGAGTTTTACTGTGAAAGTAAAATTATATTTTGAACTATTAAATTAAACGTAATGATTTTTGGAAATAAATGCCAGTACAAATTTTTCATAACATAATTTATTTTCACAGTTTCAGATCATTCACAAAATGTGTTTATTATTTTTAATTTTACAACTCTCTAAGAATCAATCGCGTACTTCAGGTTGTTTTAGACCATAACATTGACAAGATTAGGGATTATTTTGTATGGACTATAGTTTTATATATTTATAGACTTACTGTACGATAAAAAATAATTTTGATATTTAATTAGTAATATAGCCAACAAAAAATTAAAATGGAAATCACACTTGATTTTTTTAAATATAAGTTTATACTCACTCAATTAAACATGCATTAACAGGTTATGCAATCTCTTAGATTACGTACAGTATTTCAACTGAACTTTTTTAGACATTTTATTTAAAATTACTTACATAATAAGGGTTGATTGGTTGAGAGTTACACAGTGAGCTGCTGTTAGAACCCAGTTTGGACTGATGATGGATCCGCCACCACCAGTGTCCTTGGTTCAGTTCGTAAGACACCTGAAATGAAGATTTTTTAAAATATGTGATACAAGATGTTTTATATTTATATAATGTTATGAATGTAGAATTTTGAAGTTATTTTACCTGGTAAGGATAATTAGTGATGTCTGCAGGAATGCCACCAACAATGCGACCATCGAAGGAGGTACGCCGTAGTTGCAGCTCATCTCCTGGAATGTAATCAATTATCATAAGTAATGCCACGAGTGATTTCCAAATTATGTAGAGGATTTGGAAATCAAGAGTGACATTTGTTAGGACTATTTAACGAATAAAATTAACCTGTTTACTCACAAATCATTATTTAAATATAGCTATTTCAAAACATTTATATATTTAATGTAAACGGCGATATTTGAAAACAAATTAGAAATGTTTGGTTATGTTTCATTTGTTCATTCACTGCAAGTAGATCATATTATCATAAATGAGAAATGTTTGGATATGTTTCATTTGTTCATCCACTGCAAGTAGATCACATTATTTATTGCCAAATAGGATCGCAATATTGTAAGAATGCAACATAGTGGAGAAAAAATGAAACACATAAAATTGTGTATTATAACCAACATTATAGGTTATTAATTATTTTTTTCAGGAAACAACTCAGTAAAATCATATTTACAAACACAATATTATTGAACACACAATTATCAAATTGTGGTTCGAAGGAATCTGTTCATTATTTGCTATGTTCAACGTATTTGATAGAGAGTCAGTCACTGCAAAATAATGCACTCTTGTGGAGAAAAAATTAAAACACAAAAACTGTATATTATAACCAACATTATAGGTTAGTAATTATTTTTTCGAAACAGCTCAGTAAAATCGTTGTTTAAAAAGACAATTATCGAACACACAATTATCAAATGTGTAGTTGAAAGGAATCTGTTCATTATTTGCTGTATTCAATGTATTTCTTGGTGAGTCAGTCACTGAAAAACATTGCTCTGACTTGTTCAGAATATTAAAAAGGAAGAGCTTTTATATTTTGGTAAACAGAATTCGATAAATATGCAGGTGAAACACGACTGTCATTGGTTATAAAACAAAATTCATTGAAACTATTAGAAATATTTCAATTGTTGAGATATTATCTTTTTATTCAACAAATAACTTTATATGAAATGTAGTACTTAGATTCTGTTAAATAATTTTATAGTATAAAATTATTTATTTATTTTAATTTTATGATTTACGACCTAATTTCCTGCTTTAGAGTATCGTTAAATTAAACTAATAGCAAGAAGAATAAAATATGAATGCCCAAAACTTTATCATAAAATAATTAATTAATAAATACCTAAAAATGTTTTATATTTGTGATGTTATCTGTAGAAAAATATCAAATGTATGCACTTTTTTACTTACCCAAGCAGATGGCGAAAAGTGCACTTGCTACTAAAAAGCTGAACATAGTGGAGATTGCCTTGTGGTGATCTGTGTTTCATCTAATTCATCACCTTCTTTATATATACTAAGATTTATTGATATCTTTAATTTTTACGTCATATCAACTTTCTTGAAATTTCCCACAGTATTTAAAGTCTTTTCTCTACATTATTATTCCCCAGCCTTTTAATTTGGTAAGTTAAACTACAGAAAGCTGGTGAATTAATAATCACACGATACAAATGGGAAATATTGCACATGTGGAAATTCCCTCTCACACTTTAGGGCATTTCTTACCCACCATTCTTAATATTCTTATCAAAATTGAAAGATTTGCAACTAGATATTTTACTCAATAAGTTAAACTATAAGAATCCGATGGATTAACGATTACATCAGACAAAATATAACGGAAATTTCTTCACCCAATATAGAATATCTTTACATGTCATTGTTTATATTGTTATCAAAAGTTTTTAAGGAATAAATAAGTATTTGCAATCTCTTTACGGGATTTGTTTTAATTAGTATGATTATCTAAATGATTTCTTTTATTCTGAGGATTAGGTTGGATTTCTGGCTTTTCCTCCAATTGTAAATTATTACTGTATTGACGTTATCTTCTTTCGTTGATATTTCCTGAAATTTGACATTAGAGGATGAAAATTCGGAAATTTCGACACCCATTATAGAATATTTTTACATGTCATTGTTTATATTGTCATCAGGCATTTCTAAAGAAATAAATAGGTTTTGCAATTTCTTCACGGCATTTGGTTGAGTATGTACGATTATCTAAATGTTTTTTTATTCCGAGGTTTTGATTGGATTTTTAGCTTTACTACAATTGTAAATTGTTATGTATAACTTTATCTTCTTTCAATGATATTTTCGGAAATTTGAAATTATACGATGATTTCATTATGACATTTATTTATTTTGATTTAATCCAATGCTAAGACATTGTGTGGAACAATTTCCTTTTGTCGTCTTTTCTTCTTCTTCTTCTTCTTCTTCTTCTTCTTCTTCCTCCTTCCAAGTATTAGGCCAAGGCCTGTTACGATCCTATTGAACATTTTCCCTCCAGCGTTTCATAGGACGGCCCAGAGATCTTCGTCCTCTTGGTATATAATTATAAACAGCTATGGGGATCCGATTTGAACTCATTCTTTTAAGATGCAGTTTCCAATTTAGTTGGTACTGTTTAATATATTCCAAAATTGGCGTAGTTTTCAATTCTTTTAAGATACCGGTGTTCCTTTTCCGATCCCATCTTGTGTAACCCGCTGTTCTGCGCATGAATCTCATTTCACAAGCCGTTATTATGCTTTCATGTTGTCTTTTTAGTGTCCATGCTTCACTACCATAGGTCAACACTGGTCTAGCCAAAGTGTTATATAAACGTAATCTGATGTTCTTTTTTTGTACAAGGGATGGTTTCATAACTTGATTAATAATTCCCAAACTTTTATTATAACTAGTAATTTTTTCAGGGATATCCTTTTCATCCCAGATAGAGAGATAATATCCAAGATATTTAAAGATCTCTCTAAAATTTTATTCTGGGGACAGATTTTACTTTGTTATGGGTCCTTCCCATGAAATGCCATAATTTTAGTTTTGTTAATTGATATTTCCATATAAATTTGGCAGCTATTTTTTGTAAATTATAAATTGATCGTTGCAAATCATTTTCGGAAAGTGACAGATTTTCTTTGTTTGGGGTCCTTCCCATGAAATGCCATAATTTTAGTTTTGTTAATTGATATTTCCATATTAAATTTGGCAGATATTTTTTGTAAATTATAAATTGATCGTTGCAAATCATTTTCGGAAAGTGCTAGAAGAAGAACTAAATCGTCTGAAAAAAGAATAGCATCGAGTTTGAGGTTCCTATTGATGGGTATATACTCCCCGTTGTGTTTTCCTCCATTCGTGTATTATTTCTATTCATATATATATAATGAAAGGCACCGGTGAAAGTCCACATCCCTTCTTGCTTCCAAATTTATCTGCCCATTTGTCCCATTCATTTTTTTGTGTGGTGCATTATATTTTCTGAGGTTTTCAAAGTTCATGGTTAACACAGCATGCAGTTTGGTGATTTTCATTATATGCATGTGGTTTAGGTGTTCGCTTAATTATTACGTATTGGATAAAATTTAATCTAAGATTGACTTTTTTGATAAAATTTGTGTAAGGTATGAATGTCCTCCTCTGTATTTTACACATGTGGACGTGAGGTCAGCAGCCGTATGGTAGACCAAGGGCCTTGTAGCCCTTTTGCGGGCATCGTTGGAGAAGAAGGTGCAGATGTATGGTAAGGCGGTACATTTTCAATCACTTTTATAACATCTTTTTCTTCACATTTACAATAGTACTAAACAAAATCAATCTGGAATAAATATATACCCACCAAAAGTAAAATGACAATATATAAAACTTATTTCTAACCAGTTCTAACACATGCAGCTGAGACTTGTACATATACAAAGAAGGACTTGAGCAGAATCCAAGCTACAGAAACGAAAATCTTACGTGGAATAGTACATGAAACAAGAAGAGATAGAATAAGGAAATGACAAAACCAAGTGTAGAAAAATCAACAACATGCATAGAAAAAAGTAGACTAAAATGGTTTTGGACATTTAAAAAGAATGGGAAAAGGAAAGATTACTACAAACACTGTTAAATCTCATGATACAAGGAAAACGACCGCGAGAATGATGGATTAACCAAACGAAGAAAAGTTTACAAGAGAGAGGATACGAGTAGGAAGAACTAAACGAAGCAAAGCATGGGAAAACAGAGATGGTTGGAGGCATATTTGGAACCGACCTTCCGAAAGGAGGACACGATAAGAAGACGATTTATTAACAAAATCTTGCACTTCCATAATCAAAAGTAATATTTCGTGTACAATGATAGAACCCATAGAAACATATTAAATTTCACGTTGTTGTTTTTAATTTTAATAAAATCACAACCTGTGATCTTCATTGAAATTGTACTCGAATTGGTACTTTTTTATTATCTTTGGTACCACGCCGTAGCGTAGTGGTTAAGGCACTGAGCTACAAGCTGGAGGGTCGAGGGTTCAAGTCCCGTTGCGGTCAGGATTTTTAAACTGACCCAAACCTTCTGGCGGCACCATGGCCCTGGGGTCGACTCAGCCTCTAACTGAAATGAGTACAGACGCTTGTTCTGGGTAAAGGCGGCGTCACGCAGGGCTGACACCCGGCTGGCATAAAGTGCCGATTGTCTAGAAAAAGTGGGAGCCTTAACCTCCTACTACCCCAAGGGCCTCATGAGGCCTGTTGTGGGATCACTTTACACTTTACCTTTTTACGTTTTTGACCATACATTTTTATAACATGTCCTCCGCTGTGGTCTTCGGTTATTGTCGCTGCCTCGTACGCAGGAGGCCCGGGTTCTATGGGGCAACTTTCCTGGGCGATGGTTTTTCGGTGTTTTTGCTCACCTGTAAAATAAGTTTCAAGAGATTTTAAGGCCCAAACGATCTCTGATTATCACATTCGTAATGTATAGTATGGATGTATATGAGAATGCTGTGTTTCATCTTAATATTGTGTTACCTCAGAGGAGGCTCTAACATTGAGCTGATCACACATTCAAGGAGGCCTCCAAGTTCTTGTGTGGTCAAAAGTATGTGTGTGATTAAAGTTCAAAATCTCTCTCTCCCTACAGGTTGTGCCACTGTAAACCAGAGAAGCGCGTGGCAAGGAAAGGCGAGAAGTTGAGACAGTGATAATGAAATAAAGAATGAGAGAGTATTTATAATATGAATAGGGGAGAGTCGGATGGTATCGGACATCTAAGATCATTTGGCCCTAACTTTTCCTGGGAATCAGAAAATAATTTTGTATTGTAGTTAATATGTGTATTTGATCACTTTCTAAACCCCCGTTTTAAACATTATGCAATTTTTTAAATACAATGAACATTACATCAAATTTAAATAATTGTTATTTTTTTGTATATCTGAAAACTGGAGGGTGGTGTCGGACAGTCAATATTTTTAACAGAATCTTACAGTATAACTATTTACAACACACATTTACTTATATTAACACATCTACATGTATCACACTTATAAAATAAAGCGTCCCCTTCAAGATTTGCACAATTTTCATGAGCCCAGCCATTACAAACACTGCACTGAATCCAATCTTCATCGAAGTTCTCTCCACAAATTATGCAGACAGTCTTTGCGTCATCTTCAGTATTTTTATCGAATTTTAAGCTCTTTCTTGCAGTATTTTCCTTTTTGTTCAAGGATTTCCCTTTCTTTATGCCATCTTTATCAGACAGGCGGGCTCGCTTTTCCTCCTGTTGCTCCTTAAATGGAGTTGAAGTCAAAATTTCGCTCTGTTCTCGACGTCTTTTTCTGGCATTTAATTTTCTTTTTGCACTGCTAGGCAGGGTGAGATCTTCTCTAGTAATGTCTTTGACGTAGAGGGCCTGTCGTTGATTGATTCTGCTTTGACTGTAAGCGGTGAATGAATCTCTAGCACAGTAGATGATGCAGAGAATTCAGCTTGAGAAGGAATGGAGAAATTGATGGATGGACTTGATCAGGAGGTTCAGTGTGGCTTGAGGAAGAGGAGGTGTGGGATCTTGAATTAAAGTCTGAGGTTCGGTTACAGATGGTCAAATCCTTATCATTGAAGATATTGGGATTGAAAGGAGATATCCCCGTACACTCGAAAGCAGATTTGGCAAGATCCATGCGACAGATCTTAATAAATGCTTGGTTAACAAGGCCTGCAATATCTTTCATACCTATTTTCAATTTTGGATAAAACCTCATCCAAGACGCGCATGCGTTATCATATGCATCTTTGAAGGGCTTCATCACCGCCCTGTCAAGTGGCTGCAATTTGTGCGTTGTGTGAGGTGGAAGGCTCAACATATGAACGTGATTACGTTTGGCAAATGTAATAACATCTAAGTCCCTTATGACTAATGTGGCCATCCACAATCAAAAGAATTGGACATTGTTCAGATGGATTTGTTCTCTGAACAAAATTTTTCATCCATTTCAGAAAGCCTTCTTTTGTTATCCACCCACTAGGTTGGGCATCAAAACAACTTCCTGCTGGTGCATCCTTGCATAATTCGGCATCTATTCGTACTCGAGGAAAGACAAATAGCGGAGGAATGAACTGGTCCCCAGAAGCATTAACTGCAAGAAGAACAGTTATATTTTTTCCTCTTTCTCCAGAAGTCAGTTTTCCTACTTGTTTCTTTCACAAAAAAAAAATGAAATGAGGCAACCTTACCCTATAACTCATTTCATTTTTTTATGTTTGTGAAATTATAACGATTTACATAATGGTGATAAAATATTCATACAGGAGCATAGTATGAACCTTCCACGAGATTTTTATTTGAATTCACTCAAAACGGACATACAGTTGTACCCAAATGTCTTATTATTTTCTCCAAGACAAAGATTTCTCAATACGTGGTAGTGATACCTTAACGCCGTGAGCGAATTCAAAATTCTGTGATATTAAAACAGAAGCTTATAAATTTAAAATAAAACTGAATTCGCCGTATATTAAAATTGATAATCAATATACTTGCCTAATACTTAATACAGGCTTTCCACTTTACAGCAGTTTGCCCTTGATTCCTGCTTTCCAGAGATTCCTATCTTCCCATTGACCATCTTCCATAATCCTCTCCATCATGGCATCATATATTCCCTCATACCATGCTTTTCTACTTCCCCCCTCTTCCTTCTGCCTGGTACCATCCAATCCAACACCTGTTTAGGCCACTGGTCTTCCGACATCCGTTGTACATGTCCATACCACTGTAGAGCTCTCTTTGTTATCCTATCGATACCAGTTTCTTGTGCATCCATTTCTTGTCTAATATATGTAATTCGATTATGTTGTAGCCTAGATATTCTCATACTTTTCCGCAATCCATCCATTTCTGTCGCCAAGATTCTTTTCTGCATCCTTTCATTTACTGCCCAGCTTTCTGATCCATATGTAAGTATACTTTCTATTATTGTCTGTAAAATCTCTTTTTTTGCTTTTCTGGTCAAATTTCTATTCCATAAAAGACCCTTTAGGGATCTGATCGCCTTCCTTGCTCAATTTACTCTGTTAAAAATATATTTTTCACAAGTAAGAAATTAAAATAATAAATTTAATTATTTCAAGGAGTAGTTTATTTTAAAATATAAGTTTTGCCAGATTTAGATAATCAATATATGAGGGCAAATTCAAAAATGTATAATTAATATCAAACGACATTAGGCTTATTTCCATCTAAAAATAAGCTTAACATTAAAAAATAATATTAAGAATATCTGGGATGAAAAGGATATCCCTGAAAAAATTACTAGTTATAATAAAAGTTTGGAAATTATTAATCAAGTTATAAAACCATCCCTTGTACAAAAAAAAACCAGATTACGTTTATACAACACTTTGGCTAGACCAGTGTTGACCTATGGCAGTGAAGCATGGACACTATAAAGACAACATGAAAGCAGAATAACAGCGTGTGGAATGAGATTCATGCGCAGAACAGCGGGCTACACCAGATGGATCGGAAAAGGAACACCGATAGCTTAAAAGAATTGAAGACTACGCCAATTTTGGAATATATTAAACAGTACCAACTAAATTGGAAACACCATCTTGAAAGAATGAGTTCAAATCGGATCTCCAAAGCTGTGTATAATTATATACCAAGAGGATGAAGATCACTGGGCCGTCCTATGAAACGCTGGAGGGAAAATTTTCTATAGGGTCGTAACTGGCCTTGGCCTAATACTTGGAGGAAGAAGAAGAAGAAGAAGAAGAATATGCATGATGATAAAATGTCTGCAAACAATTGTAGCAAAACAATTTGCTTTGCAGCTTTACTTGGGAATTATAGGTGTGGTAGCTTGTTTAAAACTTCGAAATTAAATTCTGTTATATAAACTGGAATCTAAGTAGAATTCCATAAGTTATATCGTTGCCCTAATACTGTCAGAGTATCAAATTAAAAATATTGAAACAGATAGATCATGTGAGAGACAGTAAAAATACAATCAGTATTTTATTGGAAAACCCTTGGAGGAAATATCATTACCAAGATATAATCTTAGGTTGTATGAAAATATTTGGATGGATCTCAGGGAACTGTATGTAGAAACTAATGTTATCAAATTGGATTAGTTACTGCAGGATTGAATCTACAATTTTTTTTAAGCCTGATAAATAGTTGGACGTTTATAGGTTAGTCATATATGCTAGAATACCAATCTGATACATTTTTTTTGAAACCCTAAATTACAAATTATTCATTACAGGCTAGACATCAGCATAACAAAATTTCATTAATGTGCGTCCGGCATCCTCAAGGGTTTTCTTGAGACTGGCAATTTTGTAGACAACCATTGAGGATGTAGGACGCAGCCTATGGCGAAACATTGGGGAACTACAAGTCTGAAGACCACGGGCAACAGCCCAGAAATCGTCTACAAGATCATTCAGTATTTTGTCACTTATCAAAGCAAATGGTGAAGAATAGACTGGTGGTAATTAAACGAAGCATTGTGCCGAGTGTTGTTTCTTGATCTCTGAAGCTACGCACTTTCAAACTCTATTTATACTTCACACCTATACGATTCACTAACTTCGTTATCAAAAAACGTGAACATGAATTTTAAATCGTGGGTTATTAAATCCAAACTCACTCACTTTTACAACATATTACTAGAATAAATAAATTATATTACTCTGACGATACTAAAATGTATTCAACCAGTTAGCAGGTGTTTGAAACGCGTATTCTGCAGATCCCCAGGTGCCTACCAACCAAAGATTTTCCTTAATTTTCTCAGTCGTCCGGGCAAATGCCGGCTTGGAATTTCATTACCAAGTCCAGTTTCCTCTTATTCAAAATTTCATACCATTGAAAAAAATAAATCAGTGAACTTCTTAATTGTGATGTTTAAATTTTGTTTTAGAGTAGAACTCCACGAAGACCTACATGAAGAAGGGAAGATTGCTTTAGAAATTCATGACATCGGAAAAGGCCAAGAGGCATATCCAGAAAACATATGAAGATCATGAAATGATGCTGTACTATTATTCATCATCATCATCATCCGCTATCATGGCAGCTGCCGCAGTCTTCCGGAAACCAATCGCCATTCCTCTCTGTCCATCCATTGATCTTCCTCCAATCCTCTGATATTCAAAGGTGTCTGTACCTCATCTATCCAAGTTTTCTTCGGTCTTCCTCTCTTCCTCCTTTCCATTAGGAACCATTCCATAACAATTTTCGGCAATCTTTGCTCTGGCATTCTTTTGACATGGCCATACCACCGTAATATTTTCTTTTCTATGAAGTCTATGATGTCCGGCTCCTCTTGTACAACCATAATTTTCCTTATTTCTTTATTTCTTATTCTACCAATTCTAGATTTTCTAGCTGATCTTCTTAAAACATCCAGTTCCCGTGTGGAGTTGCCAGTCTCCCATCGGACGCCTCCCCAGGAGGCGGATAGAGGAACGCTCACCAGATATGGCGGGTACCGGGGAAATAAAACAACCAGGGCGGACCAAAACTAGCGCTGCTGCCTTGCGGTAAAATACTGGACTATCAAAGACTATTGGAAGAAAACCTTGAACAAAAATTACCCGTCCCCCGGGTTGGGGGTTGATGCATCGGGCCAGCTCCTCGTTCATCATAAAAAGAAAATATGCTAAAAAACAAAACATAATGCCTCGGAAAAACTATTATTCATATTATAAATACTCTCTCATTCTTTATTTCATTATCACTGTCTCAACTTCTCGCCTTTCCTTGCCACGCGCTTCTCTGGTTTACAGTGACACAACCTGTAGGGAGAGAGAGATTTTGAACTTTAATCACACACATACTTCTTGACCACACAAGAACATGGAGGCCTTCCTTGAATGTGTGATCAGCTCAATGTTAGAGCCTCCTCTGAGGTTAACTCCCGCATGCGGTATGTGTTGACATTCATGCACTATATATACAGTCTGGTTGCCGTACTTCTTAGTGGGTCAGTCACTGCAAAATAATGCTATGATATATTCAGAATGTTAAAAAGGAGGTGCTTTCTTTTATTATAATAAACTTTAGTTGGTAAGTTCTAGGCGAAACACGACTGTGATTGGTTGTAAATAAAAAATCATTGTAACGTGATTGGTCATTGACTCCCATTTGGCACATGAGTTAAATAGTCAAATTAAATACTGTTTCATGGGATCAGAATATAAGTTCTGAAACAGAAACACATAGTTTTAATACAACCCTAAGGAGTACAATGACATGCGGTGCAGAAACATGGGAATCCAAATCTAGAACAGTAATTAAATTAAATTCTGCAGAAATGTATTTTTTAAGCCGTTCAACTTAAATTTATAGAAACGATAAATTGAGAAACAGTTCAATTAATCAAGAAATTAATGTTTAAACTTCAATTGTGGATTTCATAAAAACAAATAATTAAAATTGTATGGTTATTAATACTAATAAAATTCATTGTTAAAACCGTTGAGGTGGAGAGTCATAAAATAAAATATGTTAAAATATACCTTCTTAGGTAAAATCCGTCGTCCTCAACCTATAAAATATGTAATCTTTATGCCTGTAGGCCTTTCAGAATATCCGTTCCAATTTCAGCAGGTCCCTCTTCGCTACAACATCCAGTATGATGGTTGATGCTGGTGGTCCTTATGTGGTGTTGTCGTGACTAAAAAACGACAGCACCACAATTGGACCAGCAGCATCAACCATCATACTGGATGTTGTAGCGAAGAGGGACCTGCTGAAGACGGAACGGATGTTCTGAAAGGCTTACAGGCATAAAGATTACATATTTTATATGTTGAGGAGGACGGATTTTACCTAAGGTATATTTTAACTTGTTTTTATTGTATGGTTATGTCAAAGTAATGGCAGAAGACATATTCCCAAGAAGAATACTGGAATGTGTGCCACTTGGTAAGAAGAAATAGTAAAAGAAGAGGACAGCCAAAAACAATGTGGTTAGATGGTGTTTCGAGCAGAATGAGGAAAACAGGATTGGACGTTGGGGACTAGAATGACATAGAGATGTGGAGGAGAATGACAGTAGATTAATTGGGCGCAGAAAGAAGATGTTAAACATTGTGAAACCTTCTACGTCAATAAGTAAAAAAAATAAGTCATTACCCGTTTAAGGAGTAAGCGCAGTTGTTGATGGAGGGCACTGCAGTCGTGTTTATGCAGGAATAGAACACGTGACACTGCTATCTATGAGTGCAGAGGGGAATGGGACGCGGGACGCTGACAGTGTACAATGCCTTATATGACGTCACGTGTAGCAACAAACAGAGCTTCGTAATTTTTCCGCCTGCAGAGATATTTTGAATGACTAATAATAATAATTTTATTTATATACAGATTATCAATGTTTACACATATTTCTGTGGCTAAAGTTTTATTTTCCTTCTCCACTCGTCTCTATCTATCCACTCTATATCGTCCACTCCTCTTGTTATCGTTCTAGTTCTTATTTATTGCATCCACGATTTTCGAGTTACACGACTTATAACAGGGGTTATTTATTATGACGAATGCAAGAAGAAAAGTTACCAAGGAAAAACTTTGGAATGGTGTCCACCTGGAAGAAGAAGGAAAGGAAGAGCTCGAAACTCGTAGGTGGAAGGAATAAGAACTGGAATGAGAACAAGGGGACTGGAGGGCATGGAGTGGATGGTTAGAGACGAGTGGAGAAGGGAAATAAAACTTCAGGCACAGAAAGATGTGTAAACTCTATCTCTATATAAATAAATACATATACATACAAGCAATGAATATAATTATAGTTATACAGGTAGTAATTTCATTATGTGGAACATATATTTTTGCGCAATAGTGCGTTTTGTCGTACTTACCAGCAATTGCGACCAATATTCAACTTCCTACATTTCGGGGTTTGCCAACGTAAATAACTATACTGTAATATTACATTTACATCCACGTGCGGGAAGTAAAACCACTGCCCTCTATATATAATATGTACAATGTATATACAGAAAATATCCAAATGGTAGTGTTAATGTACATTAATACGAAACAAATCACTGCATTTTAAATTATCTGAACTTTATTTGAAACAATATAAAACAATAAGTGCTTATGTAATTGCGGCCATGTTATCAATAATTGTTCTCAAGGCCTCCTGTTGTTTCAACTAATTAACATTGCCCACACTGTTATCATTAGTCAATTGTTTATAATGAATGCAAATATTTCCAACAAATGTGATATTATTTTACTATTATTTATTATTTTGAAAACACCATCGCGCAAAAAGTAATGTACAACGCACGTTTGTGAAGTGTTTCACAGAATCTCGGAAATTAAAAACCTCGCTATCGCTCGGTTTTGAAACATTTTTCCTCAATTCTGTAAAATCCACTTCCCAACCGTGCATCGTAATGTACTATTATCAATTGAGATGTGGATTATTATTTTTAGTTTGGATTTCAGTTCTCGTGTCCTGTTCTTACAAATTACAGTAGTTCTATTTTTTTCCTCCTCTTTTTGTTTTACACTGTTTCTCCTTGTTTTACATTTTTTTGTTAACTTTGTTTTATCTCACATATAGACACAAGGACAGGACACACACCCAGACCCAAGTTGGAGATTTAAAATCTCCTTCCCAGCGGGAATCGAACCCGGGTCGCCGGAGTGGAAGGTAGGGACTCCACAGACTACGCCGGAGCGATGGACATTGAACGTGATTGATATTAGAGTGCTTCTCTAAGGGGTCTCTTAATAGTACCTATCATTCACTGACATCAATAAGAAAACAACTAATTCAATGGGACATAGCCTATCGCGTCATGGTAGCTTTAATATAAATATACATTCCTCAGTTGCCCATGCTAATTCTCAATCTGTTGAACCATTGTTTCTTAGGTCTTCCTATGTCTTCTCCCTTCGCCGTTTGCTGCAGCATTATTTTCGATATTCAGTCCGTTGCTATTCTGCGTACAGGATACCAGTGTTCAACTCTAAGTTTTCTGATGGGTCTTTACTCGAACGGAATGAAAAAACAAATAATTTTCTTCTTCTTCTTCTTCAATCAGAGATTGGGCTCTTAAGCTTGTTCCGTCTTCACACATTCCCCAACCAACGTTTCCGTGGTCTTCCCAAATTTCCCCTTCCTTCAGATTTATAATCAAGAATTCTTCTAGGAATACGACTGTATCTCATTCTTTCCAGGCGTTCAATCCATTGTTCTCTATAATTGATGAATCATTTCCTCTAATGATATAACATTTAGTTATTTTCTTATATCCTAATATTTAAATTTATCCAACCTAGTACAACCCCTAATTTACCTCAAAAACTTGATTTCTGTTGCTTGAAATGTGTCAATATCATTTTGTGTCATGGTTCAAGTTTCTGAACCATATAGCACAACTGATAATGCTGTCACGGTATATAATTTCGTTTGATTTTCTACAAAAAGTTAAAATATTGGAATTTATACCTGAAATATCAGTTGTCCACAAAAAAAATAAAATTCATTAAAATAATGAAACCATTCAGAAGTTCTTGTTACATACCCAGCTGCTGAGGATGGAACAAGAAGTTCTGAAAGGCCTTCACTATTTTAATGAATTTTAATTTGTTGAGGACGACTGATATTTCAGGTACAAATTTTAATATTTTAACTTCTTACATAACAACACATGGATGCACAAGAAACTGTTATCGATAGGATAACAAAGAGAGCTCTACAGTGGTATGGACATGTACAACGGATGTCGGAAGACCAGTGGCCTAGGTGCTGGATTGGATGGTACCAGGCAGAAGGAAGAAGGAGAGAAGTAGAAGAGCATGGTCTGAGGGAATATATGATGCCATGATGAAGAGGGGTATGGAGGATGGTCAATGGGAAGATAGGAATCTCTGGAAAGCAGGAATCAAGGGCAAACTGCTGTAAAGTGGAAAGCCTGTATTAAGTAAGTGTATTAAGTTAAGTACATAACAACATCAACGGTGTTTTCAGAATAAATTTCAATAGTATTGACACAATAAGAAAATAAAATGTATTTTTGGATGAAACACAATTTTTATTTTCAGATAAAACACAATATTTATTTCTAAAATTATATATGAACATAATGCAACAGATTTATACAACTCCTGTTAGAGATTGAACCCAGCTTCTGAGATTGGCAACATTGCTGTAAACTCCAGGATATCCTTGCCGACCACAACCAGCTCCCCAGGACACAACACCAACAAGTTTTCCACTTGAAACCAGAGGACCCCCAGAGTCACCTTGACAGGCGTCCTTTCCTCCCTGAGACACACCTGCGCAGATCATGCGATCAGTAACCCCTCCGTACAATCTGTAGATCCTGTTGCACTCTTGTTGGTCCACTATGTTGACTTGGACTTGTTGTAACTGAGATGGTGAGTGACCAGAAAGCAGAGCTCCCCAACCTGTCACTACCACTGCAGTACCGGCAGATGGAGCCACTGTCGTCATGGAAATTGGTTGCACTGCGTTACTGTACACAAATGGTGTACTCATCTGCAAAAAACATGACAATTACAAAATAGAATAACATGCATAGGTCTATATATTTTGGAAACGTATGTTACACTTGTCAACATGATTTTTGTCTCGTGAGTACCAATAGTTGTACTTAATGTAGTTTTTATCGTGTTTTCAAATATGTATTCGGAATTTCTCCATCACCCACAGTTTTTTTTATTTCAATTTCAATTAATGGATTTAAATAATCATTTTTAAAATAAAGCTAGATTTCTTCCCGGAAAATCTTGGCGCAGTGAGCGATGAGTACGGCGAACACTTTCATCAGGAGATTTCAGCTGTGGAAAAGAGATATCAAGGCAAATGGAATCCTAATATGCTGGCCGATTATTGTTGGACCATCAAAGGGATGCTCCACAGGCGAAATATAGCAGAAAATCGTAATTTCTTACTTTCTAGGTGAGTCCAAATGTTCGAATATTGTGTAGTTACGAATGTAGAAAAAATAAAAGTGTTTGAAATTATAAATGCCTGTCTCTCGGAAACCTTGAGCGATGGAGAAAAACCGGTATCATATTTGAATGCAGAAGAAAAAGTACTATCAAAATCACATATTTCTCTTTCTGAGGCAAAAAAAAAGTTTCTTCTTTGTTGGTCAGTGTTATAATTAGTTTCTTTAAATGGAGTATTTTTAATTAAATATGACTACAAATTATTAATAAAACAATAATGTTTTACTATGATATTTTTAACTGAAAAATTAAGAAAAATTATTATAAAATTGAATTAAAACTGTTTTTTTATTGAATCACATGTATTTACCCTGAGAAGAGCAATGTCATAATCGTCGTCAATGTTGTAAATAGGATGCATGATCATCTGTGATATCTGGTGAACAGAACCACCTTGTTCTCTGAAGGAGGAGCCAACACGTACTCGCACAGTGTTCAGGTGACGCCTAAAGACAGAATAAGAAATACCACTCGCACATTCAACTCAAAAAAAGGATAACTTACATCTTCTGGCACTGTCTTACATTTAAGTAAAATTTTCAAGAACCTCAATCAAGAAAATCCATTCGACTGGAAATTAAATGCGGATCCATTTCTAGGGAAGCAATTACATTACTTATATCAATGGTATCCAACTTCATTTTCGCGTAAATTAATTCTGGGCAGGCAAATTTAATTTATTTGTGTAGTGTTTGGACTTAACTAACTCACTAACCCTTTTGAACACGTAGGTTCATCGCCGCGCGGACATACGCTCTCTAAAAAATCATATCCAGAACTAATGTTTTTCCATTAATCCCCTGTATAAAGTACTTCCATCAAATCATGGTTATATTATTTCTCATTATTCACTCATGGTCTACCAACTGGCCGTTTTCTCTTATACAATAAATGTCCATGCCGCTCTTTCATTCCTCATTCGTGTCACATGTTCTGCCCATCGGAGTCTACGAGACTTAAATCTTCTTGTTATATCTGGTTTCCTTTTAATTCCCCGTTCGTCTCACATATCGGCCCATCGCAGTGTACGAAACTTAACTTTTCTTATTATATTATGGACTCTATAAAATCATATAGCTCAGTATTATGTATTCTTCTCCATTCGTTCTCTTGCTCATCTCTCTTCGGTCCAAAATTGTTTTCCTTCTTTAAAGTTAGAGTCCATGTTTCAATGTATGGACTTACATTATAAATTCTTAGAAATCAATATTTCTATATTATAATGAAAAGTTTTTCCTAAAATTATATGAAAATGCATAATACATAACTTATACAAATTAATATTAATTTTGTAACCGAGTTTTTACCATAAAATGAAAATGTAGCTACTAAATAAAGCTTTGTGCATTCTTGAAAACATAAGACAGTACGAATTATTTGTAATAGAATTTATTTCAAATTTTCTGATCATTCACAAAATGTGTATGATTATTTTAAATTTTACAAATCTCCTAAGAATTAATCCCATTTTCTAGTTGTCAAATTAGTGATTTAAAACATAGCAGTTGACCCTTCTTCATTGGCCTATCGTTTGGTCTGTTGTTTGGATACGTAATTTGTGTTGTTTGTTAATTCGATCAACATAATGTTTAAAACAAATGATTACAATAAAACCATACTTGATTTTTTAGTATGAATTTATATAATATATATATATATATATATATATAGGCCTATATATATATATATATATATATATATATATACATATTGTTATAAATAAATAGTTTAGTATATTGTATTATCTTTGAGATTAGATGTTATTATTATTTTTCATACTTACGTAATAAGGGTTAAATGGTTAAGTGTTACACAATGGGCTGCTGTTAGAACCCATTTCGGACTAATGATGGATCCTCCACACCAGTGTCTTTGATTCAATTCGAAAGAAACCTGGAATGGGAATTTATAATATTTTATGTATTTCTTCTATATTTAATAATGATTTTTGTGTATACATTTAAAATTTATTTTACCTGGTAAGGGTAATTAGTGATGTCAGCAGGAATGCCACCAACAATGCGACCGTCGAAGGAGGTACGCGGTAGTTGCAGTTCATCTCCTGGAAATGTAAATCAGATTTTTTTATGTTATTTCTGTGTTTGCTGTGTATAGAATTTTAAGTCTAAAATGTCTAAAATGATTTAACGTGCCGAACATGTTCCAAAAATAGCGTCCCATTTTTTTTAACAATCTACAATTTGGGACTTAAAATCTTTTACATAGCAAAAACAGATTTGTAATTTGGGATTTCCATATAAAAGTTCGATTGTCACTTGTTTCCACAGACAATCTAACTTTTTGAAATTGCTTCTTGATCTAACAATCAGGCACTTATCGTCAGTAAGACCAGGTTAAATAATGAACCTGGTTCTTCGGAATAGTTTATATTTATAATGTAATTTTAATGGTTTAGGAATTTGATACCAATACATGTGGTACTATTGATAGCGATTCATCCATCGGATGGATTCGTTAAGCCTGGCGACTCTTTGGTGCATTTCGACGGAATAGACTACGTGCCGACATCGGGTTTCAATTTCTCACTTCTCTTCATATCCTCTTAATCAACTAACTTCACACTACACGAACACATAAGCGTACTCTCATCGTACACTCCTCACTTTACACAGTACAAGAATACATCATCTATGTAAAGTGGTCTGTCGAAGTGGCGCGTAAATTAAAAATATACATCAACGCCTTTTCAACCCCTAGTGCGTAACCCGAAGCACGACAGAGCAATGGATCACATAAGAAGACACCAACACACCTAAAATAACACTGAGCAACAAAAAAGTAACTTTTTTTTTGTCTCAGAAAGAAAAATATGTGATTCGGATACTATTTTTTTCTCTTGAAATCAAATATGATATCGGTTTTTCTCCATCACGCAAGGTTTCCGAGAGAGACAGACATTAATAATTTTAAACACTTTAATATTTCCTGCATTCGTAACTACACAATATTCGAACATTCGGACTAACCTAGCAAGTAAGAAATTACGATTTTCTGCTATATTTCGCCTGTGGAGCATCCCTCTTGATGGTCCAACAATAATCGGCTAGCATATTAGGATTCAATTTGCCTTGATATATCTTTTCCGTAGCTGAAATCTCCTGATGAAAGTGTTCCCCGTTTTATTTTACAATGGACAAATGAACTAAAAACGTTTATTTAAAAAATAATTATTTAAATCCAATTAATTGATTAATTAAATAAAAAATAAAACGTACTTTTATTTGATTTTCATATTTATTAAATAATTCATAATTTGTTAACATGTTTGAAGAAGGTACAGTGTACCGAAACAGCTGTCACTGAATATGAAAATCAAATAAAACTACGTTTTATTTTTTATTTAATTAATAGATATGGATTTTCATCAAGTAATCACCAACTCAATTGATTACCAATTAATTGAAATTGGAATAAAACAAACTGTGGGTGATGGAGAAATTGCGAATACATATTTGAAAACACGATAAAAAACTGCATTAAGTACTACTATTGGTACTCATGAGACAAAAATAATGTTGACCAGTGTTATTGCAATAACGAATGATTAATGAAATTATATTTCTGAAATAATTCATTTGCATATATTTTTAAAATTATTGCTAATCATATTTTGTTAGTTGTACCAGTTACACATGATCTGTATATTATCACTTACCCAAGCAGTTGGCAAAAAGTGCACTTGCTAGTACGAAGCTAAACATGGTGGAGATTGTCTTGTGGTGATCTGTGTTTCAACTAATTCATCAACTTCTTTATATATGCTAAGATTTCTTCATTTCTTTTAGCAATACGTCAGCTCTCTTGAAATTTCCCAAGTATCAAAACATAACATTTATTCTATACCAATATTTCCCAACCATTTCACTAAGTTAAAGTTTAGAATTAACTATCACATGGGATATAGATGTGAAATATAGCACGTGTGGAAATTCTCTCCTTCGTTTTAGAGTACTTTTTTAGCTGTCATTATTCACACTCTTATCAAAATTGTAAGATTTCCAACCATATATGTATTTATCAGTCATTTTACTTAGTAAATTAAACTATTGATATCCAATATAATCATAGATATTAAAAAAAAATCCTTCACCATTTTACTTTACTTGAACATGTCGTTGTTTATTTTACTATAATGGTTGTCCAGCAGCTCCTTTTTTTTCTCCTCAGCTGTTATATATAATTAAATACAAAGATGCAGACTACCACCACTATAATTAATTCCGCATGTTAATCATTGTCCAAGCATTGTCGTGCGGCATCCGCTATTATATAAACGGACAACCATCATAATGAGGCTACAATATCAATATTTTGTAAAGGAATAAATTAAGATTATTAAAATATGCATGGCACATGTTTAGATAGCATTTCTATATGCTTTGTGGTTCCGAAGATTTATTGGATTTCTGTCTTTCCTCCATTTGTGAAATTATGAGTGTATTTACTTTATCTTCTTACATTACTTATAATATAATATCATAATATTTCCGGTAATTTGACAATGCGGTATGATTGCATTATGGGATTGTAAATGGGAAAATATTTAATCTAAGATTCATGATTTTTTATCTTCTGTTTCTTCCTTTCATGTGATAGTCCTAGTGGTCTGTTACAGTCTCAATCCAACGTTTGAAGGGTCTGCCTATAGATTTCTTGCCTGGTGGCTGGTAATTTAAGATTTGACGTGGTATTCTTGTTCTGCTCATTCTTCTTACCTGAGATTTCCAATTGTTTCTGTATTTTTGTACATATTCCATCACTGATTCTGTTTGTAATTCTTTTAGAATTCCTTTTATGGTCTCTTCTTGAGTAACCTGCAGTACGTCTCATAAATTTCATTTCTGCCACAGTTAGTCATTGTTCATCTACACTGCGAATTGTCCAGGCCTCACTGCATTAACATATTATGGGTCTGGCCAGTGTTTTATAAATTCTAGTTCGTGTCGTGTTTAGGTTGAAAATATTATTTATAATTCCTGTTACTCTGTTAAATTTTATAATTTGTTTGACTAAAATATTTTTCATCTTCGTATGTAACTTGGTATCCGAGATAGTTAAATGTGTAGGTTTGATCTAATATTTTATTGTTGATAACAGTTTTCCTAGGAAAGCCATGACTTTAGATTTTTCTGTTGAGATTTCCATGTTGTAGTTTATTGCAATTTGGTGGAAAGAGTGGACTGAAAGTTGTAGGTCATCTTCTGAATTCGCTATAAACACAATGCCATCTGCAAAAAATATATAATCTATTAAGTGGTATACTGGCATGTGGTTGTCTCCACTCTTTTGATAACTCAGTTCATGTATATTATGAAGAGAATTGGTGAAACACCACCCTACTAAAAAGTCTCAAAAACGATGATTATTTATAATCCCTGTGTATCTTCACTTCTCGCAACTGGAATCCTCTTCCACAGGAAATAAAGGACTGTCGGAAGTTAGAATCAATGAAAATAAATTGCTACATCACAGGAATTCAATGTAATTGTTATTCAACATATGTGTTGTTTTATTTTAAATTCAACGAATTAAAAACTACAACTTAGAAATTGTAAATTTTAATAGGAGATGAGACATCGTAATGAAGTACCAACCCTTTATTTGCCTGGACGATTGATAAAATTAGAAAAAATCGTAGGTAGGTTGGTAGGCACCTGGGTTTTAACCGGGTTCTCCAGAATACGAGACTCATACACCTGCTAATTAGCTCGATAAATTTTATTGTCGTTAGAGTAATATAATTTATTTCTGCCAGTAAAATGTAAAAGTAAGTGCCGTTAAAATTAATAAATCACGCTTCAAATTTCATGTTCACGTTTTTTGATAACAAAACGATTGAATCGTGTTGGTGTCAAGTATAAATAGAGTTTGAAAATGTGTAGCTTCAGAGATCAAGAAACAACACTCGACACAATGCTTCGTTTAATTACCATCAGTCTGCTGTTCAACATTTGTTTTGGCAAGTAACGAAATACTAAACTTTTGTACACATTATTTACATATTTTATGTCCGTATCATAATTGTCAACTTCTGAGTTTGATTTTTTCTTAATCCTTTTTCACTCTAAAATAACACTGGTCGACAAGGTTTTCTTCACAAGGAATCTGATTAGTGAATCTGGTGCATTTTTTCATACTGAATTCAGATACGTAGCCAGAATTTTTTTCATCAGGCACAGTTTTTTTTGTAACAGCTACTTTTTAAAAAAATTATGTTAGCATTCTCTTTGACCTGTCATAGGGACCTTTACCTTATATGTAGGACGGTGAGCGTTTTCATCAGCAGATTTTCACAATGGAAAAGTGGAGTTCTAATATGCTGACTGACTACTGTTGGACCAAGAAGAGAGATGTTTCAGATGCAAAATATGCCCGAAAATCACTATCTCTCAAAATATTCAAATTAGGGATATTTATGTCTGCATATTTTTTCCCAACGTTAAGTAACATTCTTTATTCAGTTTAAACGATTTTTACAATTATCCGTATATAATTTGTCTATTATTAAAAATTATAATTTGTAACCATGTTTATTATGTCAGAACATGTAATTCTGACCATTATTTAAGAGCAATTCGCTACACATTAGTTATAATTTGATATGGTGTTAGCCTATCCTGCAATGAAGCGAACATATTCGTTTTTACTCGTACTTTAAGCCAGGTGCATCAGATTGCTATTCTAGTGTATGTATATATATATACAGCGTGTAACAGGACCTCACCGTCAAAATGATAGGGATGATAGGCCATACAGAGAGGATCATTTTTTGTGAAAGAACATATAGTCGCAAACATGTCGTTTATGAGTTATGCGCAGATGAAGGTGTTCAACCGTAAGGGTCGGAATTGAATGCAAACAATTGTACACGTATCATTTTATTGAGAAATTCATGTTTTTACAATAAGTGTTCAAACAGTCGAGCCTGTGCTTCACTGAATGATATTGACGATATCAATGTCGTCACAGCAACGATCGGTCGGCACGGCCAATAACGGCAGGATTATTTTTTGACGTCATCAAAACACTTATTGTAAAAACATGTCTTTTTTTCAATTAGATGATAAGTGTACAATTGTTTGTATTCAATTACAAACCTTATAGATGAACATTGAAACGAGTTAATACCGGGAATTGGTTTGGTTATTGTTTGGGACCACAAAATAAGCTTTTGTTATACAGTGCTTAACGGTAACTCAAGGGTTGGCAGGTATATGTACCTGGCTAAGTGAAACTAACGTTTATTATAAAAGTGTAAATTTGATTGACGTGTTTAATATGGTCAAATTTGCAAAACAATAAATTTTGTAAAAGGAATACTTGAGCCAATTTGAAACGTCCTTGGAAAATTAATATAAAAGGCCAAGAAATTGTGTTGTTAATACAGTGTGGTCAATAACTCATACACACGCACACACCCAGTGTGGTTAGTCACTCTAATACGATCACAGTGTGTGGCCTGTTGCTCTCATACACACACGGAGTGTGGCTGATGGCCCATACGAGTACATACGGTGTGGCCAGTGGCTACCTTACGAAAACAGAATGGGCTAGTTTATCATATTACTAGCATTCGGAGGAGTCTGTTACTCCTATATTATTACCTAAAGTGCGAATCAATCGATCGTACGTAAATATCCTAGGAAGTCTAGATTTGCTCAAGTACCCTTCTAGACATATTAATTATTGTGAATATTGTAAAGCATATCTCACTCACTGAACAACAAAATAAACCCTCTTTCAAATTATATTTCCGGCTGTAAATGGCGTAACCAACGTTGTGGCTCGAACAGTAGATTAATCGCCGAGTGATAGACATAAATAAATCAGTGATAGTGTGATCGAGAAAACCAGGTGACTGTGACCAACACGACGCCAGATACAGCGAGAATGAAAGTTGAAGGATCAAGAATTGGCTGCTGACGCTGAGCTGCGAGGAACCAGACGCAGATCGAATCAACTGAAGATAGTGACATCAGTGGACGCCTAAGTCAAACAAGAAAAATAGTGTAATTAAATAGATAAAAAAAATGTTTGAGTGATAAATAATACAATATAGCCTATGCGTTTAAAATCTAGAGATGAAACAGATGTTGTAAGAAAATATATGTATAATTGGACATTCCATGAAAGTAAATGATACTCAGAAATCATAAGAAGTTGATTAGCCAAAAGTCAAAAGTTAGCAATATGGAAAATATTAATTTAAATAATGAGTTTTTGAGGAATTGGCTGAATTCAAATACCTAGGAACAATAATCACAAATAGGAATGAGACGCACAAAGAAATCAAACATAGGCTCAATTCTGGAAATGCATGCTATTATGCATTGCAGAGACTTTTGATGTCCCAACTCCTTTCAAAAAACGTTAAGCTGAAAATATATAAAACTATTATTCTACCAGTTATATTATATGGGTGCGAAACATGGACTCTTACTTTAAGGGAGGAAAGGAGATTACGAGTATTTGAGAATAAAGTTCTTAAGAAGATTTTTGGACCAAAGAGAGATGAACAGACAGGTGAATGGAGAAGACTACATAACAATGAACTACAAGGTCTTTATAAGAAGCCAGATATAAGAAGAACAGTCAAGTCTCGTAGACTGCGATGGGCAGGACATGTTGCACGTATGGGGAATGAAAGACATGCGTGGAAGCTTCTTGTAGGAAAGCCAGAGGGAAAACGCCCAGTTGGTAGACCAAGAATGAGGTGGGAGAACAACATTAACTATGATTTGAGGGAAGTAGATTATACAGGGAATGATTGGAAAGCATTAGCCCAGGATAGGGATGTATGGAGAGCTTATATCCGCGCGGCCATGAACCTACGGGTTCGATAGTGCCAGTGAGTAAGTAAGTAAGTAATGAGTTCGCGCAAGGACAGGGTAGTATGGAATCTCCAATTACAACCTATGTAAGTATGAATGAGGTTCATTGTGGAAGCTCCATATCGGTAACCCAAGAAAGTAATGAAAATGTCCCGAGTAATATTAATGAAACTCGAGAATCGCCAATGCAGAATAGTTCCCAGATAAATGTTGAATATCTGATACAAGTAATACAAACGGCAAATAAGTCATTGAAAGATGAATTAATTGGATCGATTGAGTCAGTAAGGACCGAAATGGAGCAAAACAATAAGATAATGAGCGAGAAATTGAACATAGTTGTATACAACATGACCGAGAAATTAGTCACGGTTGATAAGGTAGTTCAGAACCTCAGTACGACAGTTAATAATTTAAAAGACGAAAACGAAACTGTCCAAGTTGTACCGGCTAATGAGTCTAGGGAACGAACGGAACAAATTGAAAAAAAAGTGGGAGGAATTGACAAGCAAAATAAAGTATCAAGAAAATATAATAAAGTCATTAGAAAATAACCAAAAAGAATCCGAAATAACGGTAACTAATCACATTAAAGAGATAAAGAGAATCGTGGAGGTACAAGGTCTAGATTTGCTCAAGTACCCTTCGAGACATATTAATTCATTGTGTATTGTATTGTTCATAAGAGGTTCACAGAATTAACCCGTTTTAATTAAATACACTACTCATTGTTACTGATCATCGAATTCCTTGTCCTTCACATCGATCGAACCCAGAAATAACTTAATCTAAAACACGTCCTGTAGAGACATTCGTGTTTATTTCCGGCTGCAACACCTTCATCTGCGCAATAACTCATAAACGACGTGTTTGCGACTAAATGTTCATCCACAAAAAATTATCATTTCTGCATGACCTATCATCCCTATCATTTTGTCGGTGAGGTCCTGTTAGTTATTCAAAATATCTCTGCAGGCGGAAGAATTACGAAGCTCTGTTTGTTGCTACACGTGACGTCATATAAAGCAGTGTATACTGTCAGCGTCCCACGTCCCATTCCCATCTGCACTCATTGATAGCAGTGTCACGTGGTTCTATTCCTGCATAAATACGACTGCAGTGCCCTCCGTCAACAACTGCACTTACTCCTTAAACGGGTAATACATCCTGTATCTGTATATATATATATCTAACCATCCGATCATCGAACTTCTTATCAGGCTTGTAGAACCTGCAGTTTCAATGACGCATCATTAATCCGACTGAATCAAGTTAATCTCATCGATACGCGGTTCCCTAAGATACATCCGAATATTTTCGTCCCATGTAGTAAGATTATACCTTGCTAATTATCTTTTCATCAAGGGTTTTCTAATAAAATATTGATAGTATTTTTACGGTTACTTATTCCAGTTACATGACCTGCCTGTCAATATTTTCAACTTAATACACTGCCATTATTAAGGCAACGATATATATTATCGAATTTTACATTGGTTCCAGTTTATATAATTTAATTTAATTTCCAGGTTTCAAACAAGGTCGCATAGTTGGTGGACATTCAACAGATATAACGAAGCATCCGTACCAGGTAATCTGAATCTGGAATTTTTGGAAATCTTTCTTCTGGAATTGTATCAACACGTTCTTTGAAGAAGTTTGGAAATATTTAGTTCCTTTCTTATGTCTTCATTTCGTTTCTTATCCAGCAGAGTATATTCTGCTGTGTTTTCTTAAAAATCTCATCTCAATTGTTTCCAATCTTCATCCTTGTCTTTTAGTGATCATCCAACATACTGATCCATACATCAACGCAGGAACAATCATTACGTTATAAAATTTCATTTTTGTTTCTTTTCTTGTGATTTTAAGGGTTCTTTTAATAGTGCCATACATTAGATTACATTTTTATCATCATTAATACCTTCAATTCTAACGTATAATAATGTAAACTATAAAAAACGATCCACTTGCTGTAAAGTTTTATCATCAATTACTATTTTTGCTCTTCAGGTATAATGTCCTTTAAATGCTAAAATTTCAGTTTTATTCTTTGAAATTTTAAAATTATAACTGACACTTACTTTTTTCCAAACTAAAAATAGCTTCTTGTAAATCATTTTCTGAACTGGAAATCACTACTTGATCGTCGACAAAAAAATATAGTATCAAACAATGTATTATTTATTGTAAAATGTTGTTTTTACTTGTTGTTTGTAAAAATAACTACACATTGGATTATAATTCAGGTCTCCTTGGAGATGAATGGACTACATAATTGTGGAGGATCCATCATAAGTCCAGACTGGGTGGTTACTGCGGGCCATTGTGTTGCTCCTGCGAATACATCACTTATTATGTAAGAAAATTTATAATTATATTAACATTATTATAGAACTTGTTCACAAAAGTAGTGCACTGTAAAAAAAAAGCTTTTGTATATAAATATAACATTTTTAATTCTTACCGGATTCAATGATAGTTCGTGATCTTATCATAAGTAATGCCACGAGTGATTTCCAATTTATCTAGAGAATTTGTAAATCAAGAGTGGCATTTGTTAGGACTATTTAACGAATAAAATTAAGCTGTTTACTCACAAATCATTATTTATCTATAGTTATTTTAAAATATTTATATATTTATATATTTAATATTTGAAAACAAATGAGTAACGACTGGAAAGCTTAATTTACTTCTTTTGTTCATCACTGCAACCAGATCATAATATTATTTATTGTCAAAAGATCGCAAGTTGTAAGAATAACCCTGTTGGAGAAATTTATAACCAACTTACTTACTTACTTACTTACTTACTCACTGGCACTATCGAACCCGTAGGTTCATGACCGCGCGGACATAAGCTCTCCATACATCCCTATCCTGAGCTAATGCTTTCCAATCATTCCCTGTATAATCTACTTCCCTCAAATCATAGTTAATGTTGTTCTCCCACCTCATTCTTGGTCTACCAACTGGGCGTTTTCCTTCTGGCTTTCCTACAAGAAGTTTCCATGCACGTCTTTCATTCCCCATACGTGCAACATGTCCTGCCCATCGCAGTCTACGAGACTTAACTGTTCTTATTATATCTGGCTTCCTATAAAGACCATGTAGTCCATTGTTATGTAGTCTTCTCCATTCACCTGTCTGTTCATCTCTCTTTGGTCCAAAAATTTTCCTAAGAACTTTATTCTCAAATACTCGTAATCTCCTTTCCTCCCTTAAAGTAAGAGTCCATGTTTCGCACCCATATAATATAACTGGTAGAATAATAGTTTTATATATTTTCAGCTTAACGTTTTTTGAAAGGAGTTGGGACATCAAAAGTCTCTGCAATGCATAATAGCATGCATTTCCAGAATTGAGCCTATGTTTAATTTCTTTGTGCATCTCATTCCTATTTGTGATTATTGTTCCTAGGTATTTGAATTCAGCCACTTCCTCAAAATTTCCCTCATTTGTCATTAGCTGTCCATTTCCATTATATAATGTATTTCTACGTGTGACCATATATTTAGTTTTACTGATATTTACTTCCAGTCCTAATTTCTTAGTGTTACTCAATAGTGTGTGCGTGTTGGCCTTTAGTATCTCCTCGCTATCGGCCAGTAGTACTACATCATCAGCATAAACTAACAGCTTATTAATACCATTGAGTTGTAAGCCTTCCTCATTCTCTAAAGATTTAATGGCATGCTCTAGTACAAAATTAAATAGTAGAGGAGATAGTGCATCTCCTTGCTTCAACCCATTCTGGATTTCAAAAGTGTCTGAAAACTGTTTGCCTACACGCACCCTACTCGTTGAGCCATTTAGACACATTCGTATAAGTCTAACTAACTTTTTAGGAATTCCGAACTCCAGCAGGATACTATATAACTTCTCCCTCTTAATTGAATCATATGCTTTTTTGAAGTCTACATATAGTTGATGTACAGTACCATTATATTCCCATTTCTTTTCTAAAATCTGTCTTATACTAAAATCTGATCTGTTGTAGACCTGTTTCTTCTAAATGCACATTGATGATCTCCTAGAATGTCATCAATATAGGGAGTAAGTCTGCTTACTAATATATTTGTTAGAATTTTGTACGAAGTTGAAAGTAATGAGATGCCCCTGTAGTTGTTGCAATCAGTTTTATCTCCTTTCTTATAAATTGGTACGATAATTGATTCCTTCCATTCATCTGGAAGAGCTTCTTTTTCCCAAATCATACTAAGCAACCAGCGTATCTTGTCCATCAATTTTTCTCCCCCTGATTTTATCAGTTCTGCTGGGATCTCATCTGAACCTGATGCTTTATACATCTTCAATTTTTCAATTGCCATTTCAACCTCTAATGGACTTGGCTCTGCGACTAGCATTTCTGCTGTCTGTAAATTATCCTCCTCAATGTCCTGTTCTGTATGTACATTTAATAGCTGATTAAAGTAACTTTTCCATCTATTTAATATACTCCTAGAATCTGCAATCATATCCCCATTTTCATTCCGAATTATGTTTGTTCTAGCCTGAAACCCTTTCTTCTCTATACTAATTCCCTGATATAATTCTCTAATGTTTCTATTTTTTGCATTCATTTCAAGATCATTAATCTTCTCTCTCAAATATTCCCTCTTTTTACTCTTTAGTTACTTGGTGGTTTCCCGTCTAACACTACCCAAGTGCTCTAAATTTACCTCATTTGGTTCGTGTAACCATTTCATTTTTTCTAGCTTTCTTTTCTTTACAATGTCGGCACATTCCTCATCAAACCATTTCTTGTTTTACCTCTTTTTTAAACAACCAATGCTTTCTGATGCTGACAATTTAATAGTATCTCTTATAGCCTCCCATTCTTTATTTATATCAGTTTCTTCTTCGTTTGTCACATTGTCATCTGAAGATTCCAGTACTTCAAATCTATTAGCAATTTTGATTTGGTATTCTTGCCGCATTTCATCATTTTTCAAGTTTTTTAATTCAAATTTTACAGAATCATCTTTAGCGTTTGTTCCTCTCATAAGCGATAGCCGTTGTCTGATTTTCACTCTGACCAGATGATGATCCGAATTGCAGTCTGTCCCTCTAACTGATCTAACATCAATGATGCTACTGTGCTAGCGTTTATCCACTAATACATGATCTATCTGGTTCCGAGTTTCTCCATCTGGGGACGTCCAGGTGTATTTATGAATATCCTTATGCTGAAATGTTGTGCTCTTAACAATGAGATTCTTTGATGTGGCAAATGTGACTAATCTAACCCCGTTGTCGTTACTATCTTCATGAAGACTGAATTTGCCTATTGTTGGTTTGAATATATCTTCCCGCCCCACTTTTGCATTAAAATCTCCTAAGACAAGTTTCATATGATATCGTGAAAGGCTATCAAATAAGCATTCTAATTCTTCATAGAACTCATCCTTGATCTTGTCATCTTTATCTTCTGTGGGGGCATGTACATTTACAATTATAAAATCATGTCGTTTACCCTTTAGAATTATGTATGTTATCCTATCACTAACAAACTTAATATCTCGATTAGCGGATAGGATCCTCCTCCTGACTAAAAAACCCGTACCAAATGCAGGTCTTTCTGCATCCACGTAGTATAATGCAAAGCTTCCTGATTCCTGACTGCCTTCTCCTGGCCACCTAACTTCCTGTAAAGCGACTATATCCAAGGGTGATTTATCTAATTCCCGCGTTAATATCTCTAGTGCCCCGCTAATGTATAAAGTCCTAACATTCCATGTTCCTAGGAACATGTCCCTGTGTTTGAGCCTTTGGCATGGGTTCTCTGAAGTAGTCCCCGCCCGGAGAACCGAATGGGGGACTATTTGACCTCCGGAAAATTTTACCCCAGATGAATCCATGTCCGCATTTCTTGACCGTTGTATTTTTACGGTGAAAGATCGTCACTCTTTCGCCCAATGTACTTTTTTCGTCTGGCTTATCACCTTCGACAAGTCCGGCATGGGTAACCCTATCGGCAGCAATGCTACCGCCGGCATAGCTCTCAGGATCATTTAAGCACGCAAGCCACTCCACCACGACAAGGTAAAGATACCATGGACCAACGTTATAGGTATTAATTAATTTGATGTCCTATGATGTTTATGTCAATTATATTTTTCTGCGTCATTTCCTGGAAAAAAAAAATTGTTTAAGAAAATGCAAACAGTGGTTTCTTTTTTATTGTATACTCAATTATTACAAATGTGTTTATATTTTCTATCGTATGCTCTATCTGCTGACATTCCTGTACTATAATATGAATCTGGTAACCGTATTTCTTGGAGGGTCAGTCACTGCAAAATAATGCTATGACCTGTTCAGAATGTTAAAACGGAGGTGCTTTCTTTATTATGATAAACTTTAGTTGGTAAATTATAAGCGAAATATGATTGGTAATAACTCCCATTTGGGGCATGAGTTAAATAGTCTATATAATAATACACCGTGTCCACAGAAACATTTCCCGGTTATAAACATGTATAGCGTCGCTATCAGTTGTTGGATTTACATGATTCTGGTGTCATTAGGAAGAGAAACTCGACAGTGTAGTGCCTACCTCAAAGACACTCAAGGTGTAGAACGTAGGATCTTCGAAACAGTGAATTTAGGAATGTTTAATTCTTGGTTAGCCTTTCGCACAGATTTTCGAGGATGTTTGCAAATGCCTTTGGCACATTTCCCACATTGACAGACCTTTATCCTGAATGGGGTTTCCTCTTATCACATACGCATCCATCCTCAATAAACTGTATATATATATACCATTTCAGAATAGTTTTGTTAAAAGTGCCTCATGTTGGAGATTCCGTCTGAAAACCCTCTGAATACTTACTACACTTCGAGTGCTATGGTATTCCAATACATACCAGCTACGTTCTCTACGTTCCTGTGGGTTTGCCGTAACACCGTTAATTCACAAATACTTGACAGTTTTAACGTTCAGACCATTTAACACCAACAACTAGCGTTGTGCCCAACCAGTTCATTTCGAGAAGTAGTTCGTTCACTCGCACTCACTTTTGTGAACCATTCAATTCAACTCTAGTTCGTTCACAAAATTTAGCGAAGCCCTTTATTCGTAAAAAAAAAAAGGAGCAAGAATATGGGCTGGAGGGTGAAGCACGAAGACACGAACATGGGGCGACTTGACATTAATCAACCACATGGTAGCTGTGGATTTTAAAGGTAAACGGGGAGATAGTTCTGTAAATTCTATTTTAATTTATTTGAGTATGAAAAATTCTAATATGACTGCACCATACTTTTGTTTATTTTATAATTATTTATACCTCCTTTTTATTTCTGTTATAACTGTATTATTTGCATAATTTTATTTAAATACAGAATTTCAATGTTTACATATTTTATTTCAAGTTGTAAATGTTAATTAAAAAAACAAAATCGTAACTCTATAATTTGAAAAAAAAATTGTGGAGTATTTTAAAACTTTTAAGGAAGATATATTTAATTTAATTTATATATGTATTATTTACACATATTATTTGCATAATAGTTCTTTAAAAAGAAAGAAATATGCAAAATCGTACTATTGGCAATTACTTGATCTTAAACTTTACAACCCCCTAAACTAAAAATATAAAGAGGGTAATACTGGTAGGCCAACAAAATTAAGCCTTGTGTGTGCACTTTTACAGAATGGCTTCTAATTCGCGATCAAGAAAAAGTAGTGAAATTTGGGGTTTCGTCGCCGATTTAGGCGATGGTAAAGCAAAGTGTAACGTTTGTTCTAAACACAGTTTCATTCAGGGGGCGGGATGCTTTTAAACTTTCACGGCATATTCGCTGTAAATGTTTAGCAAGGTACGATTTTTACTAAATTTTGCAACAGCTTTTTGTAAAACTAGTAAAATATGTTGGTTTAAAACTTGGATAAAATTGATTTTTATTAAATACTTTCGGAATTCCAGTAAATAAAATGTAAAGTGATTGTAATATTACATTAGATTTGTAGCGTTAGTAATGCCGTAGATCAAAATAAGTAATCCCTGAGTAATGCTGCGTATGAATGATGACGTAAGCAAGAGGCGGGAAGGTGCCGTAATGTACATGTACTTAATGAATGAGCGTTTCGAATGTTGAGAGTTTGAAGTACTGAATGTTTAAAGCCAGTTCACTCTGTCAAGGTAGTTCGTTCCTCTATGACACTTCACTCTTCCAAGGTAGTTCGTTCTCCTATGAAACTTCACTCAGAGGACGTAGTTCGTTCCTCTAAGGCAGTTCACTCTGGCAAGATAGTTCGTTCCTCTCAGACACTCACTACGGTACTAACGATATGGATGGCGTAGGAAAAAGGCGGGGACATGGGTCCATGGGCGTAGAAATGTAGAGTAATCAACGAATGAGCGAAAGTTGATTTGGAATGAGACATCTAGAGCTTGAAATAAAAAGTAAATTTTAATTTTAAGTAGCAGTAGTGAACTGTGAACTGGCAGTTCACTAAAAGTGAGTAACTTTTTGACACTTCACAGTAGTGAAGCGTTCTTTTAAACGACTCACTCTCGAATTACCCATCACTACCAACAACAATGGCAAACGAAATCCAAACAGCGTCTGTTTACAGTTTTTGTCTTTTTCTTGTGCTGCCATATTTTGCGGGTCAAAAATATCAATTACCCATGTCCTGAAATTGTTTGAGTTTCTCTTTCTAATGATATCAGTTCCAAGTAAAGCCAACAACCGACAGCTACGCTATAACTGTTTATAACCGGGAAATGTATCTGTGGACACCTTGTACTTTATTTATTCGTTTGAATTTGTTTATCTAATATACGTTTTCACTTACAACAGTTATTTGGTTTTGCTGTGTTATGCATTTTTTGTATATACTATTTTGCCGGTTAAGTGGAAGAGATGGCTTTAATTCTGCAAGTTTAAGTAAATAAATAATTAAGTAAATAAACAAAGAAATAAATAAATAAATACATAATAATAATAATAATAATAATAATAATAATAATAATAATAATAATACTCCCATTCGGGAAAAGCTTTCTGGGTGAAGTTTCCCCCCCCCCAGGATTTTCCCTCACCTGTAAGACATATGTCAAATAGTTTTCAGGCCCATATGGTATCGTCGGAACGGCTACTGTTTAATATAATTTCAATTGAATTTCCCTCTTATTTCTCAAATATATTTTAATTGAACCACATATCTGTTGAACTTTCCCTAATTTTTTCTCCATATCCAAATTTTGCAAGTACGATATCATGCATCCCAGATAACTAAAACAAGTTACGTCTTCATTGATGTTTGCTCTTATTTTTTGCTCAATTCTTGCCCTTTTTATGCTGAGTTGCAATTAATTGTAGGTGACATTAATACTGAATTTATTATATTTTTTTAGATATAACCCCATCATATTACGTGTACGTGCTGGCTCTACGTACAGAGAAAAGGGCGGTTATCTTCATAATATATCAAAAGCAATCGTTCATCCATATTACAGAGACATTTTGTTTATGGGTGCAGACATACCAGAGTATGATGTTGCTGTTTTGAAGGTTAGTCAAGTTTACTTTACCTTAGAATATAGCAACAATGAATCCTCATCCGAGTTAAGTTCCAGTTGTACTGTAAACAAACTTGCATAAGATATTACTCCGCCCACACCGTCTATTCATGCAACCTTGGTACTACTTTTACCCGCCATATGACTAAATTGTGTACGTAACTGTTATCAATAGAAACATCGTTCTTAGGAAATACCGCATTTTACGGGAAATAAGTCTGAATACAAGGTAAGATGGCACCAATAATTAGAAACTTCCTCCATTTCTTATTTATTTATGAAAACAATTGTATATGGGCTTACCTAATGAGTTGTTTACTCTTTTTCCATAATGTAGACAGAATCCTTTATTTGCAATTTCAATACGCGCGGAATATATGTTCTATGCAGGCTCACCTGTAAGTTCTGTTATTTCCACAACCTCAACGGGTAATGTAGGATATTTTTCAGTAAACTGTTTGAAAACGTTCAAAATAATTTGTTTATCTTCGCTTTTCAAACAGTTTCTTTTGCAGTATTTTAGGAAATTATACAGAAATGTCAATTTTGTAACAATAGAAATCCCAATATATTCTACATTGCTCATGCTTAAGAATACAGCAATGCTTATTTAATCTATTAAAATTGTAATTATATATTTTAAGATGTTTTTTGGTGCATGAGTTAAATAGTCTCTTTAATTTGCTTGCTTGTTATAGTTAGCTACCAGATGGCAGTGAAGACCGAGTTCTCGTTACATATAGTAATAATGGAGAATATTATATACATGAAAGATAAATATTTGTATTCGATTTGCCCATTGGTGTAATAGATAGCACGCCGGGGTACCAACCCAGAGGACCGGGCTCAAAACCCGTCCAAGCATTTATTTTTCTTATGTCATGTATATATATATATATTGCATTATTTCGAGAGTTAGAAGAGCGAACTACATTGTATTATACGCTTAAAGGTAATACCATTATTCCGCAAAAGAAAATGCAATCTTACGTCTGGTTTATTTACATTACAACTGGAACTTAGGTCGGAAGAGGTATGGCAACGGAGGGAATGTTTTTAATCCACTCATGTTCGTCACTAATTAGCTGGTGATGTTTGATAATATTTCCCCCCTGCATTTTTGTCCACTGTAACCACAGATTTGAAGTCATAAATAGGGAACATCCTATCTTATAACTAGAGCGAGAAGTTATATGAAAAAATTCTTCTTCTTCTTCCTTCCAAGTATTAGGCCAAGGCCTGTTACGATCCTATAGAAAATTTTCCCTCCAGCGTTTAACCGGGAAATTCTCGTATAAGACTTGAAAGCATAATAATAGTCCCTTCGATTGGTTGCCGGCCAAAGGAAGGCAAGACCAGTGATGGGGCTGCCATCTTATAGCCTCTGGTCAGGCTTTTCTGGAGAAGAAAAGAAAATAAAGGAAAGAAGAAATGGAAGAAAGGAAAGACTCCCTTAGCCCTCGGATGCCCTAAAGCGTCGGGGTTGAAAAAAAACAAGAGTTAACCAAGAGAGGTTAGATAGTAAAGTTAAAAGAGTGCAAAACACAAGTAAGTGGAAAAAATGTTTTGCTCAGCTTGGGCACCTTGTGGTCGCCATCCACATATCCCCTAGATGAGGACCCCTGAGGGTTGAAAAAATTTTACCACAATATGAAATCTTAAAAGCAAAATGTAAAACATATGAAAATTCTAACACAAAAATATTATGAAGTTACTATTTTCTTACTTTTTATACATATTCATATACATTGGCCTCGGATAATTTGTAGGTGTAGGCCTACTTACTAGCAGGGGCACTGCGCTACAATTCGGAAGGTCGAGGATTCAAGTCCCGCTGGGGTCAGGATTTTTAAACTGACCGAAACCTTCTGGCGGCACTATGGCCCTGGGGTCGACTCAGCCTATGACAAAAATGAGTACCAGACGCTTGTTCTGGGGGTAAAGGTGGCCGTCACTCAGGGCTGACAACCCGGCCGGCATCAAGTGCCGAATGTCTAGAAGAAGAGGTAGCCTTAACCTCCTACTACCCCAAGAGCCTCCTGAGGCCTGTAGTGGGAACACTATTTTTTTACTTACATACCAGCACATAAATGAGATAAGAAAATCTCATTTATTGCTCAAGAAATCAAGATGTCCACTGTATTTCCATTTATATCATAGTTTTCATTAATTCTGACTCAATATAAAGTATCATACTTAAAGAGAAAAATTTTCGCCCAGACCGAGACTCCCGATATATGTCTTCTTAACTAAGAAGCCGCCATTCGCAAAGATAGAAGCAAAAGCTTCATAGCATTTGCGCTGGGAATTATAACTTATATAAGAGAAAAAATTGCGTCTAGATCGGAACTCGCCGCGATAGCTCAGATGGTAGAGCATTGACCTAGAAAGCCAAAGGTCCCGGGTTCGAGTCTCGGTCTAGGCAAAAACGTTTCTCTTCAAATATAATTTATCTTTCAGTGAGAAGTGTTAAATTAAAAATACAAACTTCAATAAAGTATTATGTTCATAATTTGAAGCAATTTTAAAGGTGTACGCCGTAGCGTAGTTGTTTAAGGAATCATGCTACAAACTGGAAACTCGTTGATTCGAGTCTTCATGTGGTCAAGATTTTTAGCTGGACCAGACCATCTGACGGCATTATGACCCTGGGGTTAATTTAGCTCCTAACGGAAATAAGTACTAGATGCATGTTATGAGGACAAATGCGGCCATCAGGAAGGGCCGACAACCCGGCTGACATCTGGTTCCGATTTTCTAGAAAGATGAGAGCTTCAACATCCCTAGGGCTTCCCAAGCCTGTAGCGGGATCATTTTATCCTTCTTCTTCTTCCTTCCAAGTATTAGGCCAAGGCCTGTTACGATCCTATAGAAAATTTTCCCTCCAGCGTTTCATAGGACGGCCCAGTGATCTTCGTCCTCTTGGTATATAATTATAAACAGCTTTGGGGATCCGATTTGAACTCATTCTTTCAAGATGGTGTTTCCAATTTAGTTGGTACTGTTTAATATGTTCCAAAATTGGCGTAGTCTTCAATTCTTTTAAGATATCGGTGTTCCTTTTCCGATCCCATGTGGTGTAACCCGCTGTTCTGCGCATGAATCTCATTTCACAAGACGTTATTCTGCTTTCATGTTGTCTTTTTAGTGACCATGCTTCACTACCCTAATAAATCAAAACTGGGAGGTTATATATCAATTAATATATTTAACGATAGCCAATAATGAAATCCAAACATATGCAAGGTACAAAATATGACAACTAAAATAAACAGGCTTCCACGAAATATAGCACTAACAAAATTTAGAGAGGTGTAGTTAGGATGATTGTTATTTTTACGTTGTTTCGATTATACTTTTTTTGTACCTTATAAAAGAGTTGAGGCGCTCAGAATACTAACGGCAGATCCCAACCGACAACGAATTTTGAGATAGAAGCGTAGCTGTGCACAACTGCCGTCCACCTTTCATGTGATGAAGTATCAAACGAATTGGGTTATGATAAACGTCTCATTTTCCACCTTCAAAATTTGTCCGTAGTGAAAACGAACATATTCTCAGTGTAAAAATGACATATCCTAACTATGAGTGTTTTATGTCCGCTACACGTTCATGTTTTATTGTTTAAGTTACAGCAGAAGTACAGTGAACAGAGAAAGACAAAGAAAGCTAAATACAATGACCTGATGAAATTATGGAAATATATACCACTCATCTATCATGATTTTTATAACAGTCTTCGTCATGATGGTGTTGATGATGACGAAAAATGTGAAGATTCGGAAGTAGAGCTGGATTAAGTATTTCAAGATATTAAATGAAGGAAAAGTCAATTTTACACCATTTTTTCTGTTTTGTATATTTTTTGTTCTTCCAACTCTTTTGTATGGTAGCGAAGTATGGACGTTGAAACAGAAGGATATACAGAGACTTAGATCTACTGAAATGAGATATCTTCGGAGGACTGCAGGATACACACTACTAGATCACAAAAAAATGAAGACATCTTAGAAGAATTACGCATGGAATCTTTAGAAAACAAAATTTCTGATTATAAGTCAAGATGGATACAACGTGTTCATCGAATGGAAGATCACAGAATACCCAAACAAATGTTAAGATATTAACCTGCAGGAAGAAGAAGACCAGGACGTCCACTCAAAAGACTTTTGGATGGTGTTTCTCTTGAGGTCGAAACAGGTCAACAAATGGCCTAAATTCGTGAATGTACTATGATGATGATGATGATGATAAATAACACAAAATCAGGAAAAGTATTAATCGCAATGGTTAAAAAAATTGCACTCAGACGTGAAATTCCTTAATTTAAATACCCAGAAAATAGCAAGTCATAATGTTAACTACTTTCCACGTTTTGGAAAAAAACAGAAAATTGCATTTATCTCAAAATGATCTTAGGTTGGGATCTGCCGTTATTATTCTGAGCGCCTCTGTTGTCCTCAACTACAATAATTTTAGTTATAAACGTTGTCATACTAATAAAATTCAAAGCTTTTCGAAGGCATGCTTTATCCTCGGGAATTAAGGTTAAAATATTAAAAATATGTTATTGCTTTAATTCGTGAGGACGAAGCATGTCTTCTAAAAGCTTTGAATTTTAATAGCATAACAACGTTTATAACAGAATATGGGCCTGTTGGCCCGTTCCGCTCTCCGGTGCACTACCTGTTGCAGGTGCAGGTCGTCTTTTCAACGACGTTTTGGTCTTCCTACATTTTTTCGGCCGAGAGGCCTATAATGAAGCAGCTGCTTTGATAAACGATTATTTGACATTATTTGTATATGTTCAAACTAATTACGTTTATTTCTGTGTATTCTCTCGTTTATAATATTGCTTCGGGGAAATTCGAGTTTTTTTTATATTTCCTCGTATCAGGTAACCGGCCTGCTGCCGAGTAAGTCCAATGGTGGGGCTGCCACCTCAAAGCTTTTGAACATGCTTCCATCTGTACAAATCCCAGGTGGAGGGTTGCCTCTTCCGCATGTCTCGCCTTTATTGAAGCTTGTTCTTTATGTCGATCCAACCGTTACATAAATACATTCATTTAAGAAAAAATGAATCATCATCATCATCGTCCTTTCAAGTATTAGGCCCAGTGGCCCGTTACGGTCTCCCGCCATCTCCGAAAAGGTCGACCCACAGATCTTCTGCCTCGAGGAATGTAGTGAAGAATTTGTTTTGGTATTCTGTGACGATCCATGCGCTGAATATGGGCTAGCCAATTGTTTCTATATTCTTGGAGGTATTCAGATATAGGTACGATGTTTCACTCTCTGGCTATTGTTGAATTTCTTTGGTGGTCTAGAAGGCTATAACCTGCATGGATTTCTAGTGCATTTATTGAAAAAAGTATACAGGAACTTGAAAGATGAAAAATATGAAGGAATATGAAATTTTCACTAAAATATTTTTCTAAAATGTAATAAAATACGTTTTTAGGTCTTATTTAATTCTACATATCACAAAATGTACAAATACTTTATATCAATGCTCTCTGACTAAGAGTTTAAAACATGAAATGTCATAAATTCCTCGCTGTGCTTACAGAAGTGTACTATTGGAAATGGAAGTTTGCGTTTAAACTTGAAATTGCGTTTTATGTTTATAGCTCTTACTTTACTAATTTCTTCATCACGATACATACCTTACATCAAGTGCTTTAACTGTTAGACGGTTCACAAATATCCCTCCACTTGACTGTTGTTCCATATGTCGCTTCTTAATGTTTCCTCAAATTGGTAAACATTCTGCAAAAAAACAGTCCTCGATTTTGAAATATGAGATAATGATATACTATTGCAGAGGGACCGTGTTCGAGTCTCTGTCGGGACAAGTTACCTATGTAAGGTTATTTCAGGATTTCTGCTCACTTGTAACAAATGTCAGGAAACTTTAAGGCTCTACGATTTCGGTAGAAAACAACAATTAACAGGTCTAAACTAGTTTTAAGTTATATTTGTTCAATTTGTGTACTTGCGATATTAATATTAAAACTATTTCATTATAGGTGGACACTCCATTTCTATTCAATGACGCAGTAAAACCAATTTCAATGACACATGTGTCTCCTTCTGACGGTGATGCAGCTGTTGTGACAGGTTGGGGAGTTTTCAATTATACTCTTCGCCCAGGGTACTCGAATAAAAAGCTGCCATCTCAACTGCAGGCACTAGATGTTGGAATCGTTGACCAGCAAGAATGTAAGAGGGAATTGTTGGTGATAACTGATCAAATGGTCTGCGCAAGTGCACCTGAGACATTTCAAGACGCTTGCAACGGTGATTCTGGCGGTCCTCTAGTTTCGAAAGGAAAACTTGTTGGAGTAGTTTCATGGGGTTTCGATTTATGTGCCATGACCGGACGCCCTGAAGTTTACGCCGATGTTGCCAGTCTTAGAAAATGGATTGAGTTGGTGACAGGAATTGCCTGAATATGTTCTTTTCCACTTGCCAGCAGTTGTAAATGTATTGGTGTCTAGTCTCTTAGAGACATGTGCACTTATTTAATACACAATACAGACTTTCCACTTTTCAGCAGTTCGTCATTAATTCCTGCTTTACATAGATTCCTATCTTCCCATTGTTCTTCTTCCATACCCCTCTTCATCATAGCATTATATATTCCCACATACCATGTTCTGCTTTTCTACCTCTTCCTTCTGCCTGTTACCATCCAATCTAACACTCGTTTTGGCCACTGTTTTCCCGACATCCGCTGTACATGTCCACATCACTGCAAACTTTCTTTGTTATCCTATCGATAACAGTTTCTTGTGCATACATTTCTTGTCTAGTACATGGCTATTCAGAAAGAAGGAACAGATTTCAAACATTTATTTCTTACAAACTGCAAAAAATAAAAACTCAATTCCAACGTTCCTGGAAAATAAAAATGTTCAAATTTCACTATTTTATGCATTCAATATGAGCACCATGTGTTGCACGACAAATATCAAAACGGTGACTCGTTTCTTGCCACGCACGAATCAGCTGGTCTCTAGTTGTCGAATTCACAGCTTCACCAATTCGATGTCGCAGATTTTCAAGAGTGTCAGGCATAGGGGACAAAAACACGGCCTTTTGAATAACCCCACAGATAAAAATCACACCGGGTTAGGTATGGTGACCTGGGAGGCCACCGGCGATGAAGTTGATCTTCTGCTCCTCCTCTTCTAAACCAACAGCGCCATTGCGGCCGTGATTGGAACTTCAAACTTTTCTATTTCTAGGAACGTTGGAATTGTGTTTCTATTTGTTGTAGTTTAGAAGAAATAAATGTTTGAAGTCTGTTCCTTCTTTCTGTATAGCCCTGTATATATATATTTCTAATATGTTGTAGCATGGATTTTCTCATACTTTTCTTTATCCATTTCTCCCGCCAAAACTCTTTATTGACCTATGCTATTTTGCAGAGTATTTAACTCATGCCACAAATGCCAGTCAATGACCAATCACGTTTCAATAAATGTTGTTTTACAACCAATGACAGTCTGTTTCACCTCGCTCTTTATCATTTCTCTTTATAAACTCCTGCTTTTGTGCCCTTTTTAATGTTCTGAACAGGTCAAAGCATTATTTTTCTCCAACAAATGCATTGGATATAGCAAATAATGAAAAGATTCCTTGATTTTACTGAGTCGTTTACGAAAAAAATAAATGAATAACCCGTAATGTTGATTATGATATATAGTTTGATGTGTTTCGTTATTTCTCCACTTGGGTGCACTCGTACAATATTGCGATCTTATTTGGCGATAAATAATATGATCAAGCAGCAGTGAATGAACATAACCTCACATTTTTTATTTCTTTTCAAACATCGCCGTTTACATTGAATATATAAATATTTTAAAATAACTATAGTTAAATAATGATTTGTGAGTAAACAGCTTATATTTATTCGTTAAATAGTCCTAACAAATGCCACTCTTGATTTCCAAATTATCGATAATTTGGAAATCACTCGTGGCATTATTTACGATAATTTAACGCATGCTATTTTTATATGTGTTTAAAGACTTCCCAAATAATATTTTTCATGATCATCACCTTCACCTCCGTCCTGTCCTGTACTACCATGTAAAACTGGTGGCCTGGTCTCATGCGAGCTTTTTAAACTTTTCCTAAAGAAGGCTTTCCTCTGCAATGGTATGAGTCATGGGAGTTCGATCCATTATCTGAAGTGTTCTGCCAATTTTTCACGTATGTAAATAGAAAAGTAATAGAGAAATATGATAAGTAGGGATTAATTTCGAACATGAAGAAAATAAAATATTTATCAATTAGTGAACCAGAACACAATTTAATATTGCAGACTGGAGAAACAATTAAATCGTACAGTAAGATCACATATTTAGGATTAAATAAATAAAAATGGAAGTTATGAAGTGGAAATAAGAACTATAAATAATAAGAGAAAACTTACAATTGCTTGCCTCAATGAAATATTGTGGGATAAAAATAATAAAAATAAAATTAATGTATATCATAAATTTGTTAAAAGCATCATTACTTATGGAGAAGAACTTTGAATGTTAACAAAAAAAAAATGTATATCTTTTGGCAACGGAAATAGATTTTATACGAAGGACAGCAAGAATTTCAAGAAAAAATAGAAACTCAGTTATAAGGGAGGATATGAATATTGAAGACACTATTTTTGATTATATTAAAACTCAGCAATTAAGATGGTACGGACATGTCCAGCGAATGGAAGAGGATCGGCTACCAACATGTGTTTTGGAATGGAAACCTGAGGGAAGACGAAGGAGAGGAAGGCCTAAAACCTCCTGCAGTTAGGGAATATATATAAGCGATCCACAGCTGTGGTCTGGAGGTAACGTGCTGCCTTGTCACGCATTGGGCCCAGTTTCGATTCCCGGTCGGAACAGGCTCCTGGGTGAGATTTTTCGGGGTTTATCCTCACCTGTAAGACAAATGTCAGGAAGCTTTAGGGCCCAACGGTCCCCGAAAATCATCCGGCCATAATCATCAACCTTGTGATTATCATCATCCTTCACCGGTGTGGAAAGCAACGGGAAGCTACCACACCTATAATTCTCTAGTACGCTGCAAAGCATAGCATGGACATGCTATGATTGCAGTGAAAGACCTGCCCTCGGGTAGAAATATTATGAATGAATGGATATTTAAGCGATACATTGCTCTTAGTTTATGAGTGGAGGGAAGATTACGTATATTTTCGAATAATGTACACAGAACAATTTTTGGACCAAATAGGATAAAATTAGCAAGTGAATGTAAAACATCAGGCCTAAAAGACAATGAAAGATACATGATCTTTACGAAAATTTGAATGTAACAAGAACAGTAAGGTATCATAGACAGCGTTGGGTTGACTTGGAAATATATATTTGGATTCTGTTTTGATGTTGGCAGTGAGAGACCGTCATTCTACAGTTCAGGTGTTCCGCAGATCTCCTGTGTAATCGTAAGTTTTATACTGAGCGATGGTACCAACAGGATAATATAATACAATTTATTTGTAGAAAAAGTAACATCTTTATTGATAAAATAAATATGAACATAATACAATAGATTTATGCAACTCCTGTGAGAGATTGAACCCAGCTTCTAAGGTTAGCAACATTGCTGTAAACCCCAGGATATCCTTGCCAGGCGCAACCAACTCCCCAGGACACAACACCAACAAGTTTTCCACTTGAAACCAGAGGACCTCCAGAGTCACCTTGACAGGCGTCCTTTCCTCCCTGAGACACACCTGCGCAGATCATGCGATCAGTGACACCGCCGTACAATCTGTAGTTTCCTGTTGCACTCTTGTTGGTCCACTATGTTGACTTGGACTTGTTGTAGCTGAGATGGTGAGTAACCACCAGCAAACAGAGCTCCCCATCCTGTCACTACCACTGCAGTACCGGCAGATGGAGCCACTGTTGTCATGGAAATTGGTTGCACTGCGTTACTGTACACAAATGGTATACTCATCTGCAAAAAACATGAAAATTACAAAATAGGGTAACTTGCATAGGGCTATTTATTTTGGAAACATATATTAATGCTGCTTTTCTTCTAATTGAGTATGTTTTTAATTAAATATGACTACAGTTTACTAATAAAACAGTCATGTTTCACTACGATATTTTAACTGAAAAATTAAGAAAATGATTTATACAATTAAATTAACAGTGTTTGTTTTATTTAATCACATGTATTTACCCTGAGAAGAGCTATGTCATAATCGTAGTCATTGTTGTAAATAGGGTGCATGATGATCTGTGATATCTGGTGAACAGAACCGCCCTGTTGTCTGAAGGAGGAGCCAACACGTACTCGCACAGAGTTTAGGTCATGCCTAAAATCATAAGAAGAAACATCACTTGTATACTCCAATGAAAAATGAAACCTTGCATTTTCTGGCATTGTCTAACATTTAAGTAAAATTTTCAAAACCCTCAACCAAGAAAATCCAGCCGACTCGGAATCGAATCCGGATCCGATTCAAGAAAAACAATTATATTAATATCAAATTATGGTTAATGTTAATCTCCCACCTCATATTTGGTCTACGTACTGGGCGTCTTCTCTTGTACAAGAAGTTTCCATATCCTTCTTTCATTTCCCATTCGTGCCACATGTCCTGCTCATCGCAATTTACGTGACTTGCTTATTTCTATTACATTTAGTTTCCCATAAATAGCATGTATCTCACTCTTACGTAATCTTGTCTATTCACCTGTCTTTTCATCTCTCTTTGGTCCAAACATTTTCCTAAGAATTTTATTCTCAGGAACACTGGTATTTTTCTTTTCCCTTGAAATAAGATTCCATGTTTTATATTTGGACTTAAATGATAAAGTTATTAGGAATCCATAATTCTATGCTGCCTTGTCACGCAGAGGGCCCGGGTTCGATCCCCGGTCGGGACAGTTTTTCTGGGTGAGGTTTTTCCTCACCTGTAAGACAAATGTCAGGAAAACTTAAGGCCCAAACGGTCCCCGAAATCATATGGCCATCGCAATCATCATCATTGATATTCATCTTAGGTTAAATTTAGGATTAGGGACTCTCCTGGCGCAAAATTATCATCATCATCACCCATCATATCATCGGGGCAACGTAACCCCGCCTTCCAGGCGCTCCAACCTCAGAAGTGGGTTACAAGTACGCCATGCCAGGAGAGAGACCAGGAATGTCGAAAGACAAATCTGGGACATTTGAAAAAAATATATGTATTATACTCAAGAGAGTCTCCTTAGATTATATGAAAACGCGTAATAATAACTTATACAAATTATTATTAATTGGGCGACGTTATGCATCAACCGGCTAAGTGCCATTAAAAAAGAGATTTTGATGTCATCTGTTGCACTGGTTCGTGAAGTACGTGTACGAACACTTCCAGCACCAAATCTTTAAATATAGCTTTATTATTAATCAAAATATAAACGCGAACCGTCCTATCAGCGATTCTGTGTTCTGCAACAAACGAGTATGAAACTAGATCTTCATAACAGCTAATCTAAATTTTGTATCATGCATTTACGGGCCAAATGTTCCCAATCTTATATTGTTGATGCATAACTGTAAAAAAACGAGGAAACTAACATACAATGTCCAGCATTGTTAGTTTGTCGCTACAATAAATAGTAAACATTGACTGGAACTTTAAACATATTTTTCTCGAAACTAACATAATGGCGCATGACCGGTTGATTCATAACACCGTCTAATTAATTAACTGAGTTTCTACTATAAAATGGAAATTATACTACTGAATAAACCGTTGTGGATTCTTCGAAACTGATGACTGTACGAATAGTTTCTGACGGTATTTATTTTCACTCTTTCTGATCATTCACAAAACGTATTTGATTATTTTAAATTTTACATACCCCCTAAGAATTAATTCCGTACCCCAATTGAAAAAATAAACAGTGATTAAGACCATAGTTGTGACCTCTTCATTAGCCTAATATTTGGTTTACTGTTTTGGATGTTTTATACATTTACTGTTTTATTGTATTATTTAATTGTTGATTCATTCAACATACCGATTTCAAAACAAATGAATTCAATTAAAAGTCTGACTTCATTTGTTTTAAAATGCAGTTGTGGCCGTGGTGGACTAGTGGTTATGCTCCTTGCCTCTGGTCCCGAGGGTCGCGGGTTCAAACCCGGCCGGGGTCGATTGATTTTTTAGGGACGGAAAAATCCAAGGAGTAAGTCCTCCGGGAGGGACTTTAAGCCGTGGGTCCCGAGTCTGAAGATTTTTTGGCTCGTAAAAAATCCTTAAGCATGAATGAAAAGGCCTCTAAGCAAAATTTACCGAATTTTCCCGTCCTAGTACTACCTTGGTTTCCTAGATGTCAGCATGAGGACGGAAGGAAGCTGTCGCACTTACCACTCAAAATGACATCTAGACGAAAACAAGCCAAGTGTAACTAAATTTTGTTATGGTTCTTCAAATTCTTCCCTGGAGGGGGGGAAGAGCGCCCTAAATCGCTGTAAAGGGAAAAACATAGGCTTACAATACAATACAAAAATATATTTTATAACTGACTAACTAACTAACTCACTGGCACTATCGTACCCGTAGGTTCATGGTCTCAAGGGTATAAGCTCTCCATACATCCCCATCCTGAGCTAGCTTTTTCCAATCATTCCCTGTATAATCTACTTATCATAGTTGATATTATTCTCCCAACCTCATTTTTATAAATAAATAAATTAGCAAATTGTATATTCTTAGACATTAGTTATTTCTATTTTTTTTTCATTTTGATTTGAAAATACTTACATAATAAGGGTTGATTGGTTGAGGGTCACACAATGGGCTGCTGTTAGAACCCAGTTTGGACTGATGATGGATCCTCCACACCAGTGTCCTTGATTCAGTTCATAGGAAACCTGGAATTGAGATTTATAATATGTGATATATTTGTTCTATATTTAATAATGATTTTTGTGTATACATTTACCCTCTTACTAATAATCCATATATAACTTTTATACAAGGTTTATACACATCTCAGTTGAAAATTCTTACTAATAAACACTGTATTAGCTGTTCAGTGTAGAAGAGGTGTACAACTTTACATGGGAATCGTTATACATGCCTCCACCCTTGTTTAAGGATTCTATAACTAGACAAAATGTCGGACATCAAGATCAACTGACTGTTTTCTTATGATTTTGATGAAAGTTTCCTTAAATTTAACCCAAAATGCAACACTTTAATGACTGTTTGATGGATGCACAGGGCATAAATAATATTAATAAAGCTCTGGGTAGAAAAATAAAGGCATCATAAAATGCCTTTCGTTACACTCATTCTCGATTAGGCCTAAAAATATTTTAAAATTGAACATTGAATCACAAAAGGATATGTTCTACAATAATTGCTGTAGACAAGATTTAACCTGAATGTAGTTTAAATGCTTCATAATATTATTTTAAGAAAACTTTCTTGCATCTATAATACATAACACACACACCGATATAAAAATGTATTTTAGTATAGAGGTACTATTATTGCAAGAATCTACATGTTAACTTGGTAGTCTTGTGGTTAGAGCTTCTGACTGCCATGCGTGAGGTCGTAGGTTCGATTCCCGGTCGAACTATAGTGATTTTTTTTTTTCGCTTGAAATGATATTTTGTTGTCGGTAACATTTCCTACTATTTTGAACGTTTTCTAACGCATCTTAAAATACTGCATATAATTCATAAGTAATGGGCAAAGCTTTTATTAGTTTCCAAGAATTGGTCGAAATTCTTGACGTTAGATGGCAGCACATTATCTGTGAAACCAATTCTACGTTTTATTTGACATTGCGTAAAGGAAAATGTATATAAATTAAAACACACTTATTTTTTTCCGTACCTCCTCAATTAGGGAATCTCTTTTAATTCTTATCCATATTCATTTCTTACACAATAATCACTAGTTGATGTTGTTTTATTTCTGTTACAAACTGCGAGTAATATTGTTCTGACGTCATTATGATGACGAATATGTGACGTATTGTGTATAACTGCTGTTTTGTTATATAGCTCCGGCACAACGTTTATTAGTAAGGAAATTATACGTGATCTACATAAGGCTTATATATTGTATAACTAAACAACTGATGAAAGCCTGTATTAGAGATTTTTATTAGTAAGACCGTTAGTATTTATTTTACCTGGTAAGGGTTAATTAGTGATGTCAGCAGGAATGCCACCAAACATGCGACCATCGAAGGAGGTACGCGGCAGCTGCAACTCATCTCCTGGATGTATATAAGAATCTTTTAGGTTATTTATGTACTTGCTGTGTAAGGATTTTAAGACAAAATGTCTAAAATTATTTAACGTGTCGAGCGTGTTAAAAAAAATTACGCCCCCTTTTTTAAAAAATCTACAATTTTGGAACTTAAAATCTTTTACATCACAAAAGCATAGGCCAATTTGTAATTTGGTTTTTCCATTTGAAAGTTCGATTATCACTTATTTACACATACAATCTTTTTTGAAATTACTTCTTGGTCTAATAATCGGGCACTTAGCGTCGGTAACAATAGATTGAATAATGAACCAAGACAAGACAAGACTTGGGGTGGGAAGAGCGATGCGTACTTTTATGTAACTTTACTAATTGTCCCCTGGCCCGTCGAGTTTAGACTCGGTTCGCCAGGTTGAATTAACGAGCAGGGCCCGTCTCTTCCGGCTACTTTAGGGAATTATATGCCCTATTCAGCCCATAGATATTATTTCTGAGTTAATGGTAAAGCGATGATCCTGCTGCCGCTCTTAACCAACCGCAGATGTGGATGCAAGGTCTGGCCACTTAGTATTGACATACTTGTTTTCAGTTTTGTATTAGATAAAGTTGTTGTTTGATGCCAGAGGAAGACAGTTTATGAGATCAGATGCACCCTTCACGGATCTAGGGATTATGTGATTTATGGTTTGTATTAGTGCATATCCGAGACTTTTGTAACCTAATCAATATTGTAAAAGTGCTTTCGTTTATTTTACCTTCAAATCTGCAGATAGTTTCTTTTTCTTTTCGGATTTAGTAAAACTATTGAACTATAATTTTATATGGATAGCCATTTTTTGTCAGTTGTGTTTTCGTCTGAGTTGGATGATTTACCAATAATGAACGTGGCACGTCGGAATAATGTACTTTTATAATGTAATTTTAATGGTTTGAAAATTTGATGCGAGGGCGTGTGGTACTATTGATAGTGATTCATCCATCGGATGGGTACGTTAAGCCTGGTAACACTTTTGGTGCTTTTCGACAGGAGTAGACTACGTTCCGGCACCGGGTTTCAGCTTATCACTTATCGTCATATTCTCTTAATCAACAATCTTCACACTACACAAATACATAAGCATACACTCGTCCTATACTCCTTACTTTACACAGTATAAGAATATACTCTCTACGTAAAGTGGTCTGTCGAAGTGGTACGTAAATTAAAAATATATTATATTAACGCCATTTTCCGCCCAGCAGGTAACCCGAAGCACGGACAGAGCAGCGGATAGGATTAGAATACACAAACACTTACTTACTTACTCACAGGCACTATCGAAACCGTGGGTTCATGGCCGCACGGACATAAGCACTCCATACATCCCTATCCTTAGCTAAATCAATCATTCCCTGTATAATCTACTTCCCTCAAATCATAGTTAATGTAATTCTCCCACCTCATTCTTGGGCTACCAACTGGGCGTTTTCCCTTTGGCTTTCCTACAAAAAGCCTCCATGCACTTCTTTCTTCCCCCATATGCGCAACATGTCCTGCCCATCACAGTCTACGAGACTTAAATGTTCTTATTATATCTGGCTTCCTATAAAGACCATGTAGTTCATTGTTATGTAGTCTTCTCCATTCACCTGTCTGTTCATCTCTCTTTGATCCAAAAATGTTCCTAAATACTTTATTCTCAAATACTCGTAATCTCCTTTCCTCTCTTAAAGTAAGAGTCCATGTTTCGCACCCATATAATATAACTGGTAGAATAATAGTTTTATATATTTTCAGTTTAACGTTTTTTGAAAGGAGTTGGGACACCAAAAGTCTCAGCAATGCATAATGGCACGCATTTCCAGAATTGAGTCTATGTTTAATTTCTTTGTGCATCTCATTCCTATTTTTAATCATTGTTCCTAGGTTTTTGAATTCAGCCACTTCCTCAAAATTTCCCCCATTTGTCATTAGCTGTCCATTTCCATTATATAATGTATTTCTACGTGTGACCATATATTTAGTTTTATTTATATTTACTTCCAGTCCTAATTTCTTAGTGTTACTCAATAATGTGTGCGTGTTGTCCTTTAAGAACACACAAACACACTTAAAATAACTGCAATGTCACAGAAAAATAACATATGAGTAATGAAATTATATTTAAACAAATGAAATTGTATATATGGCTAATTTTAAAATTATTTATAAACTTATTTTGTTAGTTGTACCAATTAGACATAATTATCACTTACCCAAGCAGATTGCAAACACTGCACTTGCTACTATTAAGCTAAACATAGTGGAGATTGTCTTGTGGTGATCTGTGTTTGATCTGATTCGTCAACTTCTTTATATATGCTAAGATTTCATTTATCTCTTTTATTGATATGTCATATCAACTTTCTTGAAATTTCCCACAGTATCAAATATTTAAAACATTTTAATTTATACCATCATTTCCCAGTCATTTCACTAAGTTAATGTTTATAATTAACTGTCACATGGGATATAGATGTGAAATATTGCACGTGTGGGAATTCCCTCCTTCACATTAGAGTACTTTTTTTAGCCGTCATTGTTTACATTCTTATCAAAATGTAAGGTTTGCAACCATATATATCTTTTTATCAGTCATTTTACTTAATAAGTTAAACTATTGAAATCCAATATATTAATGGTTACATCATACATAGTCATAAGTAATGCCACGAGTGATTTCCAATTTTTCTAGAGAATTTGGAAATCAAGAGTGGCATTTGTTAGGACTATTTAACGTATAAAATTAAGCTGTTTACTCACAAATCATTATTTAAATATATTTATTTTTAAATATTTAAATATTTAATGTAAGCGGCGATGTTTGAAAACAAATGAGAAACGATTGGTACGCTTCAATTGCTTCTTTTGTTTATCACTGCAACCAGATCATATTATTTATTACCAAAGAAACGCAATATTGTAAGAATGCTCTCTAGTGGAGAAAAAATGAAACACATCAAACTGTATATTAATTCATTTCTGATGTCGTATGATGTAAATATGACAATTATATTTTTCTGGATTATTACCTGGGGAAAAAATACAGTTAAGAAAGTGCAAACTGTGGTTTCTTTTTTTTGGTGGTATAATCAATTGATACAAATGATTTTATATTAACTACTGCAAGCGTTATGTGTTGACATCCATGCACTATATATATAATCTGGTAGCGGTATTTCTTACAGAGTCAGTCACTGCAAAATAATGGTCATACCTGTTCAGAATATTAAAAAGGAGGAGCTTTCTTTAATATGGTAAATTTAATATTGATAAATATTTGGTGAAACACGACTGTGATTGGTTGTAAAACAGAAATCATTGAAACGTGATTAGTCATTGACTCCCATTTGGGACATGAGTTAAATAGTAAAAAAAAAATCCTTCGCTATTTTAATTTACTTCTACATGTGATTATTTATATTGTCACCAAAATGTTGCAAAGGAATAAATAAAGATTACAAATCTCTGCATGACATATAATTTAGTTTGACTATTTAACTCATGCCCCAAATGGGAGTCAATGACCAATCATTTTTCAATGATTTCTGTTTTACAACCAATCAGAGTCGTGTTTCACGAATTATTTATCAGGGTTATATTTACCATATTAAAGAAAGCTCCTCCTTTTTAATATTCTGAGCAGGTCTGACCATTATTTTGCAGTGACTGAGCCTGTGAAAAATACGGCTACCAGATTGTATATATAGTGCATAGATGTCAACACATAGCTCTTGCAGGAGTTAATATAAAAACATTTGTAGCAATTTATTATACCACCAAAAAAATAAACCACTGTTTGCACTTTCTTAAATGTATTTTTCCCAGGTAATAATCCAGAAAAATATAATTGTCATATTTACATCATACGACATCAGAAATGAATTAATATACAGTTTGATGTATTTAATTTTTTCTCCACTAGAGAGCATTCTTACAATATTACGTTCCTTTGGCAATAAATAGTATGATCTGGTTGCAGTGATAAACACAAGAAGCAGATGAAGCGTACCTATCGTTTCCCATTGTTTTCAAACATCGCCGTTTACATGAAATAAATATAAATATTTTAAAATAACTATAGTTAAATAATGATTTGTGAGTAAACAGCTTAATTTTATTCGTTAAATAGTCCTAACAAATGCCACTCTTGATTTCCAAATTCTCTAGATAAATTCACTCCTCACTTCGTGAGTCGTGAATTTATCGATAATTTGGAAATCACTCGTGGCATTACTTATGAATAATATCTAAATCCTTTGTGATTCCAAAGATTTTTTGGATCACTGACTTTTTCTGCACTTTTGAAATTATTATTGTATTTACTGTTATCTACTTTCATTGCTTATCATAGAATATCTTGATATTACCGGTAATTTGACAAAGCGATATCATTGCATTATGGGATTGTAATTGGGAAAATATTTAATCTAAGATTCACGATTTTTTATAATCCTTGTATAACTTCATTTCTTGCAACTGGAATTCCCTACCATAAGAAATCATGGGCTGCCGGACATTAAAATAATTAAAAATAAATTGCTACATTACAGGACTTACATATAATTATTTTACAAAATATGTGTTGTTTTATTCTAAAATCAACGAATTAAAAATTACAACTTATAAATTGGAAATTTTAATGAAAGTATGAAAGGATTAGTTCCATAATCGTGTATCTTACAGTCAATAAATAAACGTGTCTTTTCCTGTCGATAATAGTGCCTCTTCCTGTTGACAATCGTGCTTCTTCCTGTTCGTAATGAGAGATATCTCCACAAATTAACTTATTTGACACGGATATCGACTGAGCAATGTTCTATCGATATGGTACAGCAAGAAATGCCAAAAGAAGACAATTTAAAAATAACAAAAAAAAAAGTTTAGTTGTGTTGCTCTAAAAAAATTAAATGTTATATAATGATTCTGCGTTATTGTTAATAGTTATTTCTAATACGATTATCTGTTTGATTTATCCGAAGCCCAAAGAGATTTAACAGTAAAGATATGCTATTTATAACTATTACAGTCGGCTTAAAAAGCGCCCGGAAGTAAGATGGGAACACGCTAACCTCACATTTAAAATTCGTAATGGGAGATATCTCCGCAAATTACCCTCTTTGACAAGGATATCGATTCAGCAATATACGATCGATATGGTACAGCAAGAAATGCCAAAAGAAAACAACTTCAAAAATTACCAAAAAAAATGGTTCTGTTGCTCTAAAAAATATTAAATGTTGTATAATGAATCTGCATTATTGTTAATAATTATTTCTCATAAAATCATATGTTATTGATTTTTCCCAAGCCCAAAAAAAATTTAACAGTACAGATATCCTATTTACAACTATCTAGCTGGCTTACAAATCGCCTGGAAGTAAGATCGGAATACATAACCTCACATCTGGTAAATATTAAACATTATAATTATTTTTAGCTTCTGATGTTGTTTTGTTCGCTAAATAGTCACTCCAAATCAAACGTTTTTCATTAGACAAAATCACAACCTCTTCTCAGATTACTGTTAATAATGTTAAAATAATTTCTTTCTCCCATTTTCGAACTATGAATTTTAGTATTGTTAACCAATTCACTGGCACAGTCGAATCCGCAAGTCCATAACCCGATAGAGACATAGTCTCCATACTTCCCTATCCTGCGCTAATTCCCCCCCCCCTAATCATTTCATTTAGGACTATATTTACATACTCTTATGCCATGGTGCGACATGCCCAGAAGATCCTTCACGTACCATCCGGCTGCTGGCCTTACATCAACATATGTTAATCACAGAGATAGCCTATACTATCATCCTGCCAGTGTAGGTGGCATGTAGTCAGTATGTTGGAGCCGTTATAGTTGGTTTTCCCTCTGTTCTCAGAAATCGGAGAACGCTACAATTTTGTAGCTAACCCAAATTCCCTCACGAATGCTGGGTTGGGCACCGGTTCCATAGTGGCCCTACATATGAAAAAATTTCCTTCCCCCCGTGGAGGACCCGACGCAGCGCAATTCCCTAGCAGGCCTGTATTTACCTCCCTCAAATGATGGTAAACATTATTCTCCCCTCTCCTTCTTGGCCTACGTTTGGGAGCTTTCCTTCTGGTTCTCCCATCCCATTTTTTGGCCTACCTGTTGTGAACTTTACGTTTGGTTTTCCTACAAGAAGTTTCCATGCCCCTCTTTCATTTACCATTTGTGTCCTTCCCGTCGCAGTCTATGAGATTTAACTGCTCTTATGATATTTCGCTTCCCTTACCTATCATGTAAACGGCGAACGATTAATACGATTTGAAAGGAAACCATGCATCACACCATGACGAGATTCGCAGTGCATGGTTTCTGTCATCGGTTTTGCCAGACAGATAAATACCACGAACCGGAAGAAAAGTGATAGTGCTGTGTGGGTCAAAATGTGACCTATATAATTTAATATGATAAAAAGAAAGTAAATTCACTTACAAACTTCTGTAAAACTTGAACAAGAAGTATGCACATTGTGCGACATCTACTTTATTATTATTCTTCTTCTTCCTTCCAAGTATTAGGCCAAGGCCTGTTACGATCCTATAGAAAATTTTCCCTCCAGCGTTTCATAGGACGGCCCAGTGATCTTCGTCCTCTTGGTATATAATTATAAACAGCTTTTGGGATCCGATTTGAACTCATTCTTTCAAGATGGTGTTTCCAATTTAGTTGGTACTGTTTAATATATTCCAAAATTGGCGTAGTCTTCAATTCTTTTAAGATATCGGTGTTCCTTTTCCGATCCCATCTGGTTTATTATTATTATTATTATTATTATTATTATTATTATTATTATTATTATTATTATTATTATTATTATTATATTAAGAGTATTTGAGAATAACGTTCTTAGGAAAATTTTTGGACAGATGAAATGGAGAAGGCTACATAACAGTGAACTACATAGTCTTTATAGGAAGACAGATATATTAACAGCATTTAAGTCTCATAGACTGCGATGGACAGGACATATGGCACGAATGGAGAATGAGAGATTCTGCATGGAAGCGTCTTGTAAGTAAACCAGAGAGAAAACCCCAGTTGGTATAAATGATGTGGGAGAATGACATCAACTTTGATTTGAGGGAAGTAGATTATACAGGGAATGATTGGAAAACATCTCAGGATAGGTATGTATGGAGAGCTTATGTTTGCTTGGCCATGAGCCTACTGGTTCGATTGTGCCAGTTAGTTAGTTATTATTCAATATCATGTAGCTCAAAGTACGATAGTATTCCATATTCACATGTATATCAGTCTCATTTTGGTCCAAAAAATGTTGTGGGACCCTATTCTCAAATATTTGTAATCTTTGTCCCCTCTCTTAAACTAAAAGACCGTGTGTTGTAATTTATATATTTGGAAAGTTAACCTTTTTCATATATTTATTTCAACTTTATTGACAGAAGTTGGGGTGAGAAAGTCACTGTAATGCCTAATAGGCATGTGTTTTTAGAGATAAATTTGTATTTAATTTCTCTGATTTTTGTTTGTAATTATTATTGTTCCTAGATACTTGAATTCTGCCACGTCTTCAAAATTTCACACATTTGTTATTGCTTACTTACTCACTTACGTACTTACTTCCTTACTCACTGGCACTATCGAACCTGTAGGTACATGGCCGCACGGACATAAGCTAACCCATGTCCGCATTTCTTGACGGTTGTATTTTTACCAAGGTACTTTTTTTTCCAAGGTACTTTTTTCGTCTGGCTTGTCACCTTCGACCAGTCCGGCATGGGTAACCCTATCGGCAGCAATGCTACCGCCGGCATAGTTCTCGGGATCATTTAAGCACGCAAGCCACTCTACCACCACAATGTAAAGATATCATGAATGGCTCATTTGTTATTAATTATTAGTATTGTTAGAGTAATATAATTTATTTCTTCTAGTAATATCCTGTAAAAGCGAGTGAGTTTGAATTTAATAACCCACGATTCAAAATTCATGTTCACGTTTTTTGATAACGAAATTATTGAATCGTGTTGGTGACAAGTATAAATAAAGTTTGAAAGTGTGCAGCTTTAGAGATCAAGAAACTACACTCGACACAATGCTTCGTTCAATTGTCATCAGTATGCTCTTCACAATTTGTTTTGGCAAGTAACAAAACATTGAACTTTCTTATATTGTATATTAAGTATATTCTTTAGTTTTGGTTCTTTATTAATACTGGGAGGGCAGACTGCCTGAGAACCATACCTGAATTATTTATTGCGCTATCCCAGTTTTATGGAGATAAGTGGGATGAATGATTACTCTGATGGGTTATGTAAGTTGTAGGTCGTCTTCCATGTTAGACACACCAGGTTTTACTCTCATGGCCCATTCGTCAATTTTGGGTTCGGCCCCCGCTGCGAGGGGTTACTAAACTCTCCCGTTGGCATCTTCTGTCCTTCTTATTATTCAGACTCGGAGTCATCAGCTACCACCCCGGTGGGACTATCCGCAACCATACACTTTGAACACCTGTGGATTATCAACTAAATATTTTTTGTTAAACTTTCCATTATGTGACAATACTTTTTAAGTACTCTAATTAATTCCTGTCCAATTTTACTCTTAAGTTATTTGCTATGATTTACAATGATTTTTATACGTTTTATAACGATTATTTGAGTATGTTAAATATTACGATACTGAACTACATACTGCTCGGGACCCAGCTCCGTGTGTCTGAAAGGAATTTGCTGTCTCAGCTGTTAGTACTATGAGAAGCATAGAAGTGTATCTCCTCCCACTCCCCACACTTCTCCCCGCAAACACGCAGAACTTGGTCTCGAGCTGTACTTACCGTGAAGATGAGACAGCCATATTGATTTTAACGAATATTCTATGCAACCAAACAAAGACTATGTAAATATTCCAGTGCAGCTAACATAGAGTATGTACTTATCAACTCTACATATGTACTTCAGAATTTACTACCAGAGTACTTCATTGCGTTATGTTAGTTTTAGGTTGTTCTTTCACAGGTTCCATTAATTAAATTGCGTTATGTTAGTTTCTAGGTTGGTGTTTTACAGGTTAGAGTCCTTAAATTCCGTTAGCTTAGCTATTGGCTTAGTTGCGAACGCGAGTTCAAATATAGTACATATGTTGGCTGCATCCCGTGATTCACTCAGTGTAAACCGCTTCGCGTCTATTGGCGCATGCGCTTGGTGTATGTTTAGAACTTGGATTTTTTGTCAAGGCTGGAAATTATTTCCTTTTTCTAATTCTTCTCAGAACCTCATATAGGCCTACATCTAAAAACATTAGAATTCGTAAAATGTTCGAATGAACAGTCAGTTAAGAAATTACTCGGTATTAGAATGTTAACCGTAATACAGTTATTATTTATTTCATTTCATCCAAAGTCTCATTTCTGTATTTCAAGGTCTTATTAATATGATCGAAAAAACCAAACATTACAGTTCTATGTATTCTGGTTTGCATTTTCCTTGTATTCATCCGAATAGTTTCGTGCCATAAATTTATATTTTGCTAACAATGTTTTCCTCAAAGGTTTGCCAATAAATATTGATAGTGTATTTTCTGTCACTTATTCGAGCTATATGATCATCTGGACTTAATAACTGTGATGGTATTAAGACAATATAAATTATGGAATTATACCTTTATACTAGTGTATTTAATTTAATTTCCAGGTTATAAACAAGGTCGTATAGTCGATGGAAATCCAACGGAAATAACGAAACATCCTTACCAGGTATTCTAAATATATTTAATTTTAGGAAGTTATATTTTGAGGTTATTTTAATTATATTATTTTTAGTCTGGACATGTTACCTCAATATTAATGTTGATTTGTTCTTGAACATGTTTCAAAACAATTCTGTTTTATCGTCAGCTTTCCCAGACTGGTTTTATTTATGTTGCATTATGTTGCACAACCTGGATGTCGATGTCAGCTCCATCCTGTGGTTGGCCAAAGAACCTCCAAACAAGGTCACGCTCCATCGGAATATCAAAATTCATAACTCTGTTTCTGTTCTTCTGGATATAAATTTTTTCCCCAAATAGTCAGTTCTTTTGTATTTTCTAACTGTTTTAATAATTTAGTGTCTGAATTTATATTATGTTTTTCAGACCAAACATGAGCAGCAACTGAAGATTTTTCAATTTCTCTATTTTTAATATTAAAAATAATATAAATTCAGACACTAAATTATTAAAACAGTTAGAAAATACAAAAGAACTGATTATTTGGGAAAAAAATTATATTCAGAAGAACAGAAACAGAGTTATGCATTTTGATATTCCGATGGAGCGTGACCTTGTTTGGAGGTTCTTTGGCTAACCACAGGATGGAGCTGACATCGAGGTTGTGCAACATAATGCAACATAAATAAAACCAGTCTGGGAAAGCTGACGATAAAACAGAATTGTTTTGAAACATGTCCAAGAACAAATCAACATTAATATTGAGGTAAGATGTCCAGACTAAAAATAATATAATTCTAAATATATGTTATTATGTTGAAGTATTACGTTTAGAATACATTTATATTTATAAGGGTTTATATCAAGCTTATATAACTTTTGAAATATTTAGAAGAACACATTATTAATACTTATCGTATTTCTCGTCTTATCACACAGGGACTACTTTCTCCTCTACATTTCAACCCCTAGTATAGACCTAAAGGAAACCCATTGTCTCTGTTGTTTGTTTTTACGTTCAGAGTGTTTTATTTTAAGAATTGTTTGTTTACTTATCTATATGTGTGTATATACATTGTAGATTTTCTTAATCATACATATATGTCCACCGCTGCCTTGTCACGTAGCGGGCCCGGGTTCAATCCCCGGTCGTGGCAGTTTTTCTGGGTGAGGTTTTATCGGGGTTTTTTCCTCACCTCTAAGACAAATGTCAGGAAAACGTTAAGGCCCAAACGGTCCTCGAAATCATGTGGCCATCATCATCATCATCTTTCCTTATCATTATCATCATCATCATTATCATCATCATCATTATCATCATTATCATCATCATCATCATCATCATCATCATCTCATCATCATCCTTATCATTATCATCATCATCATCCTTCACTGGTGTGGAAAGCAACGGGAAGCTACCACACACACAATTCTCTAGTAAAGCTGCAAACATAGCATGAAAAATGCTATGATTGCAGTGAAGGACCTGCCTTCGGGCAGAATTACTATGGATAGCTATACATATACAGGGTGTTGCAAAAATCACTGACAACGGAGGTGAGGTAGTATATTGACATATGTTGATAATTTTCTAATATGATACTAATGTCCGGAAGTGATGCGTTTTCACACTATGGCTAGTTAATTAAGTCTCGAGGTCAGTGTCAGTTCGAAGGATTTGAAGACTCATTACTTGACAACACCTCACAGGTATGGAACATGTGATACGTGGCTTCGCAACGGAATGCGGCTGCAACACGACGAACATCCAGCTCATTTCGATGTTAATGTGAGGAGACAATTGAATACCACATATCCAGGTCATTGGATTGAAAGAGGGGGACCAGTCCCATGGCCTCGGAGATCACCTGATCTTAACCCTTTCAACTACTATTTGTAGGGCGACAACAAATATTCTGTTTATCAGACTCCAGTAAAGTCAAGTATGTATCGTATAGCCCGAATCCACATTGCTACACAAATAATTGAAACGACGCCAGGCCTATTTGAACGTGTGGTGCGCCAATCACTACACTGCACCGCCGATTTATGCTCTGCATTGAGATGGGAGGTGGATATTTTGAAAATTTGATATGACGTAACAGTATGATCAAGTATTGAGTCTTGAAATCCAACTAACGGAACTCTTGAGAGGTTAGTTATTCACAGAGTGAAAACGCATAATTTCCGGACATTGGTATTCTTAAAAAATTATCAACATATATCAATATACCACCTCACCTCCGTTGTCTATGTTTTTGGAACACCCTGTATACACACACACACACACACATATATATATATATATATACATACACACATTCACATACCACCATCCTTCAATCCTTCATCCACAATCTGATGGGATGGTAGAACTCAATCAGATTGTCTTAGGATAGGTTTTTCTTTTGCGTCATTTTGGCGTAAACAATCACACCGATGTTGTTTAAAATATCACTTAACACTTTATTTATTTTCTTCAACTGAATGTTTTGTGGCTATCTTGTGAATATACATATATATATATATATATGATATGAAAAGAAAAAAGAATGCTTGAGTCGGGATTTGAACTCGAGTCTCTAAAGTCTGTACCTTTAGCGCTCTAACCAACTGAGCTACCCAAGAATTCCAAGACAAACATACAATTTTCTTATACATGTAGTATTCTCAATTCACACAAGAGGTAGCGGAAAGATCTTCCGACTGCCATCTAGCGGCTAACATAACAGTTAAGCAAATTATTAAAGAGAATATTTACTTTATAGCAGTAACGCTTGTATATATAGATATTATAAATATATTTTTGACATTTGGCAATATATATATATATATATATATATATAGTTGGTATATTTGAGATTAATAATTTCGACACTGTTTAACCGATCACCTTTAAAGTGGACACACATGTATTTTTCATGGAGAGGATTTTGTACTATTATGTTATAAAACCATTAAATGTAGGAGTTCACCTGATATTAAATTGCGGTAAGCAATAAATAAAAAAAATAGTAAGGTCGACCTCATTAACCACGATAATCGGGCCATTGGGTGTAGGAGTTGACTTGAAACGAAATAAAATCGCTCTAGCGGTCACAGTTTTCGATGTTTTATAACCAAATTCAGTATAAGCTATTAATATAAAATTAGAAAGGTATTCTGAAAATCAGCGAATTCCGACCATTAGAAGTGCAGATTTTATTAGCAACCCAAAATAAAAAATCGCTCTTCTAACAAGGTGTTGTCAGAAATTGAGTTTCTACAATTTAACAGAAGATATATATGTATAGTAATGACAAATGAGGGAAATTTTGAGGAAGTGGCTGAATTCAAATACCTAGGAACAATGATCACAAATAGGAATGAGATGCACAAAGAAATTAAACATAGGCTCAATTCTGGAAATGCGTGCTATTATGCATTGCAGAGACTCTTGATGTCCCAACTCCTTTCAAAAAAACGTTAAGCTGAAAATATACTATTATTCTACCAGTTATATTATATGGGTGCGAAACATGGACTCTTACTTTAAGGGAGGAAAGGAGATTACGAGTATTTGAGAATAAAGTTCTTAGGAAAATTTTTGGACCAAAGAGAGATGAACAGATAAGTGAATGGAGAAGACTACATAACAATGAACTACACGGTCTTTATAGGAAGCCAGATATAATAAGAACAGTTAGTTCTCATAGACTGCGATGGGCAGGACACGTATGGGGAATGAAAGACGTGCATGGAAACTTCTTGTAGGAAAGCCAAGAATGAGATGGGAGAACAACATTAACTATGATTTGAGGGAAGTAGATTATACAGGGAATGATTGGAAAGCATTGGGTCAGGAACCTACGGATTCGATAGTGCTAGTGAGTAAGTAAGTATAGGCCTATATGTATAGTAAATCACCAAAATTTGATTATAAATTCGACTTGCTGACGAATTCGCTTAGTTTACACAATTTCTTCTTGAGAAACTTTTTATCTTTAAGACCAATGTGTCTAAGTGTGAATAAAATCTCAATTTTTCAATAATTGAAAGACTACAAATTGAAAGAGATTGTTTAGACACAATAGTTCCTTAATTTAAATATTAAATACCGTTCGCTTTGTAGTTCACATCAAGTGAACAGATTCTCACAACGTTCATAATTACTTCATAATTGCCGAAATGTAGAATGTTAGGGAAGGTAGTTAATAATAAAATTGGATTGAATATTTAACTCATGCCCTAATGTCGGAGTCAATGACAAATCACGTTTCAATTAATTTTGTTTTACAACTAACGACAGTTGTGTTCCACCTCGATATTTAACGAATTCTGTTTACTACAATAAATAAAGCTCCTCCTTTCTAATATTCTCAACAGGTTAGAGCATTATTTTGCAGTAACTGACTCTCCAACAAATACATTGAATATAGCAAATAATGAACGGATTCCTTCCAACTACAAATTTGATAATTGTGTATTCAATAATTGTGTTTTTAAATAATGACTCTACTGAGTTGTTTACTAAAAAAATAATTAATAACCTATAATATTGGTTATAATATACAGTTTGATGTGTTTCATTTTTTCTCCACTAGCGTACATTCTTACCATATTGCGATCATATTTGGCAATACATAATATGATCAATTTGCAGTGCGTGAACAAATGAAACAAAACCAAACATTTCTCCTTAGTTTTGAAACATAGCCGTTTACATTAAAATATATAAATATTTAAAAATAACTATATTCATATAATTATTTGTGAGTAAACAGCTTAATTTTGTTCGTTAGATAATCCTAACTAATGTCACTGTTGGTTTCCAAATCCCCTACATAAATTGGGAATCACTCGTTGCATTACTTGTGAAAAATGTCCAGGAACAATGGAATAAGCTTATAACAGTATTTTGTTGGTTGAAAAAATAACTACAGATTTTTGTGTAATTCAGGTCTCTTTGGAGTTACACGGACATCACTGTGGTGGATCCATTATAAGTCCAGACTGGGTGGTTACAGCTGGTCACTGTGTTACAGAAGAATATTCAACTTCTTTGTAAGAACATTTAGAATTATATGTCAACTATTATGAAATATCCTAACAGTTTACCAATTACTGAAATAATTACACTATGTTTAATTTGAATTGGATGCAAAATAATATTACTACTACTACCACTACTAATAATAATAATTATACAATATAATAATAATAATATTAATAATAATTATTATTATTTTATTATTATTTTTATTATTATTATTATTATTATTATAATTATTATCTGCTATAGGCAGGACATAGGGCACGATTGGGAATGAGAGAGGGGCACGGAAGCTTCTTATAGGAAAATCAAAGGGAAAACGCCCAGTTGGTAGACCAAGAATGAGGTGGGAGATTAACATTAACCGCGATTTCAAGTAAGTAGATTATACAGGGGATGATTGGAAAACATTATCTCAGAATAGGGATATACGGAAAGTTTATGTCCGCGCTGCCATGAATCGAAGGATTCGATAGTGCCAGTAGGTTAGTTATTATTATTATTATTATTATTATTATTATTATTATTATTATTATTATTATCATTATTATTATTATTAATCGGCCGCGGTGGACTAGTGGTTATGCTCCTTGCCTCTGGTCCCGAGGGTCGCGGGTTCAAACCCGGCCGGGGTCGATGGATTTTTTAGGACGGAAAAATCCAAGGGGCAAGTCCTCCGGGAGGGACTTTAAGCTGTGGGTACCAAGGCTGAAGATTTTCAGGCTCGTAAAAAATCCTTAAGCCCGAATGAAAAGGCCTCTAAGCAAAATTTACCGAATTTTCCCGTCCTAATACTACCTTGGTGTCCTAGATGTCAGTATGAGGCGGAACGCTGACCACGGACCACTCAAATGACATCTATACGAAAACAAGTGTAACAAAATTAGTATAGTTCAAATTTTTCTCTGTAGGGGGAAAGCGCCTAAATCTCTGTAAAGGGAAAACATAGGCTTACAATACAACAAAATTATTATTATTATTATTATTATTATTATTATTATTATTATTATTATTATTACGGTTATATTTAGTAATAATGAGTTAAAAACATGATTAAGATTTAGAAATAAATTAATAGTAGACTCAACACTGGAAAGTTGGCCTCTAGTTTCGAGGTTCGCGGGTTCAAGCCCATCCGGGGTCGATGAATGTTTTTAGGGCGGAAAATTCCAAGGAGCAAGTCCGCCCGGAGGGACCTTAAGTCTGAAGATTTTGAGGCTCGTATAAAATCCTTAAGCCTGAATAAAGGTGCATCTAAGCAAAATTTATCGACATGAACGTCCTAGCAATACCTTAGTTACCTGTTAGATGTCTCATTGGGTCGGTGTGTTGACCGCAGGTCTCTGTGCAAAATTTATCGACCGGTTCTCATCCATTAATATCTTTGTTACCTACTGCTGTAGTTGTCTAATCGAGGGGCTAAGCCGGCTCCCATCACTCACTGACATCTATTGGTAAATGAACGTAACTAAATTAACTTGATACTTTTAAAATTAATTTTGAAGCACCGTTGAGGTTATGCAATAAGATATTAAAATTCAATTTTGTATTTTAATATCTAAATTAACTTGGTTAATCAGTTCCCTTTAGGGAACACCCTAATCCGGCACAGGGAAGGAAAGGGCTTAAGAAGAAGAGGATATTAATGTAATAATAAATGACCTAAACTGTTGGGAAAATTTGTTTTATAGGTTTGATCCTAGCGAATTACAAGTACGTGTTGGCTCTAACTACAGAGAGGAGGGCGGTTCTGTTCATCCAATATCAAAAATCATTCTTCATCCTGAATATAAACTTATGTTCAATCTCCCAGACTATGATATTGCTGTTTTGAAGGTTAGTAACTAATTTTCTACAATTTGGCAATTCAATTCTTCCTATGCCCATAAATCCATTGAAATCACAGTCCTGGAAGATATTTGTAATTTTTGTTCGTAAGTATTTAAATTTGACCACTTCTTCAAAATTTCCATCAGTCATCGACTGCCCATTTTCGTTTTAGGCTATACTTAATTCCCATGTGTAACTGTATTTTTTTAAAGGAACATACTAACTTTTTTTTTCAAATTTTAATTCTTAGAATTATGATTATTTCCACATAATTAATTTATCAAAGAATTATGTACCTCTGGAATGTGGATGTGTAATCTTGTGTGATTTTATTTTTAATCGAGTGTTATATAATGTCACGCATTTAACAGTATGACAAATTTACTAACTGAGTTAAGAAGATTAATTAAATAACAGACAATATTAGGTTAAATTTAGTAGCATCAAAAGGTATGCAGTCTTCAATTGGAGACAGTAACAATCAATTTGTTAATAAATAAATAATAGTTTAAAAAACTAAAACAACCCGCTTTATTAGAAAACCGAACTAAAAAATGAAAAATAATTTCCAACACGCTTGGGATAAAATTAAAGTGGTCAACAAAGAAATCATCTCCATCATATCTGGAATAAAACTAGAGTTATCCACAAAAAAAATAATTTTAGCGTCAAAAGCGTGATGCTCTATATCAATTAATATATTTGATAATAAACAGATATTGGTAAAAGTAAAGTCTCTAAGAAGAAAACGTAAAAAATCATAAAAAGCACCTCACGCTTTTGATGGTAAAATTATTTGTTGTAGAAAACTTGTTTTATTCTAGATGTGTTGGAGATGATTATTTTGTTGGCCACATTAATTTTATCCCAAGCGTGTTGGAAATTAAAATTATTTTTCATTTTTTAGTTCGGTTTTCTAATAAAGCGTGTTGTTTTAGTTTTTTAAACTATTATTTATTTTTTAAATTTTTAACTGATTATCATAAACCGGAATCCCATGAAAATTTAATTGCTTAATACTCTTCTAAAAAATCATCCGGGCCGGATTGAAATGGAGTAGAAATATGTTGTGGAATATGGTCTCACTGTCGTTGATCATCCAATGTGATTTCTGAATCACAAAAGGTGCACGATTCTATCCTTTCGATTAAATCGTACTTGAACTTATATGTATGTATGTGTGTGTGTGTGTGTGTGATATATATATATATATATATATATATATATATATATATATATATAGAGAGAGAGAGAGAGAGAGAGAGAGAGAGAGAGAGAGAGAGAAACTTCGGGATGGCAAACATAAACTTGTTTCGCAGCAAGCAATTACTATTCTGAATCGGAAAAGAACTGAAAAAATGCATTCCCCTCTATTTACATTTTAAAACATAAAAAAACGCAGTGCTTATTTATCAACAATAATATTATAATGTATGAATATTAACAAATATACGAAAGAATTACATTGTTACAGGTTTTAATAGCAGTTCAGTTGAGATTTTGGTGAAAGCATATGGGTTCACTACTCGTATTTTCATGGCAATTTGACAAAACGTTAGTTGAATTTGATAAATGAATATAGGATATATATTGAAGATTATAAAATGAATTAAATGTCAGAATTCGCTATGTAAAATATTAAAAAGTGACACAAAAAGTCAGAAAGAAAAAAATAAAGATGATTAGAGACAGAAATGGAAAAGGGGGCTAAAAGTCACAAAAAAAGTGATAAAAATTGCCCCCATTCTCATTTTAAGATATCTCACTTTCTTTCGGAGAGCTCTAATTTGTTATACAAAAATAAAAAAAAGAAGTGAGCACCTAAAATTCCTTATAGTAGTAATAACAGCAGCTTATAAAACATATTAAACTGCTGAAAAACTATAATAGAACAATCACTCTGTATAGTAGTTTAACATACGAACGAGAAAACTATCTTCAGCTGGCTCACCAATTGCCATAACAATAATTTATTGTAACATATGATATTATGAGTTTTGAATAAATATGACGAATTTATCAATATATTATTGATCAATCGATATTATTACCGAAGCTGTGCTTTAGTTACTTTCGCCGAATGCACGCCACTGAAAAGAATAGGATATTACGATGCGAGGCTGGGAAGTGGTTTTTACAGAATCGAGAAAAATGTTTAAAAACCGAGAGATAGTGAGGTTTTTAATTTCCGAGATTCTGCAAACACTTCACAAACGTGCGTTTTACATTATTTTTGTGCGATGATGTTTTCAAAATAATATATAATAATAAAGTAATAACATCTTTGTTGGAAATATTTGCGTACATTATAAACAAAATGTTAACAGTGTGGGCAATGTTTATTAGTTGAAAGTACAGCAGGCCGTGAGACCAATTATTGGTAAAATGACCGCAAGTACGTTTGTTGTTTTATATTGTTTCAAATAATTTTCAGTTGATTTAAAATGCAGTGATTTGTTTCGTATAATGTATATTAAAACTATCGTTCGGATAATTATTGTATATACATTTTACATATTATACATAGAGGGCAGTGGTTTTACTTCCCACACGTGGGTGTAAATGTACTATTACAGTATAATTATTTAGGTTGGCAATTCCGAGATGTAGGCTGTTGAAATTCCAATCATGGTCGCCGTAAGTACGACGAACCACACTATCGCACAAAAAAGTATATTTTACACTCTGTTTGAAGTAATTGTCTACATGTGATGATAAAATGAAAACTATTTTATTACAGGTGAGCACTCCATTTGTATACAGTGACGCAGTAAAACCAATTTCAATGGCAACAGTGTCTCCTTCTGCCGGTGCTGCAGCTGTAATGACAGGTTGGGGACTTACCCGTTATGTTACAAAGAACATATATAAATATGTATCACACCAACTGCAAGAATTGGATGTAGAAATCGTTGACAGGCAAAAATGCAAAGTAGATTTGTTTATAGTTAATAATAATATGCTCTGTGCAAAAGGTCTGAAGTTATACCAAGCACCGTGTTCTGGAGATTCAGGCGGTCCTCTAGTTTTCAATGGGAAACTTGTTGGACTAGGTTCCTGGACTCCATTCTGTGGCGAAACAGGACTTCCTGATGTTTACACCGATGTTGCCCGTTTTAAAAAATGGGTTGAAACCGTGACAGGAGTCGCTTAAAGACCTTTTTTTTTTTTTTTTCATTCGCCAGCTTTTTCCTGTTATGAATTTGTTGGTGTCAAGTCTTTTTTGCTGTTCTTTTGCTTTAATTTAAGTTGGAGTGAAATATTTTATCAGTGTATAATAGTTCGTCTAAAATAAATAGTCGTGACATAGTTTTAGCCTACTGGCACAGTTTTTCCAGACAGTAATGCTGCTCAGTACAAGAGGCACAAAAAACAAATGAGTAAGATTTGTAAAGTAAAGTAAAGTAAAGTGATCCCACAACAGGCCCGGAGGCCCTTGGGGTAGTAGGAGGTTAAGGCTCCCACTTTTTCTAGACAATCGACACTTTATGTCAGCCGGGTTGTCAGCCATGCGTGACGGCCGCCTTTACCCCAGAACAAGCGTCTGGTACTCATTTCCGTTAGAGGCTGAGTCGACCCCAGGGCCATAGTGCCGCCAGAGGATTTGGGTCAGTTTAAAAATCCTGATCCCAACGGGACTTGAACCCTCGACCCTCCAGCTTGTAGCTCAGTGCCTTAACCACTACGCTACGGCGTGCCCCTAAGATTTAGAGTAGTGCAAACAGAGCATGTGACAACAGATGAAATGCTCCTATATCACTCGGTGCCTTGCGTGTATTTAAATTAATGTTACGAAGGCCTAGGCGATTCTTATGGTCGGGTGCAACGCCATGGTATAATTTCAGCTATTACATAACAGTTTTTGAAGTTTTACAGTTTCATCTTCTGTAAATATAATACACCAACATTAACCAAAGTAACCGAATAAGTATATTTTGGCAGTCAATACTTACACCTCGTTCACAACTTTCGAAAGAATGAAGCTATTGATTGTTTCTCATTAGTTTGATTTTTTTTACATACTTCCATCAATCCTGCCAAAATCGAAAAAGACTATGACAAAAATGTATACAGGCCTATATATCAGCATGGAAAGCTGAAGGTTCGGGCTTCGATTACCGGTTCTGGCAAAACAAACAAATTTCTTTACCGTTCATTACAATAATTTAGTTGTGTTCATTAATTTACATATTTCTATCATAGTAGAAGCTTTAGCTTATTAATATTGATTTGTTCCTTGAATTTCTTCCACCATAAAAAATCCATCTCTTGGCTGGTCTTCCTCTTGTTCTTCTCCCGTCCATTGGTCTATCTTCTTTAGCTCTTTTTGCAAGCCGGGTTTCTTCCATTCTTTCTATTTGACCCTTCCAATATTTTCGTCTATCTATAATACGTTTGGTTATGTCTTGAATATGGCATTTGTCCCTAATTTCTGTGTTGTGTATTTTATCAAATAATGTTTTCCCCTGAATAGTTATTAAGATTTTCATTTCGCATGTGCTTATTATTTGTTCAGTTTTTGTTGTATCAGCCCTAGTTTCTGCTCCATATACGATAACTGGCCCTCCTCCGAGGAATGATTTTGGAAATAAACAGGATAAAAATCCTACAAATTAAGTTTAAGAAGAAGATAAAAAATCCATCGTTCCCGGCCGGGAGATTTAATTGTGACCAGTTAGTCCTATACCACATTATGAAACAAATAGAGATACGATCATCTACAGAGCCCCGAGTATTAATTATTCCCACTGTCAAGTTTTCTCAACAGATGGCAGAATAAATCTTGTGTGTTTGTTATAAATGATGACTTTGTTTCATTCGTAGCTTTTGGTTTAGAAAGTCTTATATCTCAGTTTGATTATGTGGCATTTGGCTGTTTGATCGTGAACCCTTCGATTAATAACATGCATTTTCAACTGAATGGTGATGATACATATCCAGAAAGACCTACAAAAGTGTTAAAGTGATATTTTGCTTTGTCCAGGACGACTGAAACATCGGGTACACTTTTTATTATTTTAACCATTTCAAGAGGTGCTCTGTGCAGCAGATTTAAGTTAGGTGAACTGTTCGTAGGCCTACGTTTCCTGTGTATGAGTAATGTTTTCACCTATTTACGAAACTATCCGCTTTTATGTTTCATACCTTTTCTGCGTTTTTTCTACTTTTGGAAGTGCAGCAAAGTAATTATGTTCAAAATACAGCTTTTAACTGTATTTACAGTAATTAATGTGTAATAAAGCATATGTACTTAACGATGCCATTATTTTCATTATGAATTTTATGCAGAATAAAATATGGTTAATGAAACAATATATTTTATTTGTATGTCCTTGAATCCTCTTACGTTTTTCACTTAAACACGTTATTAGAGCGTGGAATTATATGAAATTTCATGTTTTAGATTGTTAGAAAGCATTGAGACGAAGTACATTTCATGATGAGAAGAATATTATGGGACTAAAAATTCATATTTCATTATATTGTGGCAAAATTTCATGCGAGCTTCAAACACGTGTTAACTAGCTCAATGAATTTTAGTGTTTTTATATTAATATAATTTATTTCTTCAATTAAATGTAAAACTAGATGAATTTGAATTTAATAGCACACACAACTAATTCTTGTTCGCGATGTTTGATAACGAAATAATTGAATCGGATTGGTGTGAAAAATAAATTGCGTTTGAATGTGTCTAGCTTCAGAGTACAAGAAAACAGAACTCGACCGAATGATTCATTTAATTATCATCAGTTCACTTTTCACCATTTGTTTAGGAAAGTAACAAAATACTAAACTCTTCTCTGAAAACAGCTGTTGGGATATTTGCTTCTGGGTCTGTTGTGACTCAGAAATCATTGATCTTTTTGTCTCAATTAAGTATGTTATAATTTTATAAAATTTCGAGAAATAGAGCACTTAATTTCCATTTATCCCCATCCTTAAATTAACTTCAATCGTGAAAACATAAATAATTATGTCAATACCGTAGTATTTTATAATACTATCTTCCCAAAAAACGTTTTTGACTATTCCAAGCAACCGTGCACAATATGAATATTTAACCCTTAAATTGGCAAAACACAAATTCCTCCTATTAGTTATTTAAATGTTGCGGACCGCTGTGAAAACGGAATCTTATGTAACTGTTATTATTAGGTATATTCTATAATTACGCATACATTTAAGTGGTTTCTTTTTGTTAGTTTTCTTCTGATTTATTTAAAATATTAAATTTATTAAACAAACTGATGTATCCAAAAGGATACATTACGAATTTAAGGGTTAATATGAAAATGAGTGACTGCTAGAGTCATATGCGTCAATGTAATAACATATAACACACGTTCCTGGTAGAGCCAATTGCCAATATGTTTACTCACATACAAGTGGATACTATCCCAGGAGTTTACCTATATTAGTGGGTAATTGAGAATGAGAAAATGATCAAATTAGTGTTAGTTTGGGCAAGTTAGGGTGAGAAAAGGAGAGAAGATAGTGTACAACAGATTTGTTCAGCGTTCACTTCTTTATTATCAGGTTTTTGTGAGAAGTTGGCTATACTGTGTGAACAATATTTTACATTGTAAATTTGGTGGTTTTAGGTTACTTTGAACTCAAATTCTCACTTCATTTTAAGGAACTTCTCACATTTTTCGCGGTAAAATCAGCAAATTTATTTGTCTTAGGTAATTATTCACTTACTGCAACAATAAATTGTGTATTTTTCATATTTTAATTTATTTAGGCGGCATAGCATCACCAAGTTTTTCTTAACTATGATGAGACCTACATAAAAGCTATTAAAAGTTTAAAAAAATTGGTACCTGCGATCTCTGTCGTCCTCAACTGGATGAATTTTTATTTAGAGGCTTCAAAATATTGTTACGTGCCGCATAGCGACCTTTGAATTGCGCGGGCTGGACGAGAATCGCGAGTTAGATGACCCGCACAAGCCGCCAGAAGTGTCTGGAGTGTCTTACCAGACGGTTGTATCTTTCGGGAAAGAGGCTTATAGGCTTCGAAATATCTCGAAGCTATTTGTCGAAGTTTCCTCGTGCCTTATAAAAATGGATAGGAGGAGAGACACAATCAGTCTCGGGTTGGACAGTGTTAAGTGAACGAAAAGTTGTGGCGAACTTGTTCAGCAGTGACTCTTAGAATAGTTGTGACTGTGTTAAAAAGAAGATTAATTGTGAGCTGTAAATGTGAACAACCGTTTATTGATCATCGTGGAAAGAAATAGTGTCAAATGAAATTTTAAACGAATTCAACGTGGTTCATTTACGCCATAATATCGTAAAGGAAAATTCTGGTCATCTATGACAATATTTTACAGCATTTTACACGAGGACGACTTAGAAATCTAGTTATTTAAATTTAAGATAGTAACCTCATCGTGTTTCGTAAAGAATTCTAAAAGTATAAAACAATTCTCATTCATTAGACGTAATAATTATACATAGCATATTTCATTTCCATTTCCATTGGTATTTGGATTAGATTTCTGATTTGTAAATGGAAAAGTGAATTTAAAATTCTTATTTGTCATAATTTTCTTTTTTTGGGAAATCACCTTCTGACCCATTAAACCAATAGCTCTGGCAAAATCGAACCAGAAGGTTAGCACATACATAAACTCTTCATACATCCCTATCCTGAGGTAATGTTTTCCATTCATTTTCTGTAAGATTTACCTACGGTAACTTAGGATTTAATTTTATTCAACAATTTATTCCGGCCTATACAATGGGAGGGCTCCCTATGACTTTATAATTATATATTTCCATGACCTACTTTAATTCTTCTTTGATGACGCTTCGTGTACACAAGACAGTCAATATAAACTTCTCTCACCATGTCTAGTTTTCAATAACAATCATATAGCTCACTGTTATGTAATTTTCTCCATACATATGTCTGTTGGTCTGTCCATTGATCTCTATATTGACGAATCCTTTTCTCTAATGGTATTATATTAATTTTTTCTTATATCTACATTTTTAAATTTATTTACCTGGTACTACCCTTAACTGATCTCAAAAACGATTTCTGTAGTCTCCAATTTGTTAATATAATTTCGTGTCATGATCAAAATTTCTGAACCATATAGTGGAACTGGTATTGCTATCACCATAGAGAACTTCAATTGAGTTTTTAGAAAACATTTAAAATACAGAAATTTGCCTGAAATATCAGTCGTTCTCAACAAATTAAAATTCATTAAAATAATGAAGGCCTTTCAGAACTTCTTGTTTCATATTTATACCTAGCTGCTGAGGATGAAAGAGTAGTTTTGAAAGGCCTTCGCTATTTTAAAGAATTTTAATCCGTTGAAGACATCTGATATTTCAGGTACAAATTTTAATATTCTAACATTTTACATAACCTTAACAGTGGTCCAGAACGCATTTCAAAGCTATAGACACAATAAGGAAATAAAATGTATTTATAGATAAAACTCGATCTTTATTTAGAAAATAAATATGAACATAATACAACAGATTTATGCAACTCCTGTGAGAGATTGAACCCAGCTTCTAAGGTTGGCAACATTGCTGTAAACTCCAGGATATCCTTGCCAGGCACAACCAACTCCCCAGGACACAACACCTACAAGTTTTCCACTTGAAACCAGAGGACCTCCAGAGTCACCTTGACAGGCGTCCTTTCCACCCTGAGACACACCTGCGCAGATCATGCGATCAGTAACACCGCCGTACAATCTGTAGTTCCTGTTGCACTCTTGTTGGTCCACTATGTTGACTTGGACTTGTTGTAGCTGAGATGGTGAGTAACCACCAGCAAACAGAGCTCCCCAACCTGTCACTACTACTGCAGTACCGGCAGATGGAGCCACTGACGTCATGGAAATTGGTTGCACTGCGTTGCTGTACACGAATGGTGTACTCATCTGCAAGAAACATGAGAAATTACAAAATAGGGTCTTGCATAGTGCTGTATACAGTGTGTACATAAAATTATATAGTAGTTTCAAGTAATTATATTATCACTCAGAAGAAGCGTAGAAAGTTTTGTGTAGGTTGAAACGAAACAGGAGAGAAGATAGTTTTAGTTGTGTCATTGAGCGGATATCTTTCTTTTGTTTTGTTTATGGCAACAATAATAACAAAGATGGCAACTTCTCAACAGAAAGGGTTTTTTGTTTTGCAGTTTGAGAATTGTAAATCAGTTGTGGTATTTCAACGTGCGTTTCGTAGGCAGTTTAATTGTGATCCCCCCAATGCCATCAACATCCGTCGATGGCATAATCAGTTCGCAACGACCGGTTGCCTCTGTTATGGCAAACGTGAGAGACGAGAAGAGTTTTAGAGAAGAATGTTGCTGCTGGTAGCATTTCAAGCGCAAAGTCAGCGTATTCAGTTGTCTTTAAAGCCTGTATCAACTGTAAGCAGTAGGGATGCATATGAAAGCGTTTTCGTAAGACCTTCCACACTGTCATTACTTGATTGGTCGTCATGGTGCAGATAACAGGGCTTATCTCCATTGGCCTTCTAGGTCACCGGAACTCACCCCATGCAATTTTTTCCTTTGGGGTTTTGTAAACGACAAGAGTCTACGTGCCTCCTTTGCCAGCTAACCTGCCCGAGTTGAGAGAAAGGATTCGAGAAGCTGTTACTACCATCAATCTAGACTTGCTTATTAATGTATGGGAAGAATTAGCCTACAAGTTGATTGTGTATCATGTAACAAACGGGGCTCACATTGAACATCTATGAACTTATAATGTAAACTGGAGATGTTAATCTTTCATTTAAGATTAGTTTTGTTTTTATCATAGTTAAAGTATAATTCACCACCTTTAAAATCGCAATATTATTTTATGTAGGCCTACACCCGGTATTTTGGAGTCGTATATTAATTTTGAGTTTCTTCAGACTGAGTATTTTTTAATTAAACATTACTAAAATTTACTAATAAAACAGCCATGTTTCATTACGTTTGTCTTCTTGCTAAAAAATAACAAAATGATTTATACAATTGAATCAAAACTGTTTGTTTTATGTAAATCACATATTTACCCTGAGAAGAGCAATGTCATAATCGTAGTCATTGTTGTAAATAGGATGCATGATGATCTGTGATATCTGGTGAACAGAACCACCCTGTTGTCTGTAGGAGGAGCCAACACGTACTCGCACAGTGTTCAGGTCATGCCTAAAAACAGAATAAGAAACATCACTTGCACAGTCCACTGAAAAAGGAAACCTTACATTTTATGGTATTGTCCTACAATTAAGTAACATTTTCAAAAACCTCACCTATGAAAATCCACCCGACTCGGAAACGAACCTGGATCCGATTCATAAAAGTATTTATATTACTTATGCCGTTGTTATCCCGCTTTATGTTCGCGTAACTGAAACAAAATCTTGCATTCTGGGCAGGAAATACAATTTTATTCATGTAAAGTTTGGACTTAATTAATTCACTGACTGTATCGACCCTACGTTCATGGCCGCGCTGATATAGGCTCTATGAGCATCCCTATCCAGAATTGGTTTCCTATCATTCCCTGTATAATCTACTTCTCTCAAATCATGGTTTATATTGATCACCCACCTCATTCTTGGTCTACGTATTGAGCGTTTTCCCATCTACAATGAGTTTCCATGTCCATATTTAATTTCCCTTTCGTGCCACGTGTCCTGTTCATTGCAATTAAGATACTTAAGCGTTCTTATTATATCTGGTTTCCCATGAAGACCCTGTAGCTCACTCTTATGTAGTCTTGTTTATTCGCCCGTCTCTTCATTTCTTTGGTTTTAACATTTCCTAAGAATTTTATTCTCAGAAACACTTGTATTTTTTCTCCCCCATGAACTTAGTTTCCATGTTTCATGTTTTGACTAAAATTATAAAGTTGTTAGGGATCCATAGTTCTATACTCAAAAGCGTCTCCTAAGATTATACGAAAGTACATAATAATCTTATATATAAAAATCAATGATTGTTTGTTTGTATGTTTGTTTGTTCGTATTCTATGCGCGGCCATACCATTGATCCAATTTTGAAGGTTTTTTTTTTTTTGCATATTCACGAGGTTCCCGCGATTTACATAGGCTATAAGAGAGTTGTGATATTCAACCCCTTGACCTCTAAAAGTCACCCTTTGTAGTAAAAAACGCGAAATAAAGTCCCTATTTTTATGCTTAAATGGCGTACTCTGCCTAAACCATAACAAATACACAAAATTAATGTACACAGAATTGAATATCTCAAAAAAAAAACTCTACAAAATACCGCGACAGCACATGTTTATCTTCTACTGATAACTCACAATTGCCATTTTTGTCTTTGATTGATGACAAGAAGATCGGGATAAGGTGATTCCCGGGCAAGTATAACCCGAATGGTGGTAGAAACACATTAACATTTATTTAGGAGCAGCAGCGCACGCCGGGTATTAGCTAGTAACTTATATAAATATAATAATTTATCAACAGAGATTTTACTATAAAATGATAACTACTGAATAACTAGTTGGGGATTCTTGAGAATTGATGGCAGTACGGATGGTTTCTGACAGTATTTATTTTCACTATTTCTCATTCACGAAACGTATTTGATAATTTTGAATTTTACATACCCGTAAGAATTAATCCCGTATTCCAATTGCGTCCCGCGCCATAGCCGAGCGGTTAAGGTAGGAAGCCTTGGCGCAGAGCTACGGGACTTGCGCTGGTTCGAGTCTCCATGGGGGAAGAATAGAAATTTTCTCATGGTATTTCGGCCAGTATGGGACCGGTGCCCACCCAGCATCGTGAGGCAATTGGGTAGCTACAATAAGTAGCGGCTCCAGGTTGAGGAACCAGCTATAACGGCTGGGGGACTCGACATGCTAACCACATGTTGATCATCTACCTCTGTGATTGACACATGTGGATGTGAAGGGCCAGCAGCCGGCTGGTAAAAGGGCAACCGCTGAAAAGTGGAAAGACCCTCAATCGGATTCCAATTGTAAAACCAATGATTTAGACCATAGTTGTGACCGTAATTGGCCTAATATTTGGAATATTCTATAAACTTACTATTTTATTGTGTTATTTACTTGTTGTTTCAGTCAACAGACCGTTTTGAAGACAAACGAATGCAATGAAAATCACACTTGATTTTTTAATATGAATTTGTAGATATTTTTACAAATAAATCAATTAGCAAGTTTTATTTTCTTAGACATTAGATATTTCAATTTTTAAAAATTTTGATTTGAAAATACTTACATAATAAGGGTTGATTGGTTGAGGGTTACACAATGGGCTGCTGTTAGAACCCAGTTCGGACTAATAATGGATCCCCCACACCAGTGCCCTTGGTTCAATTCGTAGGAGACCTGGAATGGAGATTTGTAATATGTTATGTATTTATTCTATGTTTTAATAGTGATTTTTGTGTGTTCATTTCAAAGTATTTTACCTGGTAAGGGTAATTAGTGATGTCAGCAGGAATGCCACCAACAATGCGACCATCGAAGGAGGTACGCCGTAGCTGCAGCTCATCTCCTATAAATATAAATCAGAATTTTTTAGGTTATTTCTGTGTTTGCTGTGTAAAGGATTTTATGTCAAAATGTCTATAATTATTTAACTTACAGAACATATTTGAGAAATTACGTCCAATTAAAAAAACTCTAAAATTTTGCGACTTTAAAAATTTTACATAACAAAAACAGATCTGTGATTTGGGTTTTCTGTAAAAAAGAAGTTCGATTGTCACTTGTTTACACAGACACCCTAACGTTTTGAAATTACTTCTTTGTCCTACAATTAGGCACTTAGCGTCGACAACAAGAAATTAAATGATGAACCTGGTACTTCGGTATAATATATGTTTATAATATAATGCTAATGGCTTGATAATTTGATGCGAGGGCAAGTGGTACTACTGATAGTGATTCATCCATCGGATGGGTACGTTAAGGCCTGGCGACCCTTTGGTGCTTCACGGCAGGAGTAGACTACGTGGCGGCACCGGGTTTCAGCTTCTCACTTCTCTTTATCATCTCTTATACATCAAACTTCTCACTACACAAACATACAAAAATACACTCATCCCACACTCTTCACTTTACACAGTATAAAATAATACATCATCTACGTAAAGTGGTCTGTCGAAGTGTTGCGTAAATTTACATAGAACATTTAAACGCCGTTTTCTGCCTAGTGGTTAACCCGTAGCACGGACAGAACAGTGGGTGGCATTAGAGCACTCAAACACTCCTAAATTAATATCAATATCACGAAAAAGAAAATATGAATAATGAAATTATGTTTCCAAAATAATGAAATTACATTTATGTTTATAATAGTTTATAATCATATTATTTTTTGTGGTACGAAATACACATGGTCTGTGTATTATGATGACTTACCCAAGCAGATGGCAAAAACTGCACTTGCTACTAAAAAGCTGAACATAGTGGAGATTGTCCTGTGGTGATCTGTGTTTCATCTAATTCATCAACTTCTTTATATATGAAAATATTTCATTTATCTCTTTTGTTGATAAGACATATCAACTTTTTTTAAAAATTTCCCAGGGTATCAAGTATTTAAAAGATCTTACTCTATAACTACTATTTTCCAGCCATTTCATTTAATAAGTTACTTTAGGATTAAATATCACATCAGATGTAGATGGGAAATATTGCACTTGTGGAAAATCCCTCCTCCATTCTGGAGTAACTTTTTACTCGTCATAGTTTACAGTATTATCAAAGTTGTAAGATTTGCAACCATATATCTAGTTATCAGTTATTTTACTTAGTAAGTTAAACTATTTAAATCCAATATATTTATAGTTACATCATACATATTAAAAAACCCATCGTCATCTTTCTTTACTTGTACATGCCATTGTTTATATTGTTATCAACTTTTGTAAAGAAATAAATAAATATTAATCATTGCATATTACATGTTTTGGTGTGCATATCTAAATCCTTTGTGATTCCGAAGATTTTTTTGGATTCCTGACTTTTCCTCCATTTGTGAAATTATGATTGTTTTAATTTATCTACTTAATTGCTTATCATAGAATATCTCGATATATCCGGTAATTTGACAATGCAGTATCATTGAATTATGGGATTGTAAATGGGAAATTATTTAATCCAAGATTTACGATTTTTTATAACCCTTGTATAACTTTATTTCTCGCAACTGGAATTCCTACCACAAGGAAATCAGGGGCTGCCGGGCGTTAGAATAATCTAATATATAAAAATGGTCCACCGCTGTGGTCTTGAGGTAGCGTGCTGCCTTGTCACGCAGCGGGCCCGGGTTCGATCCCCGGTCGGGGCAGTTTTTCTGGGTGAGGTTTTTATCTGGGTTTTTCCTCACCTGTAAGACAAATGTCAGGAAAACTTTAAGGCCCAAACGGTCCCCGAAATCATATGGCCATCATCCTTATCATTATCATCCTTACCATTATCATTATCATAATCATCCTTCACCGGTGTGGAAAGCAACGGGAAGCTACCACACCTACACAATTCCCTAGTAAAGCCGCAAGCATAGCATGAAAATGCTATGATTGCAGTGAAGGACCTGCCTTGGGGCAGAATTACTATGGATGGATATAAAATGAATGTTTGTTTATTGGTTTAATTGTTTGTTGTTCGTACTTTATGTGCGGATATACCGTTGATGTGATTGTGATGGGGCTTTTTGCAAAATGTTCAGGAGATTCCTGGGATGAACATAGGGTATAAGAGAGTTGTGATACTCAACTCCTACACCCGTAAAAATCACCCTTTGTAGTGAAAAAATGTGAAAAAAGTAGCTTTCTTTGGACGCTTAAATGGCTTACGCTGCCTAAACCACAAGAAATAAATTAATGTACACAGAATTGCATATATCAAGAAACTCTAAAAAAAATTCCGCGACAGCATATGTCTTATCTTTTATACGGGTAACTCACAATAATCATTTTTGTCTTGCATTGATGCCAAAAAGATCGGGATAAGTATATTTCCGGGCAAGCATAGCACCGCACGGCGGGTGTTCTCTTACAGATGACTCAAAATAATGTATTTTGTGTTTCAGGTGGCAAGTAGTTACCCGGGCAACACCGGGTAATCTGCATGGAATATCAAAAGTAATAACGATATGACTTTACTTTTAGTGATTGCTTGAATATTAAATTTTGGAAGATGACATTTTATTTACTATTTGGAATGTATGAAAGATGGTTTGGAAGTAGAATTAATTAGTTTATTGGTTGTTTTAGCTGCAATAACGTGGAGAGCAAATTTATAATTAATTTTCCTTTTACTTATTCAACTAAACATAAAAACACAATTTTCGTCTTTCAGCTAATTGATGCCAAGAAGGTCGGGATACGTAGATTCTTGGGCTACGCCGGGTAATCAGCACGGGATATCTAAAATAATGATATAAATTTATAATTAATTTCCTTTCACTTATTCAACTAAACATAAAAACACAATTTTCGTCTTTCAGCTAATTGATGCCAAGAAGGTCGGGATACGTAGATTCTTGGGCTACGCCGGGTAATCAGCACGGGATATCTAAAATAATGATATAAATTTATAATTAATTTTCCTTTCACTTATTCAACTAAACATAAAAACACAATTTTCGTCTTTCAGCTAATTGATGCCAAGAAGGTCGGGATACGTAGATTCTTGGGCTACGCCGGGTAATCAGAACGGGATATCTAAAATAATGATATAAATTTATAATTAATTTTCCTTTTACTTATTCAACTAAACATAAAAACACAATTTTCGTCTTTCAGCTAATTGATGCCAAGAAGGTCGGGATACGTAGATTCTTGGGCTACGCCGGGTAATCAGCACGGGATATCTAAAATAATGATATAAATTTATAATTAATTTTCCTTTTACTTATTCAACTAAACATAAAAACACAATTTTCGTCTTTCAGCTAATTGATGCCAAGAAGGTCGGGATACGTAGATTCTTGGGCTACGCCGGGTAATCAGCACGGGATATCTAAAATATGATATAAATTTATAATTAATTTTCCTTTTACTTATTCAACTAAACATAAAAACACAATTTTCGTCTTTCAGCTAATTGATGCCAAGAAGGTCGGGATACGTAGATTCTTGGGCTACGCCGGGTAATCAGCACGGGATATCTAAAATAATGATATAAATTTATAATTAATTTTCCTTTTACTTATTCAACTAAACATAAAAACACAATTTTCGTCTTTCAGCTAATTGATGCCAAGAAGGTCGGGATACGTAGATTCTTGGGCTACGCCGGGTAATCAGCACGGGATATCTAAAATAATGATATAAATTTATAATTAATTTTCTTTTACTTATTCAACTAAACATAAAACACAATTTCGTCTTTCAGCTAATTGATGCCAAGAAGGTCGGGATACGTAGATTCTTGGGCTACGCCGGGTAATCAGCACGGGATATCTAAAATAATGATATAAATTTATAATTAATTTTCCTTTTACTTATTCAACTAAACATAAAAACACAATTTTCGTCTTTCAGCTAATTGATGCCAAGAAGGTCGGGATACGTAGATTCTTGGGCTACGCCGGGTAATCAGCACGGGATATCTAAAATAATGATATAAATTTATAATTAATTTTCCTTTTACTTATTCAACTAAACATAAAAACACAATTTTCGTCTTTCAGCTAATTGATGCCAAGAAGGTCGGGATACGTAGATTCTTGGGCTACGCCGGGTAATCAGCACGGGATATCTAAAATAATGATATAAATTTATAATTAATTTTCCTTTCACTTATCAACTAAACATAAAACACAATTTTCGTCTTTCAGCTAATTGATGCCAAGAAGGTCGGGATACGTAGATTCTTGGGCTACGCCGGGTAATCAGCACGGGATATCTAAAATAATGATATAAATTTATAATTAATTTTCCTTTTACTTATTCAACTAACATAAAAACACAATTTTCGTCTTTCAGCTAATTGATGCCAAGAAGGTCGGGATACGTAGATTCTTGGGCTACGCCGGGTAATCAGCACGGATATCTAAAATAATGATATAAATTTATAATTAATTTTCCTTTTACTTATTCAACTAAACATAAAAACACAATTTTCGTCTTTCAGCTAATTGATGCAAGAAGGTCGGGATACGTAGATTCTTGGGCTACGCCGGGTAATCAGCACGGGATATCTAAAATAATGATATAAATTTATAATTAATTTTCCTTTCACTTATTCAACTAAACATAAAAACACAATTTTCGTCTTTCAGCTAATTGATGCCAAGAAGGTCGGGATACGTAGATTCTTGGGCTACGCCGGGTAATCAGCACGGGTATCTAAAATAATGATATAAATTTATAATTAATTTTCCTTTCACTTATTCAACTAAACATAAAAACACAATTTTCGTCTTTCAGCTAATTGATGCCAAGAAGGTCGGGATACGTAGATTCTTGGGCTACGCCGGGTAATCAGCACGGGATATCTAAAATAATGATATAAATTTATAATTAATTTTCCTTTTACTTATTCAACTAAACATAAAAACACAATTTTCGTCTTTCAGCTAATTGATGCCAAGAAGGTCGGGATACGTAGATTCTTGGGCTACGCCGGGTAATCAGCACGGGATATCTAAAATAATGATATAAATTTATAATTAATTTTCCTTTCACTTATTCAACTAACATAAAAACACAATTTTCGTCTTTCAGCTAATTGATGCCAAGAAGGTCGGGATACGTAGATTCTTGGGCTACGCCGGGTAATCAGCACGGGATATATAAAATAATGATATAAATTTATAATTAATTTTCCTTTCACTTATTCAACTAAACATAAAAACACAATTTTCGTCTTTCAGCTAATTGATGCCAAGAAGGTCGGGATACGTAGATTCCTGGGCTACGCCGGGTAATCAGCACGGGATATCTAAAATAATGATATAAATTTATAATTAATTTTCCTTTTACTTATTCAACTAAACATAAAAACACAATTTTCGTCTTTCAGCTAATTGATGCCAAGAAGGTCGGGATACGTAGATTCTTGGGCTACGCCGGGTAATCAGCACGGGATATCTAAAATAATGATATAAATTTATAATTAATTTTCCTTTTACTTATTCAACTAAACATAAAAACACAATTTTCGTCTTTCAGCTAATTGATGCCAAGAAGGTCGGGATACGTAGATTCTTGGGCTACGCCGGGTAATCAGCACGGGATATCTAAAATAATGATATAAATTTATAATTAATTTTCCTTTTACTTATTCAACTAAACATAAAAACACAATTTTCGTCTTTCAGCTAATTGATGCCAAGAAGGTCGGGATACGTAGATTCTGGGCTACGCCGGGTAATCAGCACGGGATATCTAAAATAATGATATAAATTTATAATTAATTTTCTTTTACTTATTCAACTAAACATAAAAACACAATTTTCGTCTTTCAGCTAATTGATGCCAAGAAGATCGGGATACGTAGATTCTTGGGCTACGCCGGGTAATCAGCACGGGATATCTAAAATAATGATATAAATTTATGATTAATTTTCCTTTCACTTATTCAACTAAACATAAAAACACAATTTTCGTCTTTCACCTAATTGATGCCAAGAAGGTCGGGATACGTAGATTCTTGGGCTACGCCGGGTAATCAGCACGGGATATCTAAAATAATGATATAAATTTATAATTAATTTTCCTTTCACTTATTCAACTAAACATAAAAAACACAATTTTCGTCTTTCAGCTAATTGATGCCAAGAAGGTCGGGATACGTAGATTCTTGGGCTACGCCGGGTAATCAGCACGGGATATCTAAAATAATGATATAAATTTATAATTAATTTTCCTTTCACTTATTCAACTAACATAAAAACACAATTTTCGTCTTTCAGCTAATTGATGCCAAGAAGGTCGGGATACGTAGATTCTTGGGCTAGCCGGGTAATCAGCACGGGATATCTAAAATAATGATATAAATTTATAATTAATTTTCCTTTCACTTATTCAACTAAACATAAAAACACAATTTTCGTCTTTCAGCTAATTGATGCCAAGAAGGTCGGGATACGTAGATTCTTGGGCTACGCCGGGTAATCAGAACGGGATATCTAAAATAATGATATAAATTTATAATTAATTTTCCTTTTACTTATTCAACTAAACATAAAAACACAATTTTCGTCTTTCAGCTAATTGATGCCAAGAAGGTCGGGATACGTAGATTCTTGGGCTACGCCGGGTAATCAGCACGGGATATCTAAAATAATGATATAAATTTATAATTAATTTTCCTTTTACTTATTCAACTAAACATAAAAACACAATTTTCGTCTTTCAGCTAATTGATGCCAAGAAGGTCGGGATACGTAGATTCTTGGGCTACGCCGGGTAATCAGCACGGGATATCTAAAATAATGATATAAATTTATAATTAATTTTCCTTTTACTTATTCAACTAAACATAAAAACACAATTTTCGTCTTTCAGCTAATTGATGCCAAGAAGGTCGGGATACGTAGATTCTTGGGCTACGCCGGGTAATCAGCACGGGATATCTAAAATAATGATATAAATTTATAATTAATTTCCTTTCACTTATTCAACTAAACATAAAAACACAATTTTCGTCTTTCAGCTAATTGATGCCAAGAAGGTCGGGATACGTAGATTCTTGGCTACGCCGGGTAATCAGCACGGGATATCTAAAATAATGATATAAATTTATGATTAATTTTCCTTTTACTTATTCAACTAAAAATAAAAACACAATTTTCGTCTTTCAGCTAATTGATGCCAAGAAGGTCGGGATACGTAGATTCTTGGGCTACGCCGGGTAATCAGCACGGGATATCTAAAATAATGATATAAATTTATAATTAATTTTCCTTTTACTTATTCAACTAAACGCAAAACACATTACCATTTATTTAGTCGTAGCAGCTCACGCCGGGTATTAGCCAGTTTCAAATAAATTACTACATCATAGGCGTTCAATATAATTATTATACAAATTATGTGTTATTTTAACCTAAATTCAACGAATTAAACATTTCAACTCAGATATTGAAAATGTTAAGGGAAGTATGAAAGGACTAGTCTGGCAATGTTAAAATATCCCTTTTTTTTTGTCTTCCATTTTCGCTCTTTGGACTTTAATATTGTTAACTAACTCACTGGCACAATCGAATCCGTGAGTTCGTGACCCGAGAGATATGGTCTCTAGATATCCATATCTGGCATAAAATTTCCCCCAAATCATTGCATATTGGACTATGTTTACATACTCTTACTCCATGGTGCGACATGCCCTGGAGGTCATTTATCTACTAACCGGCTGCTGGCCTTACATCAACATGTTTTAATCGCACAGGTAGACGGTAATCCTGCCAGTATAGGGATTACATGTGGTCAGAATGTTGGATCCCCAACCGTTATAGCTGGTTTTCTCAAGCTGGAGCCGCTAGTTGTTCTAGCTACACAAATGCCTCACGATGCTGGGTGGGCACAGGTCCCAACTGACCGAAATTCCATGACAAAATTCTTTCCCCATGGAGACCCGAACCAGCGCAAGTACAGTAGCTGGCCTATATTTACCTTCCTTAAATCATGGATAAAATTATTCTCCAATCTTATTCCTGGTCTACATTTCGAAGCTTTACTTTGGTTCCCCATCCAATTTTTGGCTTACCTATTGAGCACTTTAGGTTTGGTTTTCCTACAAGATGTTTTCAAGCCCTTCTTTCACTCCCTATCTGTGACAACTTCCTTCCCATCGCAGTCTATGGGATTTGACTGTTCTTATTAAATTTTGTTTCCCATACATATCATGTAAGAGTCGAAATAATTATACGATTTGAAAGAAAACCATGCGACACACCATGACGAGATTTGCAACACATGGTTACCATCACTGCATTTGTCAGACAGAGAAATGCCTTGAACCGGAAGAAAAGTGCAAGTGCAAACTATATGGGTCAAAATGCGACCTAGCTAAATTATTTAATGTAGTGCCAAAAAAAAAAGAAGTAAATTCACTTACAGACTTCCGTAAAACTTGAGCAAGAAAACATACACATTGTGCGTTATCTACCCTATTATTATTATTATTATTATTATTATTATATTATTATTATTATTATTATTAATATTATTATTTTGGAATTAAAATAAAATGAAAATTGAAGTTATGAGGAGGAAATAAGAAATAGAAATAGTAAAGGAAAATTTGCAATTGCTTGCCTCAATGGAATATTGTGGGATAAAAAAATAAGTAAAAAAATAAAATGAATATATATCATAAAATTGTTAAAATCATCATTACTTATGGAGCAGAACTCTGGTCATTAACAACAAAAACAAATAAGTATCCTTTGGCAACGGAAATGGTTTTTATACGAAGGGCAGCAAGAATTTCAAGAAGATAAAGAATTAGGAACTCAGTTATAAGGGAGAAACATAAGATTGAAGACACTATTTTAGATAATATTAAAACTCAGCAATTAAGATGGTACGGACATGTCCAGCGAATGGAAGAGGATCGACTACCAAAATCTGTTTTGGAATGGAAACCTGAGGGAAGACGAGGCAGAGGAAGACCTAAACCTCCTGGAGTCAGGGAATATATTTATACATGAAGGAGAAACAACTACAACCAGGAGATTGGATGGACCGACAAAATTGGCTATTAGGAATTGAACGATGTCAATGACATTATCAACCGATGATCTATCTAGGTATTATTATTATTATTATTATTATTACTATTATTATATATTATGCACTTCATTGTACGATAGTATTCCATATTCACATGTATATCAGCCTCATTTTGGTCCAAAGATTTTCCTAGGACCTCTATTTTCAAATACTCGTAATCTGTCGTCCTCTCTTAATCTAAGAGACTATTAAGTTGCATTCATGTAACTACGAGTAGAACATTTCGTTTTGTATACATTCATTTTAACTTTATTGACAGAAATTGGTCCCGCGCCGTAGCCGAGCGGTTAAGGTAGGAAGCCTTGGCGCAGAGCTATGGGACTTGCGCTGGTTCGAGTCTCCATGGAGAAGAAATTTCTCATGGTATTTCGGCCAGTATGGAACCGGTGCCCACCCAGCATCGTGAGGCAATTGGGTAGCTACAATAAGTAGCGGCTCCAGGTTGAGGAACAGCTATAACGGCTGGGGGACTCGACATGCTAACCACATGTCACCCCTACACTGGCTGTTGATCATCTACCTCTGTGATCGACACATGTGGATGTGAAGGGCCAGCAGCCGGCTGGTAAAAAGGCAACCGCTGAAAAGTGGAAAGACCCTCAATCGGATCGGACAGAAATTGGGATGAAAATGCCCCTGTATGCCTAATAACATGCGTTTCTAGAGTTAAGCCTATGATTAATTTGTTTCTTTATCTGATTCATGTTTGTAATTATTATTGTTCTTAGATATTTGAATTCTGCCACGACTTCAATATTTCACTATATTTTATGAACTGTTATTTTAGTATTGTTACAGTAACATAATTCATTTCTGCTAGTAATATGCCAAAGTAAATGAATTTGAATTTAATAGGCCACGTTTCAAGTTCAAGATCATGTTCACGTTTTTTGATAACGAAATTATTGAATCGTGTTGGTGTCAAGTATAAATAAAGTTTGAAAATGTGTAGCTTCAGAGATCAAGAAACACTAGACACAATGCTTCGTTTAATTGTCATCGGTCTGCTCTTCACCATTTGCTTTGGTAAGTAACAAAATATTGAACTTTCTTATACAGTGTATTACATAGTAAGTTCTTTAGTTCATCATCATCATCTTCCAGGGATTAAGCCTGTTGGCTCGTTCCGGTTTCATGAAAGCTTCTTCTTCTTCTTCTTCGTCAGGTCTACGACTTCCAGTGGAATGTCTTGGCCTTCTCAACTAGTTTACGCGATTTCTTCCTATCTTGTGCAGTAGATTTCAAATAAAAAATCCCCATCTCTCTTAAATCTTCAATTACGTCATCTTCCCATCGATCTTTAAGTCTTCCTCTTGGTCTTGTTCCCTGTGGCTTCCAATTTAAAATATCATTCGGCAATCTTCCTTTGGCATTCTTAGTGTATGTCCAAACCATTGCAATCTTTTGGATTTGATGAAACTAACTATATTTTCTTTATTATTCTTGAGGTATGATTCGTTATTCCTTCTTAACCTCCAAGTTCCATTTTCCTTTACTGGACCTAGTACTCTTCTAAATATTTTCCTCTCAAACGGTAATAGTCTTAATTTATCTGCTTCTTTTAGTACCAGGTTTCAGCTCCATAACATATGATTGGTCTTATTATTGCTGTATATAATTTGAATTTAACATTTTTCGATATTAATTGCTTTTGAATATATCGAAATTACCAAATTTTCATGAAAGCTAGAAATTGTTAAAATTGTTCAGACCATCTTCTGTGTGGGCGTCCAACATTTCTGCTTCCGTGCGGTTTATAATTTAGCAATAATTTTGGAAATCTTCCTTCTGACATTCTATCAATATGTTCTTTCCAGTCGTTCCTATATTTAATTATTCGGTCTGTAAGTTTGAATATATTAGTTCCTTTCTTATATCTTCATTTCTTTTCTTATCCAGCAGAATATATCCAGCTATATTTCTTAAAAATCGCATCTCAGCTGCTTCCAATCTTTGTTCTTGTCTTTTAGCGATCGTCCAACATTCTGATCCATACATCAATACAGGAACAGCCATTACTTTATAAAATTTAATTTTTGTTTCTTTTCTTGTGTTTAAGGGTTCTTTTAATTGTGCCACACATTATATTAGTAAATGATAGCTAGTGCAGGCTAACTAAGAACCGCTAATTGAATGTTCTATTCCGCTGTCCCAGTTTTATGGAGATGAGTGGGATGAATGTCTACTCTAATGTGTTATGTAAGTTGTAGGTCGTCTTCCATGTCAGACATACCAGATTCTACTCTCGTGGCCCATTCGTAATTTTAGGGTTAGGCCCCTGGCTGCGAGGGTTACTAAAACCATCCCATTTGCCTCTTCTGCCATTTTTATTATTCAGGATCGGAGTTATGAGCTACCACCCTGGCGAACTTTCCGGAACCACATACTTTCAACACGTGTGGATTACCAACCAAACAACTCTTTTGTTAAACTTTCCAACATGTGACGAGACTTTTAAATCCGCTAATGAAATCCTGTCAAATTTTACTCTTAAGGTGTAATTTCTCAAGTTATTTACTATAATTTTTAATTAATCTTACAAGTTTTATAACAATTATTAGAATATATTGAATATTAAGATATTGAACTACAAACGTACCGTGAAGAAGTGGCAGCCATATTGATTTTAACGAATATTTTTTGCAGCCAATAAAGACTGTGTACGTGTCCAGTGCAGCCAACATAGAGTTTGTACTAATTAACTTTACACATATATTCAGAATTTCACTACCTATTTCTGGGCGTTGAATTCTTTCACAGGTTAGAGTACTTAAATTGTTGCATTACGTTTGCTTTTAGGTTGGTCTTTCACAGGTTGGAGTTCTTTAATTGCGTTAGGTTATTTTTTAGCTTGGTTGCGAACGTGAGTTCAAATATAATGTAAATGATGGCTCATCCCTTGATTCAATACTTTAAAGTCTTTCGCGTATGTTGGCGCATGCGCATGGTGTATAGTTGGAACTATAATTCTTTTTTCTTGTCACATGTTGAAAAGTATATCCTTTTTCTAATTCTTCTCTGATCTCACTTATTTGTATACATAAAAAACTTTTAACATCTGCAAAATTTCGGATGATCAGTTAATAATGAAGAACCTGGTAATATAATATTAAGTGTAATACAGTTATTATTTATTTAATTTTATCCAATATCTCGTTTCAGTATTTCAGTCTTATTTATATGATAGGGGAAGCCAAAAATTACATTTTCGTGTATTCTGCTTTGAATTTTCCTTGGATCCATCCGAATATTTTCCTCCCATAAGTTTATATGTTGCTAACGATCTTTTATCCAGGTGTTTTCCAATAAAATATTAATAATATATTTACTATCACTTATTCTAGGTAAATGATCGACTTATATCAGTCACTAGGACTAATTGTATATGAGATCAATATTAATGGAGTAATTTTCTGGATAGTTATGAGAATAAAACAATTATTTAATCTTAATCCTTCTATAACTCTAGGGAATCATCAATGGAGAGGGGCTGCACACTTAATAACGGTAACAGTATTAAGGCAACAGTATAAATTATGGAATTACACGTTTATTCTAGTGTATTTAATTGAATTTAATTTCCAGGTTTTAAGCAAGGTCGTATAGTTGATGGAAATCCAACAGAAATTACGGAACATCCATACCAGGTAATCTGAAACCACATTTTTACGTACAAGTCCTTCAATGTATTTATATTTATAAGGGTTTATATAGGTCTTTATAAACATTCAAATATTCAGAAAAAAAATATCAGTAAAGTTCGCGCATTGTAAACTGGCGGATGAAAATTGTTACTCATTTGTCATCTTGTAGCCTAAGGGCTACTTCTTACTCTAAATTCCAACCCCTAGTATAGACCTGAAAGAAAACGTTGTCTGTGTTGTTTGTATCAGTGTTGAGATAGTTCGTGTCGTGTGCTACACGCGATAATTTTACAGTCAGTTGTATAAGTTAAGTTTACATTACAATCACTTCTAAATAGAAATTTACATTTGATATGCTTCTTCAGTAATAACTGATGAGTCGATATTTTTAAGTCAGTTAGTCGTATAAATTCACCTCTTGTTTCCCCAAGTACTACAATTAGGTCACAGATCCGCCAATTTAGAGTGTGCGTCCCAGTTAAAACATGTTTCTTCTCACTCCTTCCATTTAACATTTTTTGGTATTTCCCTGCTTCATTTTGCATATATTCTCCATTCAAATGCCTTAATAACGATACTGCCGATGGGATCCCCTTGAGACATCAGTATCATATTAATCGTCTTTTCAACTGTCTGTGACACATTTCTTTCATAATTTCACTTTTTCCAATTTCTTCTAATTTGAATTTCCGCGATCACCTTCCCCATTTATATATATATATATATATATATATATGAAAAGAAAAATGAATGCTTGAGTCGGGATTTGAACTCGAGTCTCTAAAGTCTGTACCTTTAGCGCTCTAACCAACTGAGCTACCCAAGAATTCCAAGACAAACATACAATTTTCTTATACATGTAGTATTCTCAATTCACACAAGAGGTCGCTACCTCTTGTGTGAATTGAGAATACTACATGTATAAGAAAATTGTATGTTGTCTTGGAATTCTTGGGTAGCTCAGTTGGTTAGAGCGCTAAAGGTACAGACTTTAGAGACTCGAGTTCAAATCCCGACTCAAGCATTCATTTTTCTTTTCATATCATATTTGCCTTCATTGCCAAATGTCAAAAATATATTTATAATATATATATATATATATATATATAGCCCATGCTGTGGTCTCGATGTAGCGTGTTGCCTTGTCACTGAGCGGGCCCGGGTTCAATTCCCGGTCGGGACAGGCTCCTGGGTGAGGCTTTTTCGGGGTTTTCCTCACCTGTAAGACAAATATCAGGAAGCTTAGGTCCAACAGTCTCCGAAAATCATTCGGTCATCATAATCATCCTTATCATTATCATCATCGCCCTTCACCGCCGTGGAAAGCAATGGGAAGCTACCACACCTATAATTCCCTAGTAAAGCTGCAAAGTATAGCATGAAAATGCTATGATTGCAGTGAAAGACCTTCCCTCGGGCAGAATTACTATGGACGGATGGATATATTTGACTTGGTGTTGTAACTCCTAACAAAACTGAGATTAAAGCACAATATTGGACTGTCACGCCATCATCGATATATATATATATATATATATATTGTATGTATATATATATATATATATATATATATATATCGATGATGGCGTGACAGTCCAATATTGCACTTATTGGAAGACCAAAGTACACAAATATTATATCAAACTAGAATAAAGAATAAACTTAAAACAAGCACGGGCGATATTGAAGAGGACTGGATAAATCTAAAACAAGCAATCATGGAAGCAGCATATATGAGAGTCTCGGATATAAACAAATCAAAAACAAAAGAGATTACGAACCTGGAATCCCGAATTAAAAGAAAATATTGAACAAAAGAAAAAAGCCTATAAAGTGTATTTACAAACTAAACAAGAGGAACATTATACAGAATATAAAAAACTCAGAGCTAAGGTTCGTAAATTGTCTAGAAAATACAGAAGGGATGATTGGGATAAATTTGTAAAATCCTTAGAACGTGATATTACAGGAGCACAAAGACAGGGATTTAAAATATTCAAAAATTACAGATGGAAACAAAAGACAAAATTAATGTTAATCTGATACCAAAACAAGACTGGATTACTTACTACAAAAATCTTTGGTCAGAACCGAACACTCACACTGAAAAAATTACTTCGAATTTGACTTGTGAAAATGAAATAGAAAAACCAGACATAACAATGGACGAACTAGAAGAAGTTTTAAAGAAGGCCAAGAACAGGAAAAGTCCAGGTTTAGATGATTTAAATTTAGAACTTTTTAAGTATGGAGGAACTGCCTTGAAAGAGAAACTATTAGAACTTTTTAACAATATTTGGCATTGTCTTAATATTCCAACGGATTGGGAAACGGGTCTAGTAATTAATATACATAAAAAAGGTCAGAAAAACAAATGTGATAACTACCGAGGCATTACCTTACTCCCAACTGCATCTAAATTATATGCCAACATAATTAAAAATAAGTTATCAGTAAGTACTGAAACATTTTTGGAAGAAGAACAATGTGGATTTAGAAAAGGGAGGAGCACTATAGATGCAATATTTACCCTGCAACAAATTATGGAAAAAAGGAGAGAATTTAATCTCCCACTGTACATACTATTTATAGATTATGAAAAGGCATATGATAATGTAAACCGAGATAAACTTTGGCAGATACTGCATGAAGAACATATACACTCACATGTAATACGAGCCATACAAAGCTTATATCAAAATTCTAAAATCAAAATTAAATTACCAGATGGAGAAATAACAGAACACATAAACACAGGCAAAGGTGTTCGACAAGGATGTGGACTATCTCCACTCTTATTTAATATATATATTAACAGAATAGTGCAAGAATGGAAACAAACAGTAAACAGTGGAATTTCAATAACTAGGAATAAAATAATTCAAACAATATTATATGCTGATGATCAAATAATATTATCAGATTCCGAAGATAGCTTACAAATAGCAGCATATCAATTATTCAAAATTGCCAGCAAATATAATATGAAAATTTCCACATCAAAATCCAAAACAATGGCAATGTGTGGAAAAAACATACAACGGGTGAAAATTGAGATTGATGGAAAAATTATAGAACAAGTGTCAGATTTCTCTTACTTAGGAAGTGTATTTGCAGAGTATAAGAGTGACATTGATTCAAAATACAAAAAATATAATAAAATGAATGGGGTAATACGAAGACATTTTGGTAAACAGATGAGGACAGAGACAAAACTAAGATTACATAACGTCACATCAAAAGCTGCTCTAAAATACGGAAGTGAAATTTGGATTTTAAATAAAAGAAACTCTCATAAACTTCAAGTAAGCCAAATGCGCTTCTTACGATCATTGTTAGGAGTTAATAGACTGGATCACCAAAGGAACACTACTATCAGAGGAAAACTTGGAGTAGCAAGTTTAAATGAAGATATCCAAAGATACCAACAAGAATGGAAAAATCATCTGAGAAGAATGGCAAGAAATAGACTTCCAAAATTGGATTCCAATATACCCCAACTGGACATAGGGACCAAGGAAGACCAAAACATCGGTGGAAAGATCAAGACCATCTTCGCTAGGTTTACCGTACAGGCCACATGGCCTAAAACGAATTTGTTCATGATGATGATGATGATATATTGTATGTGTGTGTGTGTGTGTGCGTTTAGACGCTCTAAAGCCCGCAATTTTAGTTTTATCAGAAGCAAAAGTGGATCAACGGAATAAATTAAGAAAAGAGTAATGTCTGGTTCATTAACCAGAAAAATCTTAGGGCATTGGATGTAGGAGTTCACCTGAAACGAAATGAAATCGCTCGAGCGGTCACAATTTGTTATTTTTATTTTTTTGCAACGAAACTCATATATGCTATTATCATAAAACGAGGAAGGTGTTCTGAAAAACAGCGAATTCCGAGCATTAGATTTGCGGGTTTTATCAGAAACCCGAAATAAAAAATCGCTTTGTTTCCCCTACGGTGTGACAGTTTTAATAAGTTATTGTCAGAAATTGTGTTTCTAGAATTTAATAGAAGAAATATATAAACAGTAAACCACCGAAATCGGAACATAAATTCGACTTGCTGTGGATTTCGCTTAGTGTACGCATTTCCTTCCCGCCAGATTTTTTATCATTAGGACCGATGTGTCTAAATGTGAAGTAAATATCAATTTGAAAAAAGATCGATTAGAGACAATAGTTCCTTATCATTAATATTGTGGAAAGCAACGGGAAGCTACCACACCTATAATTCCCTAGTAAAGCTGCAAGCATAGCATTAAAATGGTATGATTGCAGTGAAGGACCTGCTTTCGGGCAGAATTACTATGGATGGAATATTAAATAAGGTTCACTTTTTTAGTTCATATCAAGTGAACAGATTCTCATAACATTCATACATAATTTCTTCATAATCATCCATGTAAGTATTAGGTCATGTGACCTGTTTTACGGTCTCAAAGAGGAATTTTTCTTCCAGCGCTTTTCTGGACGTCCCAGCGATCCTTTGCCTTGGGGTAGTAACGGAGAATAGCGTTTAGAATTCTCTGAGATGGCATTCTTTGATGATGAGCTTTCTAGTTGTTCTGGTAGTTTTGTACATGATGTAAATGAGTTCTAAATTTGCTTTCGTCTCAAATCAAGCCTCCGATAATTTTATCATAATTACCAATATGTAGAATGCTAGAGAAATATAGTTTATGGGAAAATTAGAACATATCCAGGATCGGTCTAAGAAAACTAGCACTTGTTGTTTGTAAAAATAACTATATATTTTTGTGTAATTCAGGTCTCCTTGGAGTCCGAAGGATATCATTTCTGTGGAGGATCCATTATAAGTCCAGACTGGGTGGTTACAGCTGCCCATTGCGTTACTGAAGGACATTCAATTTCTGTGTAAGAACATTTAGAATTACATGTAAATTACAATGAGCAACAAAAAAGAAACTTTTTATTTTGTTTCAGAAAGAAAAAATATGTGATTCTGATAGTATTTTTTCTCCTAATTCAAACATGACATCGGTTTCTCTCCATCACGCAGGCATTTATAATTTCTTCTTCTTCTTTCCTTCCAAGTATTAGGCCAAGGCCTGTTACGATCCTATAGAAAATTTTCCCTCCAGCGTTTCATAGGACGGCCCAGTGATCTTCGTCCTCTTGGTATATAATTATAAACAGCTTTGGGGATCCGATTTGAACTCATTCTTTCAAGATGGTGTTTCCAATTTAGTTGGTACTGTTAAATATATTCCAAAATTGGCGTAGTCTTCAATTCTTTTAAGATGTCGGTGTTCCTTTCCCGATCCCATCTGGTGTTACCCGCTGTTCTGCGCATGAATCTCATTTCACAAGCCGTTATTCTGCTTTCATGTTTTTTTTTTAGTGTCCATGCTTCACTACCATAGGTCAACACTGGTCTAGCCAAAGTGTTATATAAACGTAATCTGGTGATTTATAATTTCAAACACTTTAATATATTCTACATTCGTAACTATACAATATTCGAACATTCGGACTCGCCTAGAAAGTAAGAAATGACGATTTTCTGCTATATTTCACATGTGGAGCATTCCTCTTGATGGTCCAACAGTAATCGGCCAGCATATTAGGATTCCATTTGCCTTGATATCTCTTTTCCATAGCAGAAACCATTTGAGTTAGTTGGACGAAAAAGCGTTTATTAAAAAATAATTATTTAATTCCATTAATTGAAATTGAAATAAAACAAAAACTGTTGGTGATGGAGAAATTCCGAATACATATTTGAAAACACGTTAAAAACTGCATTAAGTGCAACTATTGGTACTCATGAGGCAAAAATGATGTTGACCAGTGTTATTATGAAACCTGCTAACTAAATACCAGTTATTAAATAATCACACTATATTTGAGTTTGAATTGGATCAATTAACGATAATAATGATAATAAATTAATAATTATAAATTAATAATAATACATATTAATTAATATTATAACTAACTCACTGGCAGTATCGAACACGGAGGTCATGGCCGCGCGGACATAAGCTCTCCATACATCCCTATACTGAGCTAATGTTTTCCAATCATCCTCTGTATAATCTACTTCCCTCAAATCATAGTTAATATTGTTCTCCCACCTCATTCTTGGTCTAGCAACTGGGCGTTTTCTCTCTGGTTTTCCTACAAGAAGCTCCATGCACCTCTTTCATTCCCCATTCGTGCCACATGTCTTGCCCATCGCGGTCTACGAGACTTAACTGTTCTTATTATATTTGGCTTCCTATAAAGACAATGTAGGTCACTGTTATGTAGTCTTTTCCATTCACCTGTCTGTTCATCTCTATAATTGTTATTATTATTATTATGATTATTATTATTATTGTTATTATTATAGACTGCGATTGGCAGGGCATGTGGCACGAAATATTTCAAGGGGTTCGCCAAAAATTTTCCGTAAGGCGGTTTTCGAGGTTAGGCCTATTATTGTTTCCTTCTTTTCTGTGGCATTGTCCTTATATATTATTATTAATAATAATAATAATAATAATAATAATAATAATGTAATAATAGTAATAATATTAATAATAATAATAAATATTATTATTATTATTATTTTTAAATTAAATTAATCCTATAATGCCCCTTATTACATATGTGTAAGATCGGCAATTATCACATTATTTCCACAATAAATCAATATTTGCCGCGAATGCCTGATTTACAGTTATGTAAGAACGTTAGGAAAGCATTTGATTTCGCTACATCTAGACCGACACTTTGTGTAACTAGAGTTACTTTAGTATTTAACCGTTAAGTTAATTTAAGGTTATTAAACCTTTTGCCTTGTCACGCAGCGGGCCCGGGTTCGATTCCCGTTATGAACAGGATCCTGGGTGAGGTTTTTCCCGGTTTTTCCTCACCTGAAGACAAATGTCAGGAAGTTTACGGCCCAACGGCCCCCGAAAATCATCCGGCCATCATCATCATCATCCTTCACCGGTGTGGAAAGCAACGGTAAACTACCACACCTAAAATTCGCTGGTAACGCGGCAAAGAATAACATGGAAATGCTATGATAGCAGTTTAAGACCTGCCCTCGAGCAGAATTACTATAGATGGATGGAAAAATGTTTCTTGGAATTAAATTTTATGCATGTCTACTGTATGTATATTTAAAAGTCAGTGGTTCATCCAACTCAGATTGTCGTGAAAGGGGTTCGTGAGTCAAAAAAGGTTGTGAACGCTGGTCTAGATAATTACAGTAGAACTTAGTAGAATTTGGAAATGTAAAAAAAGTGTGAGGTTCACAGGTCATCAAGTCTGAGTCAGTAGGTCACTACGTTCAAAATGTAGTATTATGAAGTCTGAACTAGAATCAAATTGAGTCATAGAGAAAAAAATTAAAGTTTTTTAATGTTATTTGTAAGTGTAAATACATTTTTTGCACAATAGTGTGTTCTTTCGTACTTACAGCAATGGCGACCATGATTAAAAGTTCAGTTTCTAAATTTTGGGGTTGGCAACCTAAAAATAACTGAATAACTATGGTGTGATATTACAAATTATCTACCTAGTGCGGGACGTAAAACCACTGCCCTTTATGTATACTACGTACAATGTATATACAAAATTATATCCAAAAGGTAGTGTTAATATACACTGTACGAAATAAATCATTGCATTTTAAATGAAATTAACTTTATTTGAAACAATATAAAGCAATAAATTCGTACTTACCACCATTTTATCCCTGATTGGTGTCACGGTTTTCTGTAGGCTCAACTAAATTATTTTCGGCATTTACCGTTTAAACATTGGCCAGATTGCTAACATTAGTCAGTTGTTTACAATGTACGCAAATATTTCCAACAAAGATATTATTTTACTATTATTTATTATTTTGAAAACACCATCGTGCACGTTTGTGAAGTGTTTTACAGAATCTCAGAAATTAAAAACCTTGCTGTCGTTCGGTTTTTAATCATTTCTTCGCTTCTGTAAAACCACTTCCCAACCTCACATTATAATGTACTATTACTGCATTTATTACGTGTTATAATAGCCTTTTCTCCAGCCTTTTTCTGTATGTGAATACACGGTCTCTGCTAATAACAGATCATTCAATGTATCATGTCACAAAATGCAATACATTTTGTGTAAAACCTCTCTAGAAGTGTAATGTAATAATACGTTGCCTAAACTGTACAGGGAATTTTATTTTATAGGGTTGATCCCAGCACATTACAAGTACGTGCTGGCTCTTCCTATAGTGGGGAGGGCGGTTCTGTTCATCAGGTATCAAAAAATCATTGTTCATCCTGAATACGCTGTCAGCAATGATATTGCTGTTTTAAAGGTTGGTATAAGCTTATGTTTAACTACTTTTCTTCAAGTTGGCTATATACCTTTTGCGCGATAGTGCGTTATGTCGTACTTACAGCAGTGTGTCCAAAAATGATTATTAAAAATGTAGACCTATGTGTTAGGGGAGCACAGATCTGATGGCCAAATATATATTTTTAAGAAATATGACGAATTTTGTATATTCTATTGATCAATCGAGTGGTCGATATTTTTACCGAATAAGTATTTCAGTTACTTTCCTGAAAGAAAAACAACTTAGTGTATTTTACACCCTGATTAATGTTAGTATCCAAATGTGCTGATAAAATTAAAACTATTTTATTACAGGTCAGCCCTCCATTTGTATTCAACGACACAGTAAAACCAATTCCAATGGCTACTGTGTCACCATCCGGTGGTGCTACAGCTGTAGTGACAGGTTGGGGAAACGGCCAATATCAGCTGCAAGAATTAGATGTAGGAATAATTGACAAGCGAATATGTAACATGCAATTGTTTTTTATTAATAATAGCATGCTCTGCGCAAAAGCTCTGCGGCTTTTCAAAGGACCGTGTTCTGGGGATTCGGGTGGTCCTCTAGTTTCCAATGGGAAACTTGTTGGAGTAGCTTCTTTTGTTATTGGCTCCTGTGCTGCAGGATTCCCTGATGTTTATGCTGATGTTGCCTATTTAAGAAATTGGGTTGAGTCCGTGACAGGAGTTGCCTAACATTTTTTTTTTCACTCGTCATCAGTGGTCTGTTGTGAATTATTGGTGTCGGGTAATTTTGCTCTTATTTTTTAAAATCAAGTCAGCGTGTAATCTTGCACAAAATAAATATATCGTATTGAGACAGTTTTGCTCTAGTGATGTTGCAAGTATTTAGGACAGTAAATCTTCTCAATAATAGAGGTTCATAAAATTGAAGAGTGAGGAGCAAACGGAGCATATGACAACAGATGAGAGCCTCCTATACCACTCGGTGCTTTCCTTGTATACAAACGAAAGTTACATAGGTCTATATGATTTTTATGGCATTGTGAAACACAATGGAATATTTTCAGCAATCATACATAACGGTTGTAAAATTTACAGACGTATCTTTTACTAATATATAAACCATCATCATAGTACATTCACGAATTTAGGCCATTTGTTGACCTGTTTCAGCCTCAAGAAAAACGCCATCCAAAAGTCTTTTGAGTGGTCGTTTTGGTCTTCTTCTTCCTGCAGGTTGATAACTTAACATTTGTTTGGGTATCCTGTGAGCTTCCATTTGATGAACATGTTGCATCCATCTTGACTTATAATCAGAAATTTTGTTTTCTAAAGATTCCACGTGTAATTCTTCTAATATGTCTTCATTTTTCTTTTGTGATCTAGTAGTGTGTATCCTGCAGTCCTCCGAAGGTATCTCATTTCAGCAGATCTAAGTCTCTGTATATCCTTCTGTTTCAACGTCCATACTTCGCTACTATACAAAAGAGTTGCAAGAGCCAGTGTTTTATAACTTTTAGTCTTGAATGTTTTTGGTTTAACTGTGGCTTGAAGATAGAATGCATTAACCCTAAAATTCTTAAAAAGTTAGATATTCTTGCATTTACATCCTTTTCTTCTTCATATGCGATATTACATCCTAGATATGTAAAAACTATAATGCACCAACATTAACCAAAATAACCCAATGATTATATGTTGGCAGTCAATACTTACAGCTCATTGATAAGTTTCGATAGAATGAAGCTATTATTGAGTTTTTTCCTATGATTTTGAATTATTATGTCTATCCATCGATCCTACAAAAATTATACATGCATATATATATATATATATATATATATATATATATATATATGTGTGTGTGTGTGTGTGTTTATGCTAGGGTGCCTGGATAGCACAATTGGTAGCACACTGAAGAGTCAATTCAGAGGTCCTGAATAAAGACGCGTCACTGCTGCAAAGTAAAATTTCTCTTTAATTTTCTTACTAGTTATAGTAGCCGCTAGAGGGCAGCGAGACCGCTACCTCTCATAAGAGAATATATATAAAGGAAACATAAATGTTTGTACTAGGATGCCTGGATAAAGAAGCGTCACTGCTACAAAGTAAACATTCTCTTTAATTTTCTTACTTGTTATAGTAGCCACTAGAGGGCAGTGAGACTGAGTTCCCGCTACCTCTCATGAGAGAGAATACATATAAAAAATAAATGTTTGTGCTAGGATGCCTGAATAGCGTAAGTGGTAGCGCACTGAAGTATCAATTCAGAAATCATATATACATATCTGTAATGCCCTAGCGGAACCCGAAGCACTTTTAGTACAGTGGATCATTAGGACATAAAACATACACATGTACTTTTATGCCATTTGGAACGCCGTATTATCAGAATTTTTTTAATGTTCTGAGACCAGATAGCACTATGCCACATTATGGAAAAAATGGAGATATGGCCATCTACAGAGCCCTGACCATTCGTTCTCACTGTTCAAGTAGTGTCAAGTTTTTCAACAGATGTCAGAGTAATTCATCTATGTTCGTTATAAATTTCTTTGTTTCATTGATACTTTTTGGTTTAGAAAGTCTTACACCTCAGTTTCAATATTATGTAGCATAACACTATCTTATCTCCAACCCTTCCATTAAACCATTCGTCTCAAAAGACGAGGTGCACTCGCCGGCATTTAAATGACCTTCAACCCAGAAGACGAGGTACACTCGCTTAACTCTGCTGTAATATGTTTCGCAATATTTTGTACATCTCTTGGTAGGATAATATTTTAACATTTATAAATAGTAGAGGAATGTGTTTTGGCCTTCACAATTATTGTGATCTCATGCACCGTTGTCTTTTGCTTGTTTTGAATGTCTGAAAATAGACAATATAATTTACGGTAACTTAAATCCGGGTTCTGGGGAAATGCATTGAGCATTTAAACCTGAAGCGAATGGGTTAATAAGATACCTTTCCAACTGCTGATGATGATACATAATCAGAAAGACATACAGAAGTTTTTAACTGGAATTTTACTATATTGACGACGACTGAAATCTCAGGCTCACATTTTATTACTTTAACGATTTACAGAGATGTTCTTTACAGCAGATTCAAATTAGACGAATTGTACATAGGCCTACTTTTCCTGCGTATGAGTATTTCTTTTACCAATTTAGAAAACTACATCCGTTGTCATTTTTTTTGATGTTCCAAAATGCAGCTTATAACTGTAAATTACAGCAATTATTTTGAAATAATAATGATGGTGCTCAATTGGATGTTGTTATGGATCAATCGACTAAGAGCCATTTAAAAAATAGATTTTGAGGTCATCTTTTGTACTACTCATGATGCAAGTGTATGCACACTTTTAGCGTCAAATCTTTAAAATATAGCTTCATTATTAATGTAAAATGTAAACGCCATTAGTCCTATCACAGATTCTGTGTTTGCTATGAAACTAGAACTTCATAAATGTTAATCTAAATTTTGCATCATGCAGGCAAGCTCCAATGTTCCCGCTCCTAGATTGTTGATGCATAACTATCAAACAAGGAAAATAACTTGCAATATCCAGTATTGTTAGTTTGGCGCTACAATATATAGTGAAAATTGACTTAAATTTTAAACGTATTTTTCTCGGAACTTAGACAATAGCGCATAGCCGATTGATGCATAACATCATCCAATTCGTAATGGTTTATTCATTAATTTATTTGACATGGAGATCCTTCAAAGATGTCAATAATTTTTACTACTGCAATAAGTGTTAAAAAAAGGGCAGAGGCTAATATCAATGTAATAATATTTATAGCACTGAACGATATAATTATTTTCATTATGGATTTTATGTAGAATAAAATGTGATTTGACAATTTATTTTATTTGAATGTTCTTGACTCCTCTTAAATTTTCCATTTAAAGTCAATACAATACCGCACAATAGTTTAAGAATTAGGAATGGAAGTAAATATCAATAAAACTAAATATATGGTCACACTTAGAAATACATTATATAATGGAAATGGACAGCTAATGACATATGAGGGCAATTTCGAGGAAGTGGATGAATTCAAATACCTAGAAACAGTAATCACAAATAGGAATGAGATGCACAAAGAAATTAAACATAGGCTCAATTCTGAAAATGCGTGCTATTATACATTGCAGAGACTTTTGATGTCCCAACTCTTTTCAAAAAACGTTAAGCTGAAAATATATAAAACTATTATTCTACCAGTTTAAGGGAGGAAAGGAGATTACGAGTATTTGAGAATATAGTACTTAGTAAAATTTTTGGACCAAAGAGAGATGAACAGACAGGTGAATGGAGAAGACTACATAACAATGAACTACATGGTGTCTATAGGAAGCCAGATATAATAAGAACAGTCAAGTCTCGTAGACTGCGATGGGCAGGACATGTTGCCCGTATGGGGAATGAAAGACGTTCATGGAAGCTTCTTGTAGGAAAGCCGGAAGGAAAACGCCCAGTTGGTAGACCAAGAATGAGGTGGGAGAATAACATTAACTATTATTTGAGAGAAGTAGATTATACAGGGGATGATTGGAAAACATTGGCTCGGGATAGGGATGTATGGAGAGCGTATGTCCGCGCGGGCATGAACCTACGGGTTAAATAGTGCCAGTGAGTAAGTAAGTATACCAATCATGCCTTGGTGCAGAGCTATGGGATTTCATCGGTTTTTCTCCTCATGAGGGGGAAATTCATAGAATCGCCTCCAGTAATGAGACTGTGCACTCTCAGGCTTGTAATTTGGGTAGCTACATTGAATAAGGTGATGAAGCATTAGTGGCACCCTCAGAGGACAAATTATAATATTCAGTATATAATTTTAACAAAATAGCCATAAAATATAACATCATCATCATCATCATAGTACATTCACGAATTTAGGCCATTTGTTGACCTGTTTCGGCCTCAAGAGAAACACCATCCAGAAGTCTTTTGAGTGGACGTCCTGGTCTTCTTCTTCCTGCAGGTTGATATCTTAACATTTGTTTGGGTATTCTGTGATCTTCCATTCGATGAACATGTTGTATCCATCTTGACTTATAATCAGAAATTTTGTTTTCTAAAGATTCCATGTGTAATTCTTCTAAGATGTCTTCATTTTTTTGTGATCTAATAGTGTGTATCCTGCAGTCCTCCGAAGATATCTCATTTCAGCAGATCTAAGTATCTGTATATCCTTCTGTTTCAACGTCCATACTTCGCTACCATACAAAAGAGTTGGAAGAGCCAGTGTTTTATACACTTTCAGTCTTGAATGCTTTTGGACTAACTGTGGCTTGAAGATAGAATTTATTAACCCTAAAATTCTTAAAAATTTAGATATTTTTGCATACAAATTAAAATATAGAAAACAAAAGTAAATGATTTTCAAGGAAGATACGTTCTATATAGCAAAAATTGTATAGATTCAAAAATATTGGAAAGAGTAAATTAATTTTCCTTCCTTGGATATATATTAACATATTGTATGAAAAAGTAATCCATCCATCTATAGTAATTCTGCCCGAGGGCAGGTCTTTCACTGCAATCATAGCATTTTCATGCAATGCTTTGCAGCTTTACTAGGGAATTATGGGTGTGGTAACTTCCCGTTGTTTTCCACACCGGTGAAGGATGAATATGATCATGATAAGGATGATAATGATGGCCGGATGATTTTCGAGGACCGTTGGGTCCTAAGCTTCCTGACATTTGTCTTACCCCGAAAAAATCTCACCCAGAAGCCTGTTCCGACCGGCAATCGAACACGGGCCCGCTGCGTGAAAAGGCAGCACGCTACCTCGAGACCACAGCGGTGGACGAAGAACACATATCAAGTAATATTAATAAATTTAATAAAACCATGGGAATAATAAATTCAGTAATGAAGCCTTCGCTAGTCTGGAAAAATACCAGAGTATGGTTATAAACCTTCGCAATACCTGCACTTTGCTACGGCAGTGAGGCATGGACTTTGAGGAAAGGAGAAGAGATCAGGTTAACTTCTAGTAAAATGAGTTTCATGAGATATACAGCAGGATATACCAAATGGGATCACAAATTTAATGATGATGTCTTGAAGGAACTACGTTTAAGAACCAGTCATTAAATACTCGTACATACATAAATACCAGAGCACCTGAATAATTTACGACGAATGACTTCACATAGTGTTCCCAAAGCCATGCTTCGTTATTGTCCAACAGAGAAGAGATATCTTGGACCATCCGAGGAAACGCTGGATACTAAATTCATCAGTGAGACCGTAACAGACCTCTTGGCCTAAGACTTGGTTGGATGAAAAAGTAGAAGATAATGAGTAAGGGGTGTAGATCGAGAAACCAGGTGGCTGTGGGGTACGACATGGTAACAACATATCGCTCATTTACTGCAATAGCGTCATAACTAAAAAAAATGTCAGTTTTGAGTTATTGATACTACATGGAAGACAAAACCCAGTTCTGTATTCAGGAGAACGACATGAGCTACTATATACAATGAGTTGGTATAGTATTTTGATATTTATGACAAATACAGGCAAAGGTATATGGATTTCAAACCTTTAAATGCTTCTCCTGAAAAACTATGTTTTTTGAGTTAAGACGTTGTTGCAGCAAATGAGCGATATTACTTCTATATCAGTCAGATGATCTGTTACATTTGTGACTATTAAAGCATTCATTTTTAGCTCCATAACACCGATAGATAGTGAATGTTCAGTTACTGTACAGAATGTAGATGACCTCACTTGACCTTTCGTACTTACCGATCACATAAAAATAAAATGTTTATTGAGTGTTCGCATTAACTTACTAACTAACTCACTGGCTCTATCGAACCCGTAGGATCATGGCCGCACGGACATAAGCTCTCCATACATCCCTGTTCTGAGCTATTGTTTTCCAAACATCCCTGTATAATCTACTTCTCTCAAATCATAGTTAATTAAATCTCCCAACTCATTCTTGGTCTACCAACTGGGCGTTTTCCCTCTGGTTTTCCTACAAGAAGTTTCCATACCACTCTTTCATTCCCTATTCGTGCCACATGTCCTGCCCATTGCAGTCTACGAGATTTAACTGTTCTTATATCTGATTTCCTATAACGGCCATGTAGACTTCTCAATTCGCCTGCCCATCTATCTCTTTGATCCAAAAAAGTTCTGAGAACTTTATTCTCAAATATTGGTAATCATTTTCCCCCCTTAAAGTAAGAGGGAGAAAAAACGATTCCGAGTATTTGACAATAATGTTCTGAGGAAATGTTTGGCTACCCTAATGGGATATATGCATTTCTTTTAAAAAGTCTTTAAAGAATTAAAATTATATTTTCTAATGATTGCTAATGTCCCAAATGGGAGTCAATGACCAATCACATTTCAATGAATATTGATTTAGAACCAATTACAGTCGTGTTTCACCTCGATTTTATCAATTTAATTTTATCATATTAAGACAAGCTCTTCCTTTGTTACATTCTGAATAGGTAAGAGCATTATTTTACAGTGACTGACTCTCTAAGAAATACGTTGAATATAACAATTTATATACTAAGATGCAAGAATCCTAGAACACAAGTGGCTCCCAGATTGTATATAATGCACGTATGTAACCACAAACTGCTTGCTGGATTAGTAGAAAAACATTTGTAGCAATTGATTATACCACAAAAAAAAAAAAAAAGAAAAAAGAAACCACTCTTTGCACTTTCTTAAACGTATTATTTCCCAGGTATTTACGTTCCAAAAAATATAATTGACATATTTACATCATAGGACAACATAAATTAATTAATAACCTATAATGTTGGTTATAAACAGTTTGATGTTTCATTTTTTCCCACTAGGGTGCATTCGTACAATAATGCCATCCTTTGGCAATAAATAATATGATCTGGTTTCAGTGATGAACAAATGAAACATAATAACAGTTTCTCATTTGTTTTCAAACATCGCCTTTTACATTAAATATATAAATATTTTAAAATAATTATATTTAAATAGTCCACCGCTGTGGTCTCGAAGTAGTGTGCTGCCTTGTCACGCAGCGGGTTCGATCCCGGTCGAGGCAGTTTTTCTGGGTGAGAGTTTTATCGGGGTTTTTCCTCATCTGTAAGACAAATGTCAGGAAAACTTTAAGGCCCAAACGGTCCCCGAAATAATATGACCATCATCATCATCATCACCATCCTTATCATTATCATCTCTCTCATCATCACCGGTGTGGAAAACAACGGGAAGCTACCACACCTAACAATTCCCTAGTATAGCTGCAAAGCATAGCATGAAAATGCTATGATTGCAGCGAAAGACCTGCCCTCGGGCAGAATTACTATGGATGGATGGATATTTATATAATAATTTGTGAGTAAAGAGCTTGATTTTATTCGTTAAATAGTCCTAACAAATGCCACTCTTGATTTCCAAATTCACTAGATAAATTCACTCGTCTCTTCGTGACATCATGAATTTATCTATAATTTGAAAAACACTCGCGGCATTACTTATGATAATATTTCTGTTAATATGCTTTTCAAATATATAAAAAAAGCGCTATACTAAATAATAATAATAATTTCTTTATATACATGAATGATGAAAGAAAATATGGTTGAAATAAAAATTTAACAAAAATATTATCAAACATGGGTACGCTGTGACATAGTTGATTAAGGTAATACGCTACAAACAGGAAGTTCGAGGGTTCAAGTCCCGGTGGGGTCAGGGATTTTCAAACCTTCTGGTGTATCATGGCCTTGGGATCGACTTAGCCTCTAACGGAAATGAGTACCAGACGCTTGTTCTGGGGGTTAAACATAGCTGTCACGCAGGGCTGACAACCCGGCTGACGTCAAGTGCCAATTGCTTAGAATAAGTGGGAGCTTTAACTTCCTACTACCTCAAGGATCTCTTACTTACTTACTTACTTACATACTCACTGGCACTATCGAACCCGTAGGTTCTTGGCCGCGCGGACATAAGCTCTCCATACATCCCTATCCTGAGCTAATACTTTCTAATCATTCCCTGTATAATCTACTTTTCTCAAATCATAGTTCATGTTATTCTCTCATCTCATTCTTTGTCTACCAACTGGGCGTTTTCCCTCTGGCTTTCCTACAAGAAGTTTGCATGCGCGTCTTTCATTCCCCATGCACGCAACATGTCCTGCCCATTGCAGTCTACGAGACTTAACTGTTCTTATTATATCTGGCTTCCTATAAAGACCATGTAGTGCATTGTTATGTAGTCTTCTCCATTCACCTATTGTTCATCTCTCTTTGGTCCAAAAATTGTCCTAAGTACTTTATTTTCAAATACTTGTAATCTCCTTTCCTCCCTTAAAGTAAGAGTCCATGTTTCGCACCCATATAATATAACTGGTAGAATAATGTTTTATATATTTTCAGTTTAACATTTTTTGAAAGGAGTTGGGACACAAACAGTCTCTGCAATGCATAATAGCACGCATTTCCAGAATTGAGCCTATGTTTAATTTCTTTGTGCGTCTGTTGTGGCCTGTACTGGGATTAACAAATAAACAAACAAAAAAATTGACAAATATCAACTAACTTGCATGCACGCCACTGATCAGCCTAACATGCACGGCACTAAACCTGCAAAAATGTGCTATCTAACCATATCTTTGAAACTGTTAAAACTTACACCGCCAATCTGCAGTGAGTTCACTTTTGGTAGATATTTGTGACCCTCATACAAGTCCAGTTAGAAGTCATTCCATGTACAGTAGGTTGAGTCATGACTTTGGAATCTTACGGAGCAAAATTCTGTCCCTCTAACATGTGTAACAGTACATGTGTTCACCATCTTTTCCATGATCTTGTACTGTCAGTCTGAAATATATTTTGATACCGTTGATCTCAACTATTGTGTTTGGTGATTGTATCGAAATTCCACTAATTATCATATCAATAGTGCTATCGAACCCGTAGGTTCATGGCCGGGCAAACTTAAGCATTTTTACAGCCTATCCTGAGCTAATGTTTTGCAGTATTCCCTATATAATCTACTTCTTTCAAATCATAGTTAATATTATTCTCCCATCTCATTATTTGCCTACCTATTGGCCGCTTTCACTCTATTTTTCCTACAAGTAGTTTTTATGCCCCTCTTTCATTCCCAATTCTCGCCACATATCTTGCCCATCGGAATATTATTATTTTTTACTCCATGGCGCAACAGGAATTGAAGGCCCTTGGCCTACCAGCCGGCTGCTGGCCTCACATCCACATGTGTTAATCATAGAGGTAGACGATCATTCTGACAGTGAAGGTCAGCATGTCGGATCCCCAGCCGTTGTAGCTGGTTTAATCAACATGGAGCCGCTACTTATTGTAGCTACCCAAATTCCTCATGATGCTGGCTGAATTTGTTCCAGACTCAGGGTTAGTACTTTCATTACGAGTGTTAATGGATTGCGAAACATTGACTCTTATTTTTAGGGAGGAGAAAGGATATCGAGTATTCGAGAATAAAGTTCTTAAGAAAAGTTTTGAACCAAAGAGAGATGAACAGACAGGCGAATAGAGAAAACTACAGTACATAATATTGAGCTGCGTGGTTTTTATAGGAAGCCAGAAATAGTAAGAACAGTTAGGTCTCGTAGACTGTGATGGGCAGGACATGTGACACGAATGGGGAATGAATGAGGGATATGGAAGCTTCTAGTTGGATAGTAACATAACTCCATGGCGCGATAGGCCTAGAAATTCCTTGACCTATCAGCCGGCTGCTGGCCTCACATCCACATGTGCTAATCACACAGGTATACGATCATCTAGCCAGTGTAGAGGTGACGTGTGGTCAATATGTCGGGTCCCCCAGCATTTACAGAAGGTCTCCTATACCTGGAGTCGCTACTTATTGTAGCTACCCAAATTCCTCACGATGTTAGATGCGCACCGGTCTAATAAAGACCAAAATTCCATGAGAAAATTTCTTCCCTCATGGAGAACCTATAACATCCTTCAAAAATAAACTAAAGAGTTATTTAATAACTAACTAACTTATACACCTCACTGATAGTATTCTTTTAACAATTAATAAATTCAATTATTTACTGACTACTTGCTTACCTACTCACTGGCACTATCGAATCCGTAGGTTCATGGCCGCGCGGACATAAGCTCTCCATACATCCCTATCCTGAGCTAATGCTTTGCAATCATTCCCTGTATAATCTACATCCCTCAAATCGTAGTTAATATTATTCTCACATCTCACTCTTGGTCTACCAACTGGGCGTTTTCCATCTGGTTTTCCTACAAGAAGCTTCCATGCAAGTCTTTCATTCCCCATACGTGCAACATGTCCTGCCCATCGCAGTCTACGAGACTTAACTGTTAAATTCAATTATTTATGAAAATAATATTAAAATTAAGAGATATTTTCATTTGCTTTGTTTTAAATATTGTATAATCGTAAAATTAGTTTTCTATATCTCATTATTTTTCTTTGTTTTTTATTTACACTAGACAGGGACAATTTAATATGTCTTGCTTGTAATCATTTTATTATTAGTTTCAGTCTTAATTTTAACTAACATTAACTGGTTGCATTATAGATCGTAATATAATAGATATTATCTTTTTGATCAAATTTTTAATAGTATTTAATATTAGAGTTAATTGAGATTGTTATATTCTGATGTAATATATGTTTGTCCTGGTGAATGGAAGAGAAGGCCACCAGGCTAAATAAATCTAATCTAATCTAATGTAAGAACTTAGTGCAAGTCCCATAGCTCTGCGCAAAGGCATCTTGCCTTAACCACTCGGCCACGATAAGGGATTTTTGAAGGAAAACCAGAAAGTAAACTTTTCGTTGGGCTACCAAGAATGAGTGAGTGGATAACGTTAACCATGATTTGAGGGAATTACATTACACAGGGGATGTTTGGAAACCATTAGTTCAGGATATGGATGTGTGGAGAACTTATGTCCGCACGGCTAAGAACTAATGGGTTCGATAGTGCCAGACAGTTAGTTAGATATACTCTTGTATCATGGATATGTTTAAATAGTTTTTAATTTGTTAGTACATAATCAGAGCACAAAGAAATTCAACACAGGCTCAATTCTGTAAATGCGTGCTATTATGCATTGCAGAGACTCTTGACTTCCCAACTCCTTTCAAAAAACGTTAAACTGAAAATATATAAAACTGTTATTCTACCAGTTATATTATATGGATGCGAAACATGGACTCTTACTTTAAGGGAGGAAAGGAGATTACAGTTATTTGAGAATAAAGTTCTTAGGAACATTTTTGGACCAAAGAGAGATGAACAGACGGGTGAATGGAGAAGACTACATAATAATGAACTACATGGTCTTTATGGGAAGCCGGATATAATAAGAACAGTTAAGTCTCGTAGACTGCGATGGGCAGGACATGTTGCACGTATGGGGAATGAAAGACTTGCATGGAAGCTTCTTGTAGGAAAGCCAGAGGGAAAACGCCCAGTTGGTAGACCAAGAATGAGGTGGGAGAATAACATTAACTACGATTTGAGGGAAGTAGATTACACAGGAAATGATTAGAAAGCATTAGCTCAGAATAGGGATGTATGGAGAGCTTATGTCCACGCGGCCATGAACCTACGGGTTCGATAGTGCCAGTGAGTAAGTAAGTAAGTAAGTACATAATCAGCCCACCGCCGTGGTCTCGAGGTAGCGTGCTGCCTTGTCACGCAACGGGTCCGGGTTCGATTCCCGGTCGGGTCTAGCTTCCTGAGTGAGGTTTTTTCCGGGGGTTTTCTCACCTGTAAGACAAATCTCAGGTAGCTTTGAGGCCCGAAAGGTCCCCGAACATCACCTGGCCATCATCATCATCATTATCATCCCCAGTGTGGAAAGCACAGGAAGCTACCACACCTATAATTTCCTAGTAAAGCTACAAATAATAGCATGAAGGTGCTATGATAACGGTTAAATACCTGCCCTACGGCAGAACTCAATAGAGTAGTATAGTGCATAATTAAGTATGTGTCTAATTTGGCCAAAGTGTATTTATAATTACCACGATGTATATCTTTAATGTTCGTGTGATATATAAATAAAGTGTGATTGTGCCCAGCTTCATAGATCTAGAAGAGACAGTACTCAACACAATGCTCCGGTTAATTGTCATCAGTCTATTTTTCACCATTTGTTTTGGTAAGTAACAAAATACTAAACTTTATTATACAGTATTTTTCATACTTAATTGGTCATTGGAAATAAATGTCGATTGTATTGTTAACATAAATAATGTCTGGAGTGATTTCCAAATCATCGTTGACTCGTGAATTTGGCTCAACTGCACTTCTACTAGCGCTTGATTTTTCAGTTATATTGTTGTAAACTATAGCTCCTCTTCTGTATTTTCTTTCCTTATTTAATATTCTAAACTTTTTCAAACAATTTTATAACATTATCAGACAATTTTTAATTATTTATTTAAATATGCAAATCACAATATTATGACACTGTTAGACAATATTGTGATGCTAACTGCTATTTTCTCCACAGGGTATATTACTTAGTCTATGATTTTTCTATCGCTGTTTTGGGGTATCGTTGGTTGGATCAGCGATAGGGAGTGATAAGTACGTAATTGTACACCCATTTTTAATAAACGTTTGGTAATTTTAATACGATTAATATATATTTTTTTAGCATAGATTTGGGGATTTTTACAAATATTGGTAATTTAAATTTCATAGCGACGGATTGTAATCGAGGATGATAATCGATATGTGGTTCTTTTTGGGTTATCGCTGGCTCTATATACTCTGGCGCATTCACACTGTTATTCTATAGGACTTTGAAAATATTTTACGCTAGTTAAGTGCAGTTTTTCCGTGAATTTATCTAAAAGATTTGGAAATCAAGAGTGTCATTTGTTAGGATTATTTAGCGAACAAAAGTAAGTTGTTTACTCAAAAATCATTATTTAAATATAGTTACCGATATTTTACTGTGGTCTCGGGGTAGCGTGCTGCCTTGTCACGCAGCGGGCCCGGGTTCGATCCCCGGTCGGGACAGTTTTTCTTGGTGAGGTTTTTATCGGGGTTTTTCCTCACCTGTAAGACAAATGTCAGGAAAACTTTAAGGCACGAACGGTCCCCGAAATCATATGGCCATCGCAATCATCATCATTCATATTCATCTTAGGTTAGGTTTAGGATTAGGGACTCTCCTGGCGCACCATTATCATCACTCATCACATCATCGGGGCAACGTAACCCCGCCTTCCAGGCGCTCCAACCTCAGAAGTGGGTTACAAGTACGCTATGCCAGGAGAGAAACCAGGAATGTCGAAAGACAAACCTGGGGCATTTGGAAAAAAAAATATATATATATTTTTAAAAATATTTATATGTTTAATGTAAACGGTTATGTTTCGTTTGTACATCCACTGCAACCTGATCATATTATTTATTGCCAAATAGGATCTCAATATTGAAAGAATACACACTAGTGGAGAAAAAGTCAAACACATCAAACTGTATATTATAACGAACATTATTAAGTTATTAATTATTTTTTTAGGAAATAACTCAATAAAATCACTATTTAAAAACGGAATTATTGAACACACAATTGAGGGGTCAAGTGAGGAAGGGAGCTATGCCACTTCGAGAAGAAATAGAAATAATCAGTGCTATTTGTATTAAAATGTATATTTTTTCCTTTTGCATTGTTTACGTAACAGTAAGATAAAGAAAAAAAAAGTTAGCCTTTATTGTAAAAATAATTTCGTAATATAATGTTTTATAAAACTCAATTTATTTTGATTTCTTCACAAAGTGGCATAGCTCTCTCTCTCTCACTAGACCCCTCAGTTATCAAATGTGTAGTTCGAAGGAATCTGTTTATTATTTGCTATATTTAATGTATTTATTGGAGAGTCAATCACTACTAAATAATGTTATAACCTGTTCAGAATATTAAAGAGGGGAAGTTTTCTTTATCACAAAAGCAGGAGCAGATATTGATAAATCGATAAAGAGCGAGGTGAAACCCGACTGTCATTGGCTGTAAAACAATATTCATTTAAGCGTGATTGTCATCGACTTCCATTTGGGGTATGAGCTAATTAGTCTATATAAGAATACGTAATACATTCGTGCTCATCGAGGCACACGAGTACAGCTTTACAAAATATGTCTCTCATACAATCCCATTAAATGACTAACTAACTAACTCATTGGCACTATCAAATCATTACATTCATGGCAGCGTGGACATAATCTCTCCATATATCCCTATCTTGAGCTATTGTTTTCCAACATTCCCCTCTATAATTTACTTCCCACATTTCTTGTTATTGTTAATGTAATTCTCCCACCTCATTCTTGGTCTACCAACTGGGCGCATTCACTCTGGTTTTCCTACAAGAACCTTCCATCCCCTTCTTTCATTCCCCATTCTTACCACATGTCCTGCTCATCTCAGTCTATAAGATTTAACCGTTCTTATTAGATGTGGTTTCCTATGAAGATCGCAATATGTAGTCCTTTCCATTCCCCTGTCTGTTTATCTCTCTTTAGTCCAACATTTTTGCTTTCTTACTTTATATTATTTCTATTTCGTGTTTTGTTAGTGTTAGCTAATATTAGAATATTGCATTGTGTTTTGTTTAGTCTATATTTGAATAATATTTTAAAATAGTAATAAGTATTTAATTAATATAAAATTATGGAATATTCACCCGAAAGGTCCGTCTCCTCAACTTAATTAATCAATCAAAGTTGAGGAGACGGACCTTTCAGGTGAATATTCCATAATTTTATATTAATTTTGAATAATACCTCAACGGAACACTTTATGAATCTTATAAAAGTTAAGTATTTAATTTTTGTATGATTTTATTATTCACTGCTCAAATGGAAGACAACGTCTTATGGTTTTAATTCTCCCAGCTTAATTAGGCATTATTATTATTATTATTATTATTATTATTATTATTATTATTATTATTATTATTATTATGAAAATTATTAAAATGCATAATTTGTTGTAATGGTCACTTAGTTATGAAACACCCAGTATTAGAAATTAGAGTGGAAACTGTTGTTATTCATTTCGTGCTAACAATTATCACCAATCATTTCATCGGGGTAACGTAACTCCATAGGCTTTCTAGGCGCCCCAATTTCAGAAGTGGGTTACAATTACGCCAACACCAGAAATGTCAAAATGACAGACAACCTGGGCATTCAATAAAAAAAATATTTACAGTACTTGTCCTGTTAGAATGATTGGGAAAATTTATCGTTACGTTTCCATCTATTATTCTGTTATGCAGTTTCCTAGGAATTATCCGAATAGAATCCTTCCATTAGTCTATACTTTGTTAAATATATTTTCCTCATAAGATTTCCCATTAAAATATTGATAGCTCTCTTACAGTCACTCATTCCTGCTACATTATCGAACTATTTCAATCCACCTGAATTTAATAAACCCGATTGTGTTAGGGCAAGATATAAATAGCGGAATATTAACTAACTAACTCACTGGCTCTGTCGAACCCATAGGTTCATGGCCGCGCGGACATAAGCTCTCCATACATCCCAATCCTGAGCTAATATTTTCCAATCATCCCCTGTGTAATCTACTTCTCTCAAAATCATGGATAATGTTATTCTCCCACTTCATTCTTGGTCTACCATCGGTGCGTTTTCACTCTGGTTTTTCTACCAGAAGTTTCCATGCAACGCTTTCATCCCCCATACGTGCCATATGTCTTGTCATCGCAGTCTACGAGACTTAACTGTTCTTATTATATCTCTGGCTTCCTATACATATCATGTAGCTAACTATTATGTAGTTTTCTCCATTCACCTGTCTGTTCATCTCTTTTAATATTAATATTAAGTTCATTATAGTACATATAAATAACCAAATCTGACTCACTGGCAATAACAGGGGTTGTTACACATTTGGTACTTTTAAGGCAAGCTTATACAATTACCTGTTGTTAAATCATTAATTTTTTTCCAGAGTTAAATTTATTCTATGTCAATATTAGCTTTTTTCCTATTTTTTCTATCTTGTAATTTTATATTTCATTCGTTAAATATAGATTAAATCGAATGTTTTGTTAATAATAATTATATTTTAGACATACAATGTAATATTTGTTTTTATTATATTAGATGTAAGAATCATATTTGTTTTTTTAACCAGATTGAGTGGTAGACGAGGACTTATGGCCTTAACTTTGCCAAGTAAAATGAAACTATTATTATTATTATTATTATTATTATTATTTTTATTATTATTTTTATTATTATTATTGTTATTATTATTATTATTATTATTATTATTATTATTATTATTATTATTATTATTATTATTATTATCAAAAACGTAGGTTCATGGCCGCGCGGACATAAACTCTGCACACACCCCTATCTCGACTTAGTGTTTTCCAAACATCCCATTTATAATCTACTTCCCTCAAATCACGGTTAAGTTATATCTCCCCCCCTCAATCTTGGTCTACCAACTGGGCGTTTTCCCTATGGTTTTCCTAAACGAATTTTCCATGTCCCTCTTTTATTCCCCAATCGTGTCACATGCCCTGGCCATCGCATTCTACGAGATTTAACTATTATTACTTTCTTCTGGTTTCCTATAAAGATCATGAAGCTCACTGTTATGTAGCTTTCTCCATTCACCTGTCTATTCATTTCTCTTTGGTCAAAACTTTTTTGTGAGAACTTGACTCAAATACTCGTAATATTTTTTTACCCGCATAAAGTAAGAGTCCTTGTTTCGAATCTGTTTAATGTAACTGGGAGAGCAACAGTTACATGTATTTTCAGTTTAACTGTTTCGAGAGAAGTTGTGACAAGAGTCCCTGAAATGCATAATATCATTCATTTACTGATTTGAGTCTATGTTTAATTTCTTTGTGCATCTCATTCCTATTTGTAATTATTTTGATGTCCCAACTCCTTTCAAAAAACGTTAAGCTGAAAATATATAATACAATTATTCTACCAGTTATATTATATGGGTGCGAAACATGGACTCTTACTTTAAGGGAGAAAAGGAGATTACGATATTTGAGAATAAAGTTCTAAGGAAAATGTTTGGACCAAAGAGAGATGAAGAGACAGGTGAATGGAGAAGACTACATAACAATGAACTGCATGGTCTTTATAGGAAGCCAGATATAATAAGAACAGTTAAGTCTCGTAGACTGCGATGGGCAGGACATGTGCGTATGGGGAATGAAAGACGTGCATGGAAACTTCTTGTAGGAAAGCCAGAAGGAAAACGCCCAGTTGGTAGACCAAGAATGAGGTGGGAGAATAACATTAACTATGATTTGAGGGAAGTAGATTATACAGGGAATGATTGGAAAGCATTAGCTCAGGATAGGGTTGTATGGAGAGCTTATGCCCGCGCGGCCATGAACCTACGGGTTCGATAGTGCCAGTGAGTAAGTAAGTAAGTAAGGTATTTGAATTCAGCTACTTCTTTAGAATTTTGTTCATTAGTCATTAGCAGTCATTTCCATTATATAATGCACTTCTATATGTGAATATATATTTAGTTTTATTGATGTTTATTTCCAGCCCCAATTTTTTAGTATTACTCAATAGAATGTGTATGTATAACTGAATTTGATTTTCAGGTGCGAAACAAGCTCGTATAGTTGGTGGAATTCCAACTGAAATCACGAGACATCCATACCAGGTAATCTTAATCTTCATTCTTAAGTACAACTCTACTTAGGTATATATTTATAGATTCCAAATATTCAGAAACAATACACTATCAATGCTTCCGTTAGACCGAGTATATTAGTCTATGAATCATTATTACACGCTTTTGAGAATTGAGACTTGAGAATCAAGAAGTTACTAACTCCAATTTTAGCAAAATGATTAACTGTTACATGTCAAAATATTTTAAACTATTCCAAGCAATATTAGTTTTTTAGTATATGTTTTATGTTGATCATCTACCTCTGTGATTGACACATGTGGATGTGAAGGGTCCCGCGCCGTAGCCGAGCGGTTAAGGTAGGAGCCTTGGCGCAGAGCTACGGGACTTGCGCTGGTTCGAGTCTCCATGGGGGAAGAAATTTTCTCATGGTATTTCGGCCAGTATGGGACCGGTGCCCACCCAGCATCGTTAGGCAATTGGGTAGCTACAATAAGTAGCGGCTCCATGTTGAGGAACCAGCTATAACGGCTGGGGGACTCGACATGCTAACCACATGTCACCCCTACACTGGCTGTTGATCATCTACCTCTGTGATTGACACATGTGGATGTGAAGGGCCAGCAGCCGGCTGGTAAAAGGGCAACCGCTGAATTTGGAAAGACCCTCAATCGGCAGTATATGTTTTATGATACTAAATTTTAGTCTCAATATTATTTCAATATTTTTTTTGTCTAATGCTACCAGGTTCTCTTTTATAAAATTTCCCCTGACATTCGGGGAATTGTAATCCATTTGTTAGTTTGGGGCACGTGGATGACCGAGTTATGTTATCCTGTTTATATGTCGGGCGATAAATTATAATGATGCGCCAGGAGGGTTCTTAGCCTAAACTTAAACTAAATTCTAGATCATGGACAATCACAGGAATAATTCTCTTTAAAGAAACATTCTTTGTTCTGACCGGGAATCGAACCCGGGACCTTAACTACAGTAGTCAGAAACGCTCATCATTATCCTGTGAGGCTGGTCTATTATTGTAATAGAAATTATTAATTAAATTTAAAATTTCATAAAATAATCTCCATACTTAAATATTTTATCTGAAGATAAATGCAAAATTTATTTTCCTTGCAAATTATATCCTATCATAATACTCTTTCTTATAATTGATAGTAGACATTTTATAGTTTGTCCAAAATGTATGGAGGGAAATATAACCTTGATTTCAGAATTTGTTTACGTTCAGACGACATATTTAAAATGTATGGAATTCAAAACCCCACTTAATGCATAGAATGAGACTCTCTCAACAGGTAGATCATTTGGATTATATAGACTAGAGCATCGTTTAGCAATTTTAAGGGTTTCCCTAAAACTTTCTCGTAATGACGGGTTTCGGGGTAAGGTCTACTGTTGTTTCCTTCATGTCTGCGGTATTGTAATAATAATAATAATAATAATAATAATAATAATAATAATAATAATAATAATAATAATAATAATTATTATTATTATTATTATTATTATTATTATTATTATTATTATTATTATTATTATTATTATCTTCTCTTGTATCTTGTAAGCCATGTTTCCCTTAACAGAGATTTAGGTGCTCTCACCCTATAGGGAAGGATTTGAACCATACTAATTTAGTTACACTTGTTTTCGTATAGATATCATTTGAGTGGTCCGTGGTCAGCGTACCGCCTCATACTGACATCTAGAAAACCAAAGTAGTACTAGGACGGGAAAATTCGGTAAATTTTGCTTATAGGCCTTTTCATTCAGGCTTAAGGATCTTTTACGAGCCTGAAAATCTTCAGACTCGGGACCCACGGCTGAAAGTCCTTCCCGGAGGACTTGCTCCTTGGATTTTTCCATCCTAAAAAATCCATCGACCCCGGCCGGGTTTGAATCCGCGACCCTCGGGACCAGAGGCAAGGAGCATAACCACAAGTCCACCGCGGCTGATTAATAATGATAATGATAATAATAATAATAATAATTATTATTATTATTATTGTTATTTTAAAATTAAATTAACCCTATAATGCTCCTTGTTACATCTGTGTAAGTTGGGGAATTTATCACATTATTTCCACAATAAATTAATATTTACAGCGAATGTCTGATTTACAGTTATGTAACAACGTTACGAATGCATTTGATTTCGCTCAACTAGGCCTACACGTTGTATAACTTTTAAGCCTTAACTAGAGTAACTTTAGATTTTAACCGTTAAGGGTTAAGTTAATTTAAAGTTATTAATCCTTTTGCTTGGGATTAAATTTTATGCATGTCTACTGCGTGTACATTTAAAAGCCAGTGGTTCACAGGAATCTGATCGTTGTGGAAGGGGTTCGCGAGCCACAGGTTGGGAAACGAGGGACTAGAGCAACATTGCACTATGCGAGGACACAGGGGTTTTCGAAATGATAGAGACTTTGGTCAGTAGAGATTTCAAGAAGAAAACAATAATTTGTGGAAATGTCTAGTCAGTGTTTTGACAGTGTTAGTTCCCAGCAGGTATTAAGTTACGTTAGTTAATAAGTCAATGATATCTGATTATACACAAAGTTTGCCCTACATTTTGATAATATGATCAATATATTTAATATTCTTTCCTTATTTTATAGTAGGGAAGTTCGGGTAATTTAGACCCTTCTGTTTGAGTGGACCCTTTAAATCATAATCATCATCAGCATCAAGGATTAGATCTGCTGGTCTGTTCCGATCTCTCATGTTAAAATTGGTCTATCCATCTTTTACTGGGCCTTCCAACATTTCTTCGTCCTAGGCTAAAGGCGGACTCTTTTAATACCTTATTTAATTGTTGCTGCCTTCGAAGATAATATATTTTAACCTCTTTCCCTCATAAACGTTTACGGGATCAAGGCCAGTTTCTTTTTTATTTGTGCGAAAAAGGGTTTATTTCTGATATTTTTGATAATGACCACTTTAAAGTTTTTCAAGCTAAGAATCAATTCTTAATTTCTGCTATTGCATAATATAATTGTTAAAAAACCCAAAATAATTATTTTATATTATATTACGTACATTATGTAGATGCTGCTTTCATATGCTGACTGGTTTTGTTGTGATATTATGTGACATGGTGGCTGTATAAAAAATTATAATTAAACATAACAAAGGAATCCGGTTAATATGGACCCTCCACGAGGACTAGGTCCACTTTACACGAATACGTATATTTTATCAATGAGGATGCTATCTGTAAAAACCATTCACTTAATTAATTTTATTTAATATCCTTGTAATTATACTAAACACAAAGACCGTCGCTTTCTGCTGTTGAATGACGCGTGAATGTTATAATCAACAATAATTTTTCAAAACATTAAATAAATATCAACGCTTTTTAATTCAGATTAATCTGTGCCTGTCTGTATAAATTTATAGAGTAAATAAACTTAAAAATGGATTGAAAGCTAAAGTGAACTGACGGTCCACTTTATCCGAATATGTAAGTTAAAGTGGACCTTTAATGTATTATAAAAACGTTTATAGGTTATGAAGATGTTCATATTTGAATAAAATAACAATGCTATTTCATAATTACAACACTAATGATAATCACTGTAATTAAGCATAATTCAAATCCCTTAATTAAAAGAAGAAAAACAAGAAATTCAAACAACGGTCCAAATTACCCGAATTCCTCTAATAATAATTAATAACAATAATAACAAAAAGTTTCATATTACCTGGCAGAGTTAAGGCCGTAACCTATTCGTCGCGCTAGAGATTAAATTGCCTTCAACTCAGAAGACGAGGTACATACACTTAACTCTGCTGTTATATATTTTGCAATATTTTGTTCATCCCTTAGCAGGGTAATATTTTGTTAACATTTATTGTGAACCCTTGTTGTTATCTCAAGTACCGTTATCTTTTGTTTGTTTTGAATGTCTGAAAATTGACAATAACATTTACAGTAACTTAAATCCGGTTTCTAGGGAAATGCATTGAACATTTATAACTGAAGCGAATGGGCTAATGCCTTGTCTACCACTCAACCAGTTAGAAAAAAATTTAAAAAATACTCTTTCATCTAAATAAAACAAAATAGTACACGGTATACCTACAATATAATTAGTACAGTATATTTTAATTTACTTTACATTTAACGAATGAAATATAAATCATGTAAGATAGAAATACGAGAAAATAATTGATATTAATGACGTAGAATAAATTTGGTTATAGAGAAAAGCCGAGTAGTTGAAGGCATGGTGCCTAGCTATGGTATTTGCTCTGGTTTGAGTCCCTAGGGGGATGAAATTTTCTCATGAAATTTCGGCCAGCAATGGATCCGTTACCAACCCAGAATCTTGAGGAATTTGAGTACCTAAAATATGTAGTAGCTTTAGTTCGAAAAAAACTGTAACAATTGAGGGATCCGAAATTCTGACCATCCTCACCCCCATATGGCTGTTCATCCACCTCTGTAATCAATATATGCGTGTATCATGCCAGTAGCCAATTGATAGACCAATGGATTCTATGGCTGCCGGACAATGCAATTAGTGACAATTCATTATGAGAAACAACTGGTACGAACATGTTAAATGAATGTCTTGAGATAGAATCACTCAGCTGTTATTAAAGTACAAACCTATAGGATATAGAAGTGTTGGACGCCCATTTAATAGATGGGAAGATTCATTAAATCCCACTTGATGTTAAAACAGGTCAAAAGACGTAATATCATTAGGTAGTAGAAGAAGATGGATGGATTCTTTACTCTAAAACTACTATTAGAAAAGCACAAGGAATTCAATATAGAAACTCATATCGCCTTCGTTGACTTCATAAAGGCTTTTGACAAAGTAGACAGAAATATATTACTACAAATTTTAGCTGATGATAACGTTCCACAACAATATATTACTAATATCTTCAACATCTATAAAGATAATGAAATCTCTGTTAAACAAGATGGCAAATTATCTTCTTGGGAAAAGATCAACACTGGAGTAAGACAGGGATGTGGACTTTCACCGGTGCTTTTCATTATATACATGAATAAATTAATAAATGAATGGAGGAAAACACAACGAGGATATATACCCATCAATAGGAACCTCAAACTCGATGCTATTCTTTTTGCAGACGATTTAGCTCTTCTGGCACTTTCCGAAAATGATTTGCAACGATCAATTTATAATTTACAAAAAATAGGTGCCAAATTTAATATGGAAATATCAATTAACAAAACTAAAATTGTGGCATTTCATGGGAAGGACCCCATACAAAGTAAAATCTGTCTCCAGAATAAAATTTTAGAGAGATCTAATCAATTTAAATATCTTGGATATTATCTCTCTATCTGGGATGAAAAGGATATCCCTGAAAAAGTTACTAGTTATAATAAAAGTTTAGGAATTATTAATCAAGTTATGAAACCATCCCTTGTACAAAAAAAACACCAGATTACGTTTATATAACACTTTGGCTAGACCAGTGTTGACCTATGGTAGTGAAGCATGGACACTAAAAAAACAACATGAAAGCAGAATAACGGCTTGTGAAATGAGATTCATGCGCAGAACAGCGGGTTACACCAGATGGGATCGGAAAAGGAACACCGATATCTTAAAAGAATTGAAGACTACGCCAATTTTGGAATATATTAAACAGTACCAACTAAATTGGAAACACCATCTTGAAAGAATGAGTTCAAATCGGATCCCCAAAGCTGTTTATAATTATATACCAAGAGGACGAAGATCACTGGGCCGTCCTATGAAACGCTGGAGGGAAAATTTTCTATAGGATCGTAACAGGCCTTGGCCTAATACTTGGAAGGAAGAAGAAGAAGTAGAAGAAGTACTTCGTTACCATGAGCATTAAAGAATGTTAACTTGGTAATCCAAATAATATGAAAGGTACTCAGAAATACCAATAATAGTCACTTTTTAAAGTTTTGAGTGAATACAATGTTTAGTTTGAAACTCTGTCATTTATTTAAATTAATGTTTAGAAAAACATGTTTCAGCGTGGAAATGTTGCTCTGATATCTATATTAAATTTATGAATCAATAATATTACTTAAAGCTAATATTGATATTGAATTTTTCAGTAAAGCACCTTGGTGTAACTTTTTCCAGTGATAGAACAATCAAAGTTCAGATAAGTTTAATTTAAAAAATGCAATAAATCAGTACAATAATAACAAAATTAATTTTTTACACGATAGCCCGTTATGTTGTACTTAGAGCAAAGACAACCATGATTGAGAGTTCAATTTCCTAAATTTCGGGGTTGCCAACCTATAAATAACTATACTGTAATATTATAAATTGTTACCTACTGTCGGAAGTAAAACCACTGCCCTTTATGTGTACTATGTACAATGTATATACCAAAATATATCCAAAAGGTGATGTTAATATACATTATATGAAACAAATCATATTTTAAATTAATTAAACTTTATTTGAAACAATATAATACAATAAATTCATACTTGCCGCCATTTTATTTCTGATTGGTGTCACGGCCTGGTGTAGTTTCAACTAAATTACTTTCGGCATTTACCGTGTAAACATTGACCACAGTGGTAACGTTAGTCACTTGTTTATAACGAACGAAAATATTTCCAACAAAGATTCCATTATTTTACTATTACATATTATTTTGAAAACACTATCGTGCAAAAAATAATGTACAACACACATTTATGAAGTGTTTTGCAGAATCTCGGAAATTAAAAACCTTGCTATCGCTCGATTTTAATCATTTTCTCACTTACCTCGCATTGTAGTATAATACTATTTATTGACAACATTGGTATTATTTCTGCACACGTCTACTATAAATTAAAGAAAATGAAATCGAATTAGGCGTTATATTAAACCTCATCAGAACTTGAACTTTGATTGTTCTTTTCTTTAACCTGTGGATTTCGATTTCAATGAACAACAAAACAATATATTTTTTTTGTCTCAGAAAGAAAAAATGTGATTCTGATAGTATTTTTTCTCCTGAGTTCAAATATGATATTGGTTTTTCTCCATCACGCAAGGTTTCCGAGACACGGGAATTTATAATTTAAAACACTTTAATATTTTCTACATTCATAATTACACAATATTTGAACATTCGGATTCACATAGAAAGTAAGAAATGGAGATTTTCTGCTATATTTCGACTGTGGAGCATCTTTCTGTTTGGTCCAACAATAATCGACCAGGATATTAGGATTCCATTTGCCTTGATATATCTTTTCCATAGCTGAAATCTCCTTAGTTAGCTCATTTGTTTTTATTTTACAATGGACAAATGGACGAAAAAAGTTTATTAAAAAAATAATAATTTAAATCCATTAATTGAAATTGAAATAAAAAAAATGTGGGTGATGGAGAAATTCCGAATACATATTTGAAAACACGATAAAAAACTGCATTAAGTACAACTATTGGTATTCATGATACAAAAATCAGGTTGACCAGTGTAATTATTTTCGAGTATAAACTTGTCAGGAAGATAGTCTGCTACATCTTCGATCATAATTCAACAATATCTCGTGTTTCGAATTTTTTGACGTTGATTTTTTTTTCCATCTACCCTTCATATGTACAAATTGTTATATAGTTCATATAGGCTTATTCTTTCTTCATAATTACGTACAATTAGGCTTTTAAGAAGAATGGTTAATAGAAAAAATATTTTTAAAAAAATGTCCGCGAAAGTTAACAGAAAATGTACAATAATATGTCTAGTACTTAATAATATGTTACAATAGGAAGTAACATTATGAGGTTCTTCTTAGTAAATAAAGTAAATCTTTCTCATAAAAAGTTCAGTTCTTTTGGACATGTTTCAATACGCCTGGGAATCATCATCAGCTTGTCCAAACTGTTGAATTTTACATTGTCGGCCCAGGATATCGATCCACACACCAACTTTTGGTGGACGTAAGAACTTGCAAATCAAATCCCTCTCCCCGAGAATTTCAAAATGAATGAATGTTTCCTTGTTTTAATGGAGGTAGATCTTCTCCTAAATTGTGAATTTGTTACAATTTCTGTTTTAATAATTTGGTGTAACATTGGGGTAACGTAACTCCACCTTTCAGGTGCCTAATAAATATATTACAATTTCAACAATGTCAGGGGAGGAAGCCAGAAATATTATAAAAGACAACCTGGTGGCATTAGACAAAAAAAGAAAAGAAAAGGTGTTCACATAGATTTTATGTTTAAATTAAAAATAAAAAATATGCCAGGACATAAACGATATGTTAACTCATTACGGTTTATTACTTTATTTGCATTTTGTTTATTTATTTACTTTTTTCATGCATAGTTAATTCGAGTATGAAGATTTTCAGGCTCGTAAAATATCCTAAAGCCTGAATGGAAAGGCCTCTAAGCAACATTTACTGAATTTTTCCCGTCCTAGTACTATCTTGGTTTCTTAGATGTCAGTATGAGGTCGAACGCTAACCACAGACCACTCAAATGACATCTATACGAAAAAGTGTAACTAAATTAGTACGGTTCAAATCCTTCTCTGTAAGGGGAGAGCGCCTAAATCTCTGTTAACAGAAACACGGGTTAAAATTTTAAACTGGCCCAAACCTTATGGCGGCATTCTGGCACTGAGGTCGACTCAGCCTCTAACGGAAATGAGTACCAGACGCTTGTTCTGAGGGTAAAGGCGGCCGTCACGCAGGGTTGACAACCCGGCTGACATCAAGTGCCGATTGTCCAGGAAAAGTGGGATCCTTAACCTCTCACTACCCCAAGGGCCTCCTGAGGCCTGTAATGGGACAACTTTACTTACTCTAGGTAAAATAAATAAATAATTAAAAATAAATAAAATTCAACAGTCTGGACAAGCTGAAGATGATACTCAGGCATTTTGAAACATGTCTAAAAGAACTGAACTTGTTTTACGAGGTAAGATGTAAGACTCGCCTTATTCAATATACAGAGTGATTCAGAATTATGTCTATACGTTTGATCGCATTTTGCGACGAAAATATTATTACTAAAGGAAATATGATGCTATCATTGGAAAGGGAATCCTTCAAATTACAACAATAGAACAAAACAAATCACTGCTGACGTGCAGCTTGGCAGGTTGATTTTTGTGGGCTAGCGTCGAACGCCTCCACAATTCTCTTCGTTGTTTCTGCATCCGTGCTAATGCGAGGCCTTCCAGGAGGTTTGATTTTCTGCATCCTTCCCGTTTCCAGCAGTCGTTTTCTCCACTTCCACAGTCGACGGCTGCAATGCTACGTTAAACTCACATCTTGCCCGTCTTGCGGCCTAACGATCATTAGCATACGTTATTGCCCATGCAGCAATTGTAATGTGTTGTTGCATATTCAACGCCATTTTGACTGATGATGTAAGTTCTACACTGTTTTGTTTTATTCCATTGTTGTAATTTGAATAATTGCCTTTCCAACTGTAATTTCATATTTCCTGTAATGGTAATATTTTCATCACACAACGCGATCAAACGTATAGCCATATTTATGATTCACCCCGTACTTGTTGTTCTGTATGTACAAATAACTGCATTTTTTTGTGTAATTCAGGTATCGTTGGAGAGACATGGGAATTATTCCTGTGGTGGAGCCATCATAAGTCCATACTATGTAGTTACAGCCGCTCACTGTGTTCTTAGAGAATATTCACCACCTGATGTGTAAGAATGTTTGGAATTAATTGATAATTATTATTAAACATACTAATTTGCTAGTAAAAACTAAAATAAGTAGAAAACCTACTGTGTTATAGTCAACGTTAATAAAATTGTAGGCTTTCACGGCCGGCGTCTTGATCCATATTTGGTTTGTCTTCCGGGCTTATAGGTCGTGGTCTGGTTGTCTTCTTACTCGACGTTTCGTCTACTGCTGCGGTAGACATCATCAGGAGATACTGCGTGCTTTCTGTGAACTCCTCAACAGTCGGCTGCAGACTGGATGGTCGTTGGAAACTGTCTCTCTGTTTATAGATAAACAGAGAGACAGTTTCCAACGACCATCCAGTCTGCAGCCGACTGTTGAGGAGTTCACAGAAAGCACGCAGTATCTCCTGATGATGTCTACCGCAGCAGTAGACGAAACGTCGAGTAAGAAGACAACCAGACCACGGCCTATAAGCCCGGAAGACGAACCAAATATGGATCAACGTTAATAAAATCTATAATGAAACTCTGTTGAAGTATTAACTAACTAACTCACTGGTTCTATCGAACGCGTATGTTCATGACCGCGCGGACATTCATCTCTATCCTGAGCTATTGTTTTCTAATCAGTCCTTGTATAATGTACCTTCTTCAAATCATGGATAATGTTATACTCCCACCTCATTCTTGGTCTACCAACTGGACTTTTTCCCCTCTGGTTTTCCTACAAGAGGTTTCCATTCACCTCCTTCATTCCCCATTTGTACAACATGTCTTGCCCATCGCACTCTATGAGACATAACTGTTATTATATCTGGCCTCCTATTCATATCAGGTAGCTCTCTATTATGTAGTTTTCTCCATTCACCTGTCTGCTCATCTCTTTTTGACCCAAAAAGTTTCCTAAGAACTTCATTCTCGAATACTTGTAAACTTCTTTCCTTCCTTAAAGTAAGAGTTCTTGTTTCGCATCCATATAATATAACTGGGTGATTAACAGTTTTTTATATTTTCAGTTTAACGTTTTTTGAAAGGATTTGGAACGAAACTAGTCCCTGTAATGCATAATAGCAGGGATTTCCAGAATTGAGTCTATATTTAATATCATGCAAGTCCTTGGTTTTTGTAATTATTGTTCCTAGATATTTGAATTCAGCCACATCTTCAAAAGTTCCCTCATTTGTCATTAATTGTCCATTTTCATTACATAATGCATTTATGTGTGTAAACAAATATTTAGTTTTATTGATGTTTACTTTCATAGTCACAATAATTGTTATTTATAAATAAATATATATTATATCTAATCATTATATATAATTCATTCATTCATTCATAGTGTTCTGCTCAAGAGCAGGTCTTTCACTGCAAACTCAGCATTCTCCACTCTTTCCTTGACTCAGCTTTCCTTTTTGTATCTCCATACAAACCATTTATTTTAATATTGTCTATCATCTGATGTCTTTTTCTGCCTCTAACTTTCTTTCCGTTAACCATTCCTTCTAGAGCATCCTTCAGCAGGCAGTTCTTCTTAGCCAGTGGCCAATCCAATTTCTTTTCCTCTTCTTTATGAGTTCCAGCATTGTTCTTTTTTCACCCACTCTGTCTAACACATCTTCATTTCTTACTTTGTCCATTTTATACGTTCCATTCTTCTCCATATCCACATCTCAAAATCTTCCAGTCGCTTTTCCTCATTCCGTCGTAATGTAATGCTATACTCCACACAAAGCACTTCACTAGCCTCTTCCTTAATTATTTTGCCAAAGGTCCGCAGAAAATGCTTCTCTTCTTGTTGAAGCTTCTTTTGCCATTGCTATCCTCTGCTTTACTTCTTGACCGCAGTTCATGTTACTATTGATAGTACAACCCAAATATTTGAAGCTCTCCACTTGCTCAATGGCCTCATCTTTAATCTTCATGTTTATCTTCCTTTGTTTCTTTCCTATAATCATGGCCTTTGTCTTATTTATATTTATCTTCATCCCATAATATAACGTTATAAAATTATTTACATTGACTCTTAAACTTTTAAAATATAATTAACTGTGGGTCTTTCGGGAATGTAGGAATGAGATTCACAAAGTTTTTAAACATAAACTCAAATTGAACGATGTTATGCATAAACCGGCTAAACGCCATTTTGCAAATATTGAGATTTTGATGCTATCAGTTGCACTGGCCGAAAAAATAATTATTCGCACAATTTTATCGCCAAAGTCTTTAAATATAGCTTTATTATTAATGTAAATTGTAAACTGCATCAGTCCTATCATAGATTCTAAGTTTTGAAAGAAACGGCCATGAAACCATATCTTCATAAATGCTAATCTAAATTTTGCATCATGCAGCTAGGAGCCAAATGGTCCCGCTCATAGATTGTTGATGCATAACTTGAAACAACCAGTATTGTTAGTTTGGCGCCACAATAAACATTGAATATTGTCTTAAGCTTTAAACGTATTTTTCTCGAAACTTACATAATGGCGCATAACCGGTTGATTCATAACGCAGTCTAATTATTGAAGTGCATGCTGTTATGAATTACAGGGACTCTTGTCATTCCAACTCCTCTCAAAAACGTTAAAGTAAAAATATATGTATATAAAACTGTTATTCTTCCAGTTATATTATATGGATGGTGTCCACCGCTGTGGTCTCGGGGTAGCGTGCTGCCTCGTCACGCAGCGGGCCCGGGTTCGATCCCCGGTCGGGACAGTTTTTCTGGGTGAGGTTTTTATCGGGGTTTTTCCTCACCTGTAAGACAAATGTCAGGAAAACTTTAAGGTCCAAACGGTCTCCGAAATCATATGGTCATCGCAATAATCATCATTCATATTCATCTTAGGTTAAGGTTAGGATTAGGGACTCTCCTGGTGCATCATCATCATCATCATCACCCATCATATCATCGGGGCAACGTAACCCCGCCTTCCAGGCGCCCCAACCTCAGAAGTGGGTTACAAGTACGCCATGCCAGGAGAGAAACCAGTAATGTCGAAAGACAAACCTGGGGCATTTGAAAAAAAAAATATTATATGGATGCAAAACATGGACTCTTACTTAAACGAAGGAAAAAAAACAAGTATTTGAGACATTTTTGTACCAAAGAGAGATGAACAGGCAGGTGAATGGAGAAAACTACAGTAGATATGTTCTTTATGTTGTCAGTACCCAAAAAAAAAATGTTTTTGTTTGCTGTCTACTTAAAGTCCAGTTCTCAGCACCATATAATATAACACTTTGTACTAATGGTTCAAATATCAATGTCTTTGTTTTATTCATAATATCACTGAATTTAACACTGCAAGTACTTTTCTTCTTTCACTAATTATTTTCTTAATTTCACTATAACTTTTCCCATCTTATTCTATAATAGTTCTAATATTTGAATTTTTCAACTTTCTTAATTTCTATATTTTCACATAGTAATTTCTCTTCATTCTCTAGTTCTGTCGTCAGATATTCGGTTTTCTTAATATTTATATTTTTTATTTCCCATGTCTTGTATTCGTCAATCAGTTTCCTTCGTCATGGACGTACCGTAAATCTGGAGTTCCACAGGGTTCGGTGCTCGGCCAATTGCTTTTTTCAACTTACATAAATGAAATATATGACTCTCTAAAACATTGCAAACATCATTATTTGCGGACGACAGGCAGATCTACTTTCACTCAGACAAATATTCTTTAAATGACGCAGTAACCATAATTAATAAGGACCTTGACTCGCTAACGGCATGAACAGAAACATATGGACTTCAATTAATTGCTAGACAGTTACAAGCAATCATTATGTGTCATCAGATACTATTATCCTCAATTAATACAAATACAGTATTACATGTGTCACTTAATGGGATTCAAATCCCTTACAGTGAGACAGTAAAAAATCTAGGAGTAATTATTTATAAAAAATTAATTTGGCATAAACAAATAAATAACATTTGCAAAACAATATTCTCAATAATACTCTCATTAAATCGTATAAGAAATTGTTTACCATCTAATCTAAGGGAAATGTTAATAGAAACACTTGCAATGCCCCATTTTGATTATTGTGATACTCTTTTTACTGACCTCAATACGGTTCTTCTTTTCTTACCCACATACTTCAACGTGTTTTCCATAAGTCTCTTTCTTGCATACGTTTTTATTTGTGGTAGACGCATATTTGATCACGTTACGGCAATCCCTGAAACGATTGTCATGGCTTTCGCCTACTAGATCATAGAACCATTCCTGCCCTATGTCTTCTCTATAAAATATTCCACACACCCTCATACTTATTATTTTACAACAAAATACACCGCTTCATCACTAGACTCGGTGATACATAAATAAATGAGATACCCGATCCCATCAGGAGGACATTGTCCTTTATATCCCTCCTCAGCACACTACATCTTACTCGAAATAATTTTACAGTTTTCCTCTGCTAGAACATGGAATTCCCTTCCACCCTATGCCAGAGACTGCCAAACTTTACCATCTTTCAGTAACAAATTGAAAATAAAATTATTAACGCAAACATCTCTCTAATATTACTTTTTTATCGATAATTTATTGACTCAGGCTTTTACGGCCGTAGTTATCATGATGATCTCGTCGAAGATTTCCGGGCTGTTGGCCGTGGTCTTGAGGCATGTAGTTCCCAGAGACTGCGTCCGGCATCGTCAAGGGTTGTCTTGAGACAATAACATCATAATTATAATTTGTTTTTTCATTATTTATTAAAACATTGTATCAAGATTTGTCAATATATTTACCTAATGCCATATATATATATATATATATATATATATATATATACACACGATAGATTAATTCATTATAGTTTATTACTTTCTTTGTATTGTTCTTTTCTTCTTATGTATAGTAGATTCGTGCTCTTATTCCTTTGTGCATAAATTATTTCATTAGTTTAATTTTGTCCACCGCTGTGGTCTCGAGGTAGCGTGCTGCCTTGTCACGCAGCGGGCCCGGGTTCAATCCCCGGTCGGGGCAGTTTTTCTGGGCAAGGTTTTTATCGGGGCTTTTCCTCACCTGTAAGACAAATGTCAGGAAAACATTAAGGCCCAAACGGTCCCCGAAATCATATGGCCATCATTATCATCATCATCATCATCCTTCACCGGTGTGGAAAGCAACGGGAAGCTACCACACCTACAAATCCCTACTAAAGCTGCAAGCATTGCATGAAAATGCTATGATTGCAGTGAAGGACCTGCCTTCGGGCAGAATTACTATGGATGGAGTTTAATTTTAATTGCATTTAATTTTATTGTATTATTAGACATTATTTTCATTATTGTTCAGTTTGACAGATAATTAATTGTTTAGTATGCACTATTATTGTAATTTTTTGTATTTCTTCTTCTTCTTCCTTCCAAGTATTAGGCCAAGGCCTGTTACGATCCTATAGAAAATTTTTCCCTCCAGCCTAAATAGTACTATCCTTCCGCGAAATTCTCGTATAATACTTGAAAGGGGCCCACATCTAGGGGATATGTGGATGACGACCACAAGGTGCCCAAGCTGAGCAAAACATTTCTTCCACTTACTTGTGTTTTGCACTCTTTTAACTTTGCTATCTAACTTCTCTTGGTTAACTCTTGTTTTTTCGACCCCGAAGCTATTAGGGCATCCGAGGGCTAGGGAGTCTTTCCTTTCTTCCATTTCTTCTTTCCTTTATTTCTTTTCTTCTCCAGAAAAGCCTGACCAGAGGCTATAAGATGGCAGCCCCATCACTGGTCTTGCCTTCCTTTGGCCAGCAACCAATCGAAGGGACTATTATTATTATTTTTTGTATTTAAATGTAACATATGTTTGCCCTGGTGAGTGGAAGAGAAGGCCACATGGTCTTAACACCCCCAGGCTAAATAAATCTATTCTACTGTATTCAAAATAATATGGGACTAATTTTGCATGTAGCGTCACCAGAAAAATCATATAATAGGTTACTAAAAATGCATTTTTTTATAGGATTGATCCAAACACCTTACAAGTACGAGTTGGGTCTTCCTACAGGGAGCATGACGGTGCTGTTCATCAAGTATTAAAAATCGTTCTTCATCCTGAATTTAGACAACTCGTTTTGTTCCACAATGATATTGCTCTCATAAAGGTCAGTATGTAGCCTAAATTAGAATAAAGCAAATATCTATAATTTTTTAGAAGGAAAGCGCCCAGTTGGTAGACCAAGAATGAGGTGGGAGAATAACATTAACTATGATTAGAGGGAGGTAGATTATACAGGGAATGATTGGAAAGCATTAGCTCAGAATAGGGATGTATGGAGAGCTTATGTCCGCGCGGCCATGAACCTACGGGTTCGATAGTGCCAGTGAGTAAGTAAGTAAGTAAGTAAAGGTTAAAACTTTCCGAAAGAGCGGAACATTGACCTGCTTCGTTTATGGATGATTTACAAATTAATGCCTTGTCATCCCGCGTATATTCGCTTCAAGTCAGTCTGTGGCGTCGAGGTGTGCAGCTATAGAGGTTCTTCTTCTTCACTTCACGGGATAGGCAAATTGCCTGTTCCGCCTCACAGCTGTCCAAATTTTCACTTGCCTTCCTACATTCCTTGAACCTCTTGGCTTGTAGTTAAATGCTGCTTTTGGCAACCTTGTTACATTCATTCTTTCTACATGTCTAAAGCATGTATCTGTATATTCTTTGATTTTATCGTTCGATGGATATATATATATATATATATATATATTTGAGTCTGTTCTTGTAAGTTCATTCTTTATCCAATCCAATCTTGTGCAGCCTTTTGTTCTTCTAAGGAAGTTAATTTCTACGCTTTGTATTCTACTTCGTAATTTTGTTGGTCATTAGCCAAGTTTCACTCCCATAAAGTAATGCAGGAACTGCCAATGTTTTATAGAACTTCAATCTAGTATCTCTTCTTGTTTTGTTCTTTAATGTTTTATGTGTAGTTCCACATATCATTTGAAATTTCGGCTGTTTCAAATTTGTGTCTCTTTCAGTTTTTGTGTTTATAGTAAAATTATAACCCAAATATAATTAAAAATTGTTACTTAATATAGAGGTTTGTTTCTATTATGATTTTTGTTCTTTTATGTTCACTTAAACAAGATGCCATAATTTTTGTTTTTCTTTTGATATTATAAAATTTTGTTCTTGGCATAACCGATTTAATTGATATACAGAGTGCTGCAAATTATTTTCATTTTCTTTAATAATAACTAAGTTATCAGCATACATTAAAACGTTTAATATTTTAAAACGGTCCATTCTTATACCTAAATTAACATTTCTTTTCCAATTTTGAATGATGTCATTAATATATAAATTCATTGGGTTTTTAACATTTGTTTTTTTTCCGATGAACGGGGAGTTAGCCCGTTGCATCAACCCCCAACTTCGAGGACCAGGAGTTTAATTTTGGAGTCCTCTTCTCCTAGATGGGCTCTCTACCAAAACTATCGAGCCCCATCCACCCGTTGTGGAATATTCTTAGCTTCCCTTCACCTCTTGCCCACTGGTAGTCATAAGACTCACTCAGTAAGCAGTCTGGATCATCAGGTACTAAGCCCCTCCGCCACATCAAGGCGATATTCCTCGGGGGGTTGAAACAAATGTGTAGTTAACTGTGAACATGGGTACCGGAAAAATGTATATTCATTGTAAAAGCCGGAATAATAAAAAAAATATATAAATTAAAAAGAGTAGTTTTGAGGGGACACTCCGTAGCGTAGTGGTAAAGGCACTGTGCTACAAGCAGGATGGTCGAGGGTTCGACTCCCGGTGGGGTCAGCATTTTTAAACTGACACAAATCTTCTGGCGGCACTATGACCCTGGGGTTGACTCAGCCTCTAACGGAAATTAGTGCCAGACGCTTGTTCTTGGGTTAAAGGCTGCCGTCACGCAGGGCTGATAACCCGGCTGATATCAAGTGCCAATTGTCCAGAATATGTTGGAGCCTTAATCTTCTTCTACCTCCTGAGGCCTGTAGTGGGATCACTTTATCACTTTAGGTGATACATTACAACTTGTCTTACACCTCTATTTATTTAAATAGCTCTGTTTTGAGATTTTATATACAAATATTTTATGACATGAATTAGTTTTGCATGCAGCCATATGTATTTCCACAATTTTCCATAACTCATTTCCATCAACAGGATCGAACGCCATCTAAAAAGTCAATAAAATCAACTGCGTCTGTAGGTTATGTTCTCTTTTTTTTCAAATATTTTCTGTAAGTTAAGTGCTTCATTAGCTATTTGTTCATGAATATATTTGGTTAGTATTATCGCCTCACTATGATGGTTGTCCAGCGGCTCGCTTTGTTCCCCGCAGCTGTTATATATAATTAAATACGAAGATGCCGACTACCGCCATTATAATAACTCGGCATGTTAACCATTGTCAAGCATTCACGCGTGGCAGGCGCTTTTATATAAATAGACAATCATCATAGTTTGGCGATAATATATACATCCGTCCGATGCAGTAACAGTGATGCCATTACTGGAGGTATACGTATAATAATACATTTATTTTGGTGACAGTAAGTATTGTCCCGCGCCGTAGCCGAGCGGTTAAGGTAGGCAGCCTTGGCGCAGAGCTACGGGACTTGCGCTGGTTCGAGTCTCCATGGGGGAAGAAATTTTCTCATGGTATTTCGGCCAGTATGGGACCGGTGCCCACCCAGCATCGTGAGGCAATTGAGTAGCTACAATAAGTAGCGGCTCCAGGTTGAGGAACCAGCTATAACGGCTGGGGGGCTCGACATGCTAACCACATGTCACCCCTACACTGGCTGTTGATCATCTACCTCTGTGATTGACACATGGGGATGTGAAGAGCCAGCAGCCGGCTGGTAAAAGGGCAACTGCTGAAAAGTGGAAAGACCCTCAATCGAAGTATTGTGACGCAATATAATATCCGTGTTTGAATTTCGCGGGTGACGGCGAGAAGAGTTGTCTTTCATTGGTGGAAATAGATTCGTGAGTCGTTGACTCGCGAGTTGAAACACCCGAGCAGAGTTTTCGATGCGTACAGACTTCCATTCCGGGAAGTTTTCAGCTTATATCCTCCATTTCAGGAAAGTTCGATCCCAGAAGTTTCCATACAAAAAAGTCTGGATTGGAAGCCGAGAAAATTTCTTCCCTATATAAATGTTGCCAGAGTCGGGAGAGAGTTTGTTAGTTAAGTGACAGCGATACAGTGGGCTGAGAAGGGAAGAAACTCTGACAAGTGAAAGCGTTTGAAACTGTGGAAATAATTGTGTGATAGATAAACTTTAAACCAAGAATTTATTAATATATTATCGATTATTCGTGATACCAAAGTAGTTCTTCAGTTGTTTCTCTCAAATTTACGCCAGTATAAAAATAATATTTTTGATTTTACAATCTGATTAATTATATTTGAAAAGAAAAAATATACGCCTAGACTAGGGTTTGAGCCCAGGACCTTTGACTCTCTATGTCAATGGTTCTTCCATCTGAGCTACCTAGGCCTCCAATCTAAACGCGTATTTTTCTCTTATACGTAGTTAATTCCCTAACCCCAAATGCTAGAAGCCGTTGCTACGATTTTTGCAAATGGCGGCTTCTTTATTAAGAAGACTTTTTATTGGGAATTTAAACATTACTTATAAAGCCAGTAATACTTCTTTCAATGTTAATATTTCTATGTCAATGCTCTTCTATGTGAGCTACCTAGGCCTCCAGTCTAAACGCGTAAAAGTTCCTGGGTTCAAACCCCAGTCTAGGCGTATATTTTCTTTTCAAATATAATTTGTCCATCATTAAGATGTTTAAAAACGAAGAGTCAAAGGTTCTGGGTTCAAACCCCAGTCTAGGCGTATATTTTTCTCTTCAAATATAATTTGTCCGTCATTAAGATGTTTAAAAACGAATAATATTAACTACCTTACTTACTTATTTACTTACTTACTTACTTACTTTACTTACTTACTTACTTACTTACTGGCACTATCGAACCCGTAGGTTCATGGCCGCGCGGACATAAGCTCTCCATACATCTCTATCCTGATCTAATGCTTTCCAATCATTCCCTGTATAATCCACTTCCCTCAAATCATAGTTAATGTTATTCTCCCACCTCATTCTTGGTTTACCAACTGGGCGTTTTTCCTCTGGCTTTCCTACAAGAAGCTTCCATGCAAGTCTTTCATTCCCCATACATGCAACATGTCGTGCCCATCGCAGTCTACGAGACTTAACTGTATAATATTAACAATCTGATTAATGTAATTATCAACATGTGGTAATAACATTAAAACTATTTTATTACAGGTGAGCACTCCGTTTGTTTACAATGACACAGTACAAGCAATACCAATTGCACGCGTGTCTCCACCTGCTGGTGCTACAGCTGTCCTGACAGGGTATGGTCTTACCCGTGATGTTATGGAGAACCAACAAGATTATTTGCCATCTCAGCTTCAAGAACTACAATTAATAATCAATAGCGGGATAAGATGTTATTTGTCTTCTTTAATCCTTGACAGTAATATGCTCTGCGTAACAGGCGCGCATTTATTCACAGGAGGGTGCTACGGTGACTCGGGTAGTCCTCTAGTGTCGAATGGGCAACTTGTTGGAATAGCTTCGTCTGGTACATTTAGATGCGATTTAGGATTCCCCGAAGTTTACATTAATGCTGTTATGTTAAGAGATTTTATTAGGGCCGAGACAGGAATTGCCTAAAATCTTTATTTTGCACTTATCACCAATTGTTTGTTGTTAATTTATTATCGTTAGGTCTCTATTCAGTTTCATCTCTAACTAATCTTCGCCCCATAAACAACACGTCACAGCCCTTATTATCCCTTTTATATTATATTAGACATTATTAGTTTTAAATTATATTAGACATCGATAGTTTCAAATTGTTTTTTTATTTTATTTGACATTTGCTGGACGTTTTATTAACGTATATATACACCTTAACATTAGTAATATTTTGCTTTGACATTGATTTCAGGATTAAATTTTTTCTTTTGTTTTGTTCTTGACATTTGTTTATTTTGTTGTTAATTTAATAACATAAACATCATAAATAAAATAAAATAAGGTAAAATGTACCTTCTTAGGTAAGATCCGTCGTCCTCAAGTTATAAAATATGTATTCTTTATGCCTGTAGGCCTTTCAGAACATCCGTTCCATCTTCAGCAGGTCCCTCTTCGCTACAACATCCAGTATGATGGTTGATACTGCTGGTCCTAATGTGGTGTTGTCGTGACTCATTAGGACCAGCAGCATCAACCATCATACTGGATGTTGTAGCGAAGAGGGACCTGCTGAAGTTGGAACGGATGTTCTGAAAGGGCTACAGGTATAAAGAATACATATTTTATAACTTGAGGACGACGGATCTTACCTAAGAAGGTATATTTTAACTTATTTTATTTTATGACTCTCCACCTCAACGGTTTTAACAATGAATTTTATTAGTTTTGACATCATATATGCAACAGGCCTGTATTGAGAAGTGTTTAAATATTGTAGATTATAGATGTAAGGAGCGTGAAGTATGACGAATAGTGACTTTTAAATAAAAGCTTCGACTCTGCCTCCAAGATATGGAGAAAAAAAAAGTACTGTTTCCAAATTTTTTAATGATAACACTAAAGGTCTCCAATAGCTACGAAAAAAATCATTTGTTAAACAGAGGAGAAAAAGTACTTAACTGTCTTGTATCTACTTATTTATATATATTTTAAAAATACCAACATATATTAATTTTAATGATAATATTAACATGTGCATCACTACCAGGTTTTGCTGGCAGCCATTACTATAATTCACCGGTTAGTGTTGTTTTTGGTTCGAAACTGCAAAATAAACCTATCTTCATATTCTCAATATTAGATGGTTTGCTCTAAGAAACAAAAAAGTGAATAATAGAGGAGACCGTGCATCTCCTTACTTAAACCATTGTGAATTTCATAAGCATCCTAAAATTGTTTGCCTATACGCACACTACTTTTGTGTCATTTAGATACATTCTACAACATAAGAGTAATCATCATCATCATCATAGTACATTCACGAATTTAGGCCATTTGTTGACCTGTTTCTGCCTCAAGAGAAACACCATCCAGAAGTCTTTTGAGTGGACGTCCTGGTCTTCTTCTTCCTGCAGGTTGATATCTTAACATTTGTTTGGGTATTCTGTGATCTTCCATTCGATGAACATGTTGTATCCATCTTGACTTATAATCAGAAATTTTGTTTTCTAAAGATTCCATGTGTAATTCTTCCAAGATGTCTTCATTTCTTTTTGTGATCTAGTAGTGTGTATCCTGCAGTCCTCCGAAGATATCGTAATCATTGCTGAAACCAAATAATTTTTGAACCCATAAGAAGAAATATGACTGATTTATTAATGTATTTTGGATTAATCGTGTGATAATGTATATTAACACAATATTTTGGATATATTTTTGAATATATATTGTACGTAGTATACTTAAAGAACACTGATTTTACTTCCCACGCACTAGGTAGGTAATTTGTAATATTACAGTATAGTTATTTAGTTATTTATAGGTTGGCAACCCCGAAATTTAGGAAATTGAACTTTCAATCACGGTCGCCATTGCTACAAGTACGACAGAACGCTCTATCGTGCAAAATATTATTTTTTTAAAAAAATATTTTGGCCTATTTTTTGGCTAATTTTAAGTGCAGCACAATTCAGTATTTTGAAATCAGTTGTTAAATCTAAATCAATTTATTAACCGCCAGTATATGCTTGCGTTTATTTTTATAACTCACCTGTCAGTTATTTTTGGTTCGAAACTGATAAATACACCGATCTGAATATTAATTAGATCACACAATTTCTTTATTCACGGTCTAAAATCTTATGTTACTGTTAAATGCATCATAAACAGCATTATAAAAAAGTACGGAAAGGCAAATCTAGGAGGCACTGCTTTCACGAAAAAAAAAATGATTGTCAGAGATTTAATTGTTACAATTTTCACAGACATGAAAGATAATGATACCTGTTAAAAAAGAGATTAAAGGGACATTTGATGTATTAATATAAATAGTTGTGTGTTGGTAGGATAATTTATTTATTTATGTATTTATTTAAGTAAATAAAAATAAAACTTGAAGTTTTATGTGATTTTCATATTTATTAAAATATAATTTAATGACAGCTGTTTCGGTACTCTGTACCTTCTTCAGACCTGGTTACAAATGAAATAATTTTGTTATTTCAGAACATAACAACTGTAACTATGCAAATTTTTTTATAACAATCTCCATTATAAATTTAACAGAGGCGATTCATTCAAATCTAGTTGGGAATTAAACAGCTTATTACCACTTTTCAATTTATTTATCTCCACAACTTCTAAAAGATCCAACTTCCTTTGTCACGAATATGTAAATTTTTAAAATTTGAATCAAAACAGTGATCGCATTGGAGTAGGTGGTTAGCATACTTTGATTTATCTAAATTTCTGTCATGTGCTCTCATATGTTCATTTAATTTATATTAATTTTTCAATGTTTACACACATTTCTATGCCTAAAGTTTTATTTTCATTCTCCGCTCCATGTACTCCAGTTCTCTTGTTCTCATTCCAGTTTTTATTTCCTGCATCCACGACTTTCGAGGTCTTACTTTCTTCTTCTAAGTCGATACCATTCCAATGTTTTTCTGGGTAATCTTTCTTCTTGCATTCAATGTACATCTCCATACTAATATATATCTTATGATTATAAAAAATTGCTGTTATTTTTACATGTATTTAAAGCTTGTTTAATATTAAATCGGTCAACAACGATGTGTTAAAGTGTAATCTTGATAAACTACTGTAATAACCGTTAAGTGTTCAAGGGTTGCAATAATAAAAATGTAACGGTAAAATTACCTTTTTAACCCTTAAATTCGTAATGCGTCCTTTTGGATAGCTCAGTTGGTTTAATTAATTTAATATTTTACATAACTCAGAAGAAAACGAATAAAAAGAAACCACTTAAATGTATGTATAATTATACAATGTACACAATAATAACAGTTATACAATATGCCGTTTTCACTGCGGTCCGCCACATTCAAATAATTAACAGAAGAAATTTGTGTTTTCCCAAGTGTCTATATTTGGTTCCAGTTATGGAACATAAAGATAAATACGACAAAAACCCAGGCGATCCTTTTCACTAAATCAACCAGACGGTCGCCCATCCAACTAACCTTGGGAACTCAAAATCTTCGCCTAGAACCTTCAGTGAAGTATCTTGGGGTCCATCTGGACCCCAAGCTTACGTTCAAAATTCACATTCGACATCTACAACATAAAGCAAATGCAGCAATTGCAATTTTATACCCATTTTTCAGGTCGAATACATTGTCACGTAAGATCAAGCTTTTACTGTATAAAAGCGTGATCCGCAGCATGCTACTGTACGGATGTGAGGCCTGGAGCATCCTTGCAAAACAGCATAAACGAAGAATACAAATTATACAGACTATTTAACTCATGCCCCAAATGGGAGTCAATGACCAATCACGTTTCAATGATTTCTGTTTTACAACCAATCAGAGTCGTGTTTCACGAAATATTTATCAGTGTTAGGATTATCATATATTAAACAAAGCTCCTCCTTTTTAATATTCTGAACAGGTCTGACCGTTATTTCGCAGTGACTGAGCCTATAACAAATACGGCTACCAGATTGTATATAATAGTGCTTACATGTCAACATTTGTAGCAATTGATTATACCACCAAAAAAAGAAACCACTGTTTGCACTTTCTTAAATGTATACGACATCAAAAATGAATTAATATACAGATTGATGTGTTTCATTTTTTCTCCACTAGAGAGCATTCTTACAATATTGCGTTCCTTTGGCAATAAATAGTATGATCTGGTTGCAGTGATAAACAAAAGAAGCAGTAGAAGCGTACCTATCGTTTCTCATTTGTTTTCAAACATCGCCGTTTACATTAAATATATAAATATTTTAAAATAACTATAGTTAAATAATGATTTGTGAGTAAACAGCTTAATTTTATTCGTTAAATAGTCCTAACAAATGCCACTCTTGATTTCCAAATTCTCTAGATAAATTCACTCCTCACTTCGTGAGTCGTGAATTTATCAATAATTTGGAAATCACTCGTGGCATTACTTATGAATAAGTGTTTGAAAATAATTTTTCAAGCACCGCGTTTCACAAGGATGACAGACCTACACAACGTAGCGCAACTTCCCCATATTGATGCCATGATAACTGAAAATGTAAGCAAGATGCACAAATTTACATCTTTGCATACAAATTTTATGGTACGCAGTATTGGACGCTTGCCCCAGTGGCGTGCTGTACATAGAAACATATTCATCCGATTTACTTCTCATTAAATCCAGCCAGAGATTTGGCGATGTGCTCTCACCTGGAGTAGCGTAGCTCATTCCACAATGCTGGATTTCCGACTCTCGGCTTGAAAGCAATGTGGTTTCTGATGTCCTGCTTCAGGTCATCACATCCCTATCTCTGTCCAAATTTCATCACCATTTGCACACAAACGCTAGCGCCGCCAAATAGGCTCGGGTTAAGTGAACTATAACCCCGTAATGATAGCCACTATTAACTTAGCTGCCAAAGAGCCCTAGTGGGTTCTAACATACGCAGCACACTGGGTGAAGCTAGACTTCGCCTTATCCAGTCCAGTCCAGTGTTTTCCCAATTTAAGGGTTAACAGCTATGATGGATGTGTTTGGAAAGGCCTAAGAGTTATTTTAACTGAAATTATACTTACAGGAAACTGTAAACCATTGCCCCCTGAAACTTGTCTTGGTATTTCTTTCAGAGCACCGTTGTTATGTACCAGGGCCGTGTTAAAAAAAATATGTGCCGCTTTTATCTTCAAGTCACATAAATCGAAGCCAGAATTCAGCAATGGTAACTCACTGTACGAAACTGATGGACTCCCTGCACAAATAAAATAGAGTGCAGTGGGATGGGATGCGGTGCGGACGGCAGGTTGTGTTATCCATTCCGCCAATTTAGGAGTTACATCATTTCCCATAGTTTAAGTAAGAGATTTTGCGGCCGGGTTTTAGTGTCCTGCATTTTAAAGCGGCAGATACATTTTTGGAAACGCCCTTGGTATATCATAACGTTTCTCTGGGAGAAATTTGAAAGTAGTTTTCGGCAATGATTGGTTGACAATTTTCTTGTTAGATAAATAATCATGAAAAGTAAAGTAAGTGACTTTACCATAACCTAAAAGTTTATCATTTGTATATGAATCTAAGGCACGCGCGGAGATAAGACGCGCCCCGATTTTGAGGATAATTCGGTTAAAAGTGCGCCTTTATTCGGAAATATACAGCATATTTCGCATGCGTGAACCAAATATTTCTTCAATTTAGGAACCCAAGTATATTGTCATATTTTAGTCTTTTTTGTGATTTTTATATATTTTAGGAAACATTGTACATTAATGAGGTTGGTAATTCAGCTTATAACTATAATTAAGGGGCATGCCGTAGCGTAGTGGTTAAGGCACTGAGCTACAAGCCGGAGGGTCGAGGTTTCAAGTCCCGTTGGGGTCAGGATTTTTAAACTGACCCAAACCCTCTGGCGGTACTAATAATAATAATAATAATAATAATAATAATAATAATAATAATAGCTTTATTTTACCTGGCAGAGTTAAGGCCTTAAGGCCTTGTCTACCACTCAACAAGGTTTAAAAAAACACACAAAAGAAAAGTCTTAAATCTAAATTGCAATATATATATATATATATATATATATATATATATATATAAACGATCACAAGTTATGAATACAATACAATTAATATTTATAATGTATTTTGATTTACTCTAAATTTAACGAATTAAATATATAATATGTACAAGATATATAAAAAAACGAGGAAAAGATTAATGACATAGTATAAAATTAAATAAATAGAGAAAAATTAATTATTAGACAACAGGTAACTGTATAAGCGTGACTTAAAGGTGCCAAGTGTGCGGCAACCCCTGATATCTTGAGGAAGGAGATTCCAGGAGCGGGCGGAGGCTACTGTGAAGGAAGTAGAATAGGAGGAAGTGCTATGAAGAGGAATTGTTAGCAGACTGCTATCTTGTGACCTAGTGTCAATATTGTGGTAGGAGGATAACTTCTCAAATCTGGACGCCAGGTAAGTAGGAATGTAGGAATTCAGAAGCTTGAAAAGTAGCGAAAGAGAGTGCAATTTACGTCTGTCAGTAAGACGGAGCCAAGAGAGGTTATTAAAGTGTTCGGAAATATGGTCATAACGGCGGATATTGAAAATGAATCGAATGCAAGCATTATGAACACGCTGCAGTCTCTGCGACAAGGCATAGTTTAGATCATTATATATGTCACAATAATCGAAGTGTGGTAACACAAGATTCTGCACTAGGATTTGTTTTAACGAAACTGGGAGAAAATTCTTTAAACGTCTAAGATAATGTAAGATGGAGAAAGTCTTTTTACATATGTGTTTCACTTGTGTTTGCCAGGTTAAATTTGCGTCTAGATGTAGTCCAAGATCTATTACTGAAGAAGAATAAGGGTTAATTATATTATTTATAGTAATGTTTGGAAGTGTAGATATGTCAAAGGTTGTAAGCAGTCTTTGTTGTCCCATTAGAATTACTTGTGACTACTATGGCCCTGGGGTCGACTCAGCCTCTAACGGAAATGAGTACCAGACGCTTGTTCTGGGGGTAAAGGCGGCCGTCATGCAGGGCTGACAACCCGGCTGACATAAAGTGCCGATTGTCTAGAAAAAGTGGGAGCCTTAACCTCCTACTACCCCAAGGGCCTCCGGGCCTGTTGTGGGGTCGCTTTACTTTACTTACTATAATTAAAGTAATTACTGTGTAAAATTAATAATGCACTTGTATGCACTTAATGTTGTTACTGTCATTATGATTTCTATGTAGAATAAATGTGGTCAATAAAGCAATATACTTTATTTGCACATCCTTGACTCCTGTTAGGTGCTACATTTGAAGTCATACATTGCATAACAATAGTATAATAACACGAATCAAACCTTGATGGAGAGATATTGAACTAGCGCTAGTTCAAGAACGATTCAAGGAAGATGTTCTCTGATTAATTTCGGTCAGAATAAGACCGAAACCAGAATATCGAGTCATTTGAATAACTACAATAAATAGCGAGTCCTGGTGGAAGAAGTTAAGACTGTCGCACCCGAAGGAATGGGATTATTGAGATTATCATCATGAAATAATATGTATATATTTTTAAATGTTCACAGATTTTACAGATCCTATCTAAAATGACCATGGCCAATATATATATATGTTATATTGCAGATTTTCGCGGATATAGATTTATTTAGATTTATTTATTTAGCCTGGTGGAGTTAAGGCCATGTGGCCTTCTCTTCCACTCACCAGAACAAGCATATGTTACATATGAATACAAAAAAAAATACAATAATAGTCATATAAAACAGGACAAACATATGTTACACGTGAATACAAAAAAATTACAATAGTAGTCATATTAGACAGGACAAACATGTTACATATGAATACAAAAAAAAGTTACAATAATAGTTATTGAACAATTCATTATCTGTCATATTGAATAATAATGAAATTAATGTCTAATAATAGAATGAAACTAAATACAATTAAAATTAAATTAATGATACAATGAATAAAAAAGGAATAACAGCTCGAATCTACTATGCATAAAAAGAAGAGAAAAAAAAACACTACAATGAATTAATCTACGCTTTTTATACAAGGCATTAGGTAAATATATTAACAAATCCTAAGTCTATTTTTATTAAATAATGCAAAAACGCATTATTAATTCTTAAAAAGTAGTATTAGTGAGTTGTTTCTGTTAGTGATTTTATTTTCAATTTATTTCTGAAAGATGGTAAAGTTTGGCAGTCTCTGACATAGGGTGGAAGTGAATTCCATGTTCTAGCAAGAGAAACTGTAAAAGATTTCGAATAATAGGTAGTATGATGAGGAGGGATATAAAGGACACTAAGTATGAATAAGAAAGTTTTCTTGGGTTTTCCGCGTCTTGGATTCAAGTTCGGCCCCTGGCCACTGACTCCGACGTTTCGGCATGATCCCACATGCCATTATCAAGGATAATAATAATATCCTTGATAATGGCATGTGGGATCATGCCGAAACGTCGGAGTCAGTGGCCAGGGGCCGAACTTGAATCCAAGACGCGGAAAACCCAAGAAAACTTTCTTATTCATATATATATATATATATATATATATATATATATCCATCCATCCATAGTAATTGTGCTCAAATGCAGGTCCTTCACTCCAATCATAGCTTTTGCATGCTATGCTTGTTGCTTTACTAGGAAATTGTAGGTGTGGTAGCTTCCCGTTGCTTTCCACACCGGTGAAGGATGATGATGATGATAATGATAAGGGTGATGATGGCCATATGATTTCGGGGACCATTTGGGCCTTAAAGTTTTCCTGACATTTGTCTTACAGGTGAGGAAAAACCTCGATAAAAACCTCACCCAGAAAAACTACCCCGACTGGGAATCGAACCCGGGCCCGCTGCGTGACAAGGCAGCACGCCACCTCGAGGCCACAGATATGGAGTATATATATATATTATAATTAAATGTTTAACATTGAGCAATGCAAGCTTAATATGGTATGATAAGAAAAATAAATGCCTGGACGGGATTCGAACCCGGATCTCTGAGTCTGTACCTCAGCGTGATATCCATTACACTACCAGGCGAATCCAAGATTAATTTGCTTACTTGTTATAGTCAGCTACTAGATGGCAGTGAAGACCGAGTTCTCGCGACATCTAGTAATAATGGAGAATATAATTCATATATAATATTTGAAGAGAAAAATTTTCATATATAAGAAAAATAAGTGTTTGAATTGGATTCGCCTGGTAGTGTAATGGATATCACGCTGAGGTACAGACTCAGAGATCCGGGTATGAATCCCGTCCAGGCATTTATTTTTCTTATCATACCATATATATATATATATATATATATATATATGTGTGTGTGTGTGTGTGTGTATGTGTGTGTGTGTGTGTGTGTGCGTGTGTGTGTGTGTGTGTGTGTGTGTGTGTGTGTGTGTGTGTGTCCGTGTCCGTTAACGCTTTAGCGGCCACAATTTTTGGCATATAGCAATAAATTTAAAAAAAGTATGCTGGACCCCTCCATGGTATCTTTACCTTGTCGTGGTGGAGTGGCTTGCGTGCTTAAATGATCCCGAGAGCTATTCCGGCGGTAGCATTGCTGCCGATACGGTTACCCATGCCGGATTGGTCGAAAGTAATAAACCTGACGAAAAAGTACCTTGATCGAAAGTAAAAATACAAGAAATGCGGACATGGGTTCAACTGGGGTAAAATTTTCCGGAGGTCAAATAGTCCCCCATTCGGTTCTCCGGGCGAGGACTACTTCATGGAACCCATGCCAAGGCTTCTTGTAGGAAAACCAGAGGGAAAACGCCCAGTTGGTAGACCAAGAACGAGGTGGGAGAATAACATTAACTATGATTTGAGAAAGTAGATTATACAGGGAATGATTGGAAAACATTGGCTCAGGATAGGGTTCTATGGAGAGCTTATGTCCTTGCGGCCATGAACCTACGGGTTCGATAGTGCCAATGAGTTAGTTCGTTAGTTTGAAGTTCGTTAACCAGCAAAATCGGTGTAGAATTGGGCCTATACCTGAAGCGAAAATTTAAAAATCGCTCTAGCGATCACAGGTTTTCATGTTTAATACCAAACTCACTATAAATAAATAAATAAAGCCTGATATGTCCCTTTAGGGCAAAGGCCTCCCTGTACAGGGGTTAAGCTCTATTTGAGAGTGTCACCCGGTGAGCTACTCCGTGGTGAGAAGTTTACTTGGATGTAGCACTTGGTTTGTATACACTGTCTGTTCTGTGATTAGTTAATACACAGTTGACTCTCCATCGTTCTCCAGCTTTTCCTGCATCTGGCGACTCTGGACCAATGCGCCCCTGCTCGTTCTTTGAAGATATCAGCCCATCGTCGTCTTGGTCTTCCGCGCTGTCTCTTGCCTGTGTACGGGTCCCACATGGTTGTTTTTATTGTCCACCTGTCGTCCTGTATTCTTGCGACGTGGCCTCCCCACTTCCATTTTTTCCTGATGGCTTGTTGTGCGGGATCAGTTGTTGAGGATATCGCTTGAAGTGTTGTATTCGAGATTCTGTCCTTCAGAGTTATGCCTAAGATTTTCCTCTCCATTTACCTTTGGCATACTTGGAGTGTGTACGAGGATGGTTTTCTAAAAAAAATGAGTGAATTCCGATTGTTAGAAGTGGAGGTTTACCTGAAATCCAAAATAAAATATTCTCTCTAGCAACCGCATCTGTACTTCGTCAAAAAATATACCATTAAATTAAATTAACTCAGATATTTGCACAGATATAAGATATACTGATTTAATTAATTTATTATCTTAAACCAAGTAATGGAAAAACGAATCAATTGATATAAGTTAATTATAATTTGTGTCTGATTATACAGCAGTATGCAATAGGTATTCTTACTGTTATGCATGATTTGTTTTCACTCCAATCCAACACTTGACATCAAATATTAAGTTCCACCAATGTTACAAAGGAAGATATATCCCGTACACTTATCAAAATGGGACCATAAATTCGACCTGTAGTGGAATGTAGTTAGTTTACGCAGTTCCTGCATGACGGATATTTTACGTTGTACGTAATGTCTAGATAATATATACAATACTTAAGAAAAGTATTAAACTAATATTTCGTATATTATTATTATCCATCCATAGTAATTCTGCCCGAGGACAGGTCTTTTATTCCAATCATAGCATTTGCATGCTATGCTTTGCAGCTTTACTAGGGAATTGTAGGTGTGGCAGCTTCCCGTTGCTTTCCACACCGGTGAAGGATGATGATGATAATGATAAGGATGATGATGATGGCATATGATTTCGAGGACCGTTTGGGCCTTAAGGTTTTCCTGACATTTGTCTTACAGGTGAGGAAAAACCCCGATAAAAACCTCACCCAGAAAAACTGTCCCGACTGGGGATCGAACCCGGGCCCGCTGCGTGACAAGGCAGCACGCTACCTCGAGACCACAGCGGTGGACATTATTATTATTGAATCTACAAATAATGTGAAACCTATTTTACCATCTGGAAATGCTAAGGTTTTAGTTAATACAATTATGTACACATATGTCAATAGAAAGCAAAATCCGCAAATACAAAACGATAGTTCGACCAGTTATTGTCTATGGAGCACAAACTAGGGCTGATACAACAAAAAACTAAACAAATAATAAGCACATATGAAATGAAGATCTTAAGAAGTATTCAGGAGAAAACAACATTTTTTCTAAGATACACAACACAGAAATTGGGACAAATGTCATATTCAAGACATAACCAAAGTTATTATAGATAGATGAAAATAATGAAAAGGGCATGTAGAAAGAATGGATGACAACCGACTTGCAAAAAAAGAGCTATAGAAGAAGAAGAAGAAGAAGAAGAAGAAAAAGAAGAATAAGAGGAAGACCAGCCAAGATATGAATAGGTAGTGAATGCACATCCAATACGTCTTCCTCCAAGGAGATCAAAGCATAATATTTCATATACTTTGCCAAAAAATGTTCAGTTTTATGCAATTGCTATGAATTATATAAAATTTCAGAATGTTATACATTCCTGGCAACATATATACATCGAATACTGACTAAAGAATGCCTGTTATCGAACGGATCCATTTCCTGAAAACAATAACATCTGTGTAGACTCCAGTAATCCAATCAATCCATAACAAAGAACTCAAGATACAATTCCGAGTTTCCCTTTTGAGACGAGAGGTCCACCTGAATCTCCCAGACAGGCATCCTTACCACCCATGACGACCCCTGCACACATCATACGATCGTTGATAACCACCGAGAAAGTTGTAAATCATTTATTCATTTAAATGCAGTGACTTTTGAAATTTTTCATTAGCCAATAATGACTGAGGAAAACAATCAATCACATTGCAAACATTGTGATTCACAATGCTTACTTGGACCTCCTGCAGCTGAGATGGTTTCGTACCTTTATCTAATAGACCTCCCCAACCTGTCACTGTCACTGTAGAAGTAGCAGTGGAAGCCATCGTCGTTAGTACAATTGGTTGCACTGAATTGCTGTAGAATATCGATGTCGACCTCTGGAATGGCCAATACTTCTAAAATACATTGTAAAGCACCTTTGAGGTTATGTAATAAAATGTTAAAATGTTAAAATAAGTATATAATATATCAGTCGTCCTCACTAAAATTAATTTTTGTTTAAAAATCTTCGTCAGGTAGATGTAGCCATGGTTTACATTGGTGGATTCTGTTGCAATGTATGGAAGTGAGGCATGGTACTCCAAGAATAGAGTAATCGCTCTAGAAATGGATTATTTACGCAGAAGTTCCAGAAAGTAAAAATTAGAACATGTCACAAATAAGGAAATTAGAAACATAATGGAAGCAGAAGAAATCATATTTCAAATAATTAATGAGAAGGAATTAAAATGATTAGGACATATTTTAACAATAGCAGATGAGCAATGGCCGAAACTACTATATCAATTATAATATTATAATGATATTGTGAAAAGAAAAATTAATGTCTGAACCAGGAATCGAACCCTGGACCTCTAATTTTCCAGACTAGAGTGCAGCCCACTACACCATTCTAGACCTGGCACAAACATTAACAATTCTTTCCACATATACAAATCTATAATTCTCGTTTCGTCCGCTGTCTGGTAGGTGACTAGGTGACACCACCATCGCCAACGGCTGGTTTCGTTTAGAAGTATCTACATTTAAGAATTTTTTACACCACCACTTTTATATGTTAAATGCTATATCAATGGCAACCGACCAGAAAGAAGAAAAGAGAGAGACCAAAGTCAACATGGAAGGAAAACATGATTATAGTAATTCAAGCAAGAAGGCTAAACATTGAAGATGCCCAAGATCGCAGGCTTTGGAGGTTTGGCACAGGAAGACTGCAGCAGCTGTAAAAACCCGATGATAGATTGATTTTCCAGCTGGATATGATAAATTCGAAAGGAACTGTCAAATCTTAGCCCGACAATCTGCAGTGAGTTCACTTTGGTAGATATTTCAGACCCTCATACAAGTCCAGTTAGAAGTCATTCCATGTAGATTAGGTCATGACCTTGGATTCGTACTGGGCCAAATTCATTCCCTCTAACATGTGTAACAGTACATGTGTAACAGTACATGTGTTGACCTTCTTTTTCATGATTTTGTATTATAGCTCTCTCGGATGATTATCAGTTTATATAAAAGCGGGTGCCGCGCGGCAATGCTTGACATGCGGTGTTGTCACGTTTCTCATAGCGCTAAGAGCTTTGATTACACAAGGGCAGAAGACATTGATTATTTATGTTATTATTTAATTTTATGTTATTATTTGGTATTAGTCCACCGCTGTGGTCTCGAGATAGCGTGCTGCCTTGTCACACAGCGGGCCCGGGTTCGATCCCCGGTCGGGGCAGTTTTTCTGGATGAGGTTTTTATCGGGGTTTTTCCTCACCTGTAAGACAATTGTCAGGAAAACGTTAAGGCCCAAACAGTCCCCGAAATCATATGATCATTATCATCATCATCATCATCCTTATCATTATCATCATCATCATCACCATCATCCTTCACCGGTGTGGAAAGCAACGGGAAGCTACCACACCTACAATTCCCTAGTAAAGCTGCAAGCATAGCATGAAAATGCTATGATTGCAGTGAAGGACCTGCCTTCGGGCAGAATTACTATGAATGGATGGATTTGGTATTGTTTAACGTTTAAAATTAAAATTATAATTATATATGTATTTATTTTTATACTAATGATATAGCATTATTATTGAGCGATAACGAGGAGATACTAAGGGCCAACACACGCACTGTATTGAACAATAAGAAATTGGGACTGGAAGTAAACATCAATAAAACCAAATATATATCCACACATAGAAATGCATTATATAGGCCTAATGGAAATGGGCATCTAATGACAAATGAACGCAATTTTGAAGAAGTGGCTGATTTCAAATATTTGGGAAAAATAATTACAAATAGGAATGAGATGCACAAAGTAATTAAACATAGGCTCAATTTTGGATATGCATGCTATTATACACGGACTCAAGTCTTCCCAGCTCCTTTCAAAAAATGTTAAACTGAAAATATATAAAACAGTTATTCTCCCAGTTATATTACATGGATGCGAAACATGGACTCTTATTTTAAGGGGGGAAAGAAGATTACGAGTATTTTTGAATAAAGTTCTTAGGAGTTTTTGTTAAGGCACTACACTATAAGGTCGAGGGTTCAAGTCCCGGTGGGGGTCAGGAATTTTAAACTGACCCAAATCTTCTGGCGGCACTACGGCTCTGGGGTCGACTCAACCTCTAATTGAAACGAGTACCAGCCACTTGTTTTGGGGTAAAGACGGCCGTCACGCAGGTCTGACAACCTGGCTGCTGACATGTGCTGATTGTCCAGAAAAGTGGGAGCCTTAACCTCCTACTACCCCAAGGGCCTCCTAGCCCTGTAATGGGATAACTTTACCTTTTATATTATATGGATGCGAAACATGGACTCTTACTTTAAGGGGGGAAAGAAGATTACGAGTATTTGAGAATAAAGTTCTTAGGAAAATTTTTGGATAAAAAAGAGATGAACAAACAGGTGAATTGAGAAAACTACATACTAGTGAGCTACATGATATGTATAAGAAGCCAGATATAATAAGAACAATTAAGTCTCGTAAGCTGCGATGGGCAGGACATGTTGCACATATGGGGATGAAAGAGGTGCATGGAAACTTCTGGTAGGAAAATCAGAGGGATAACGTCCAGTTGTAGACCAATAATGAGGTGGGAGAAAAACATTATCCATAATTTGAGAGAAGTAGATTATTCAGGGGATGATTGGAAAATATTAGCTCAGGATAAGGATGTATGGAGAGCTAGTGTCCGCGCGGCTATGAACCGACTGGTTCGACAGAGCCAGTGAGTTGGCCATAGTTTGGATTTTAATTTATTATTATTATTATTATTATTATTAACTGTTCGGTCTGAAATATTTTCTCATGACCGCCACATGTTGTAATCACTTACATATTAAACTAATAAAATATGTAGATATTTCATTATTATTCAAGCTACATATCACAATAAATCACTGATAATTACAACTATTAATTATGGTATACAATTTTATAATTGGATCGAATGCCCCACATCGTTCCGAGTTTTAATTGAAACTGAGGGAAGAATAGCCAAGTTTATCTAAGAGACCCTCTTCCGAGATTGTTTTCTTTAATATAATCATAAACTGTTGACCCAGCTTACGAAGAGTCTGTCAATGTAATTTATTGTTCCTTGAACTATTAAGAGGTTCTTCCTCTTGTGTCACATCATCCACTCGGTCTGAAATATTTTCCCATGGCCGCCACATGTTGAAATCACTTATTAAATAAATATAATATGTAGATATGATGTATTATTCGAGCTGTATATCACAATATATCATCGATTATTATAACAATTAATTACGGTATATAATTGTATAACTGGATCGATTGCTGCACGTTTCATGTTTTAATTGAAACGGAGGAAAGAAAAGCAATGTGGCAACATCGTCGTACGTAGTAGCCGTACTCGGGATCTTTGTATTTTGATAACATACAAACAGCTGCGGGGAAACAAAGCGAGCCGATTGTTAAAGCATAATACTGTCAGTCTCTAAGATATTTTGATACCGTTGTCCTTGATCTGTTATGTTTGTTGATTAATTTGAAACGCCACCATTCTTTCTTATAATTAACTCAATACCGCTATCGAACCCGTAAGTCCATGATCGGGCAGACATAAGCATTTTTACAGCGTATGGATACGAATCACGGACTCTTACTTTAAGGGAGGAGAGACGATTACCAGTAATTGTGAATAAAGTTCTTAGGAATTTTTTTGGGCCAGAAAAAGAGATGGACAGACAGGTGAATGGCGAAAACTACATAATTATGAGCTACATGAAATATGTATAGGAAGCCAGATGTAATAAGAACTATGATGATCTTGAAGAAGATTTCCGGGCTGTAGGCCATGGTTACAAGGCTTGAAATTCAGGAGAACTTCAAACCTCGAGACCATGCCTTACTTACTTACTTACTCACTCACTGGCACTATCGAACACGTAGGTCCATGGCCGCGCGGACATAAGCTCTCCATACATCCCTATCCTGAGCTAATGTTTTCCAATCATTCCCTGTATAATCCACTTCCCTCAAATCATAGTTAATGTTATTCTCCCACCTCATTCTTGGTCTACCAACTGGGCGTTTTCCCTCTGGCTTTCCTACAAGAAGCTTCCATGCAAGTCTTTCATTCCCCATACGTGCAACATATCCTGCCCATCGCAGTCTACGAGACTTAACTGTTCTTATTATATCTGGCTTCCTATAAAGACCATGTAGTTCATTGTTATGTAGTCTTCTGCATTCACCTGTCTGTTCATCTCTCTTTGGTCCAAAAATTGCCTAAGTACTTTATTCTCAAATACTTGTAATCTCCTTCCCTCCCTTAAAGTAATTCTTGCTCACGTTTTATTTGTGATATTCGCAAATTTGACCATGTTACACCGTCCCTGGAATAATTATCGTGGCTTCGTCTACGAGATCGTAGAACTGTCCATTCCCTATCCTTTTCTATAAAATCCTTCACACGTCATCGCCTAATTATTTATCACGCCGCTTCATCAGACTATCCGACCACATAATCTTGACACTCGATCCCATCAGCACATTTTCCTTTATATCCCTCCTCATCACACTGTATATTATTCATTATCTTTTACGGTCTCACTTACCAAAACATGGAATTCAATTCCGACCTATGTCAGAGACTGTCAAACTATAACATCCTTCAAAAAGAAATTAAATAATTATTTAATAGCAGACTAACTTATGCACCTCACTGATAGTATTCTTTTAACAATTAATACATTTAATTACTCGTACTTACTCACTTACTTACTCACTGGCACTATCGAACCCGAAGGTTCATTGCCGCGCGGACATAAGCTCTCCATACATCCCTATCCTGAGCTAATGCTTTCCAATCATTCCCTGTATAATCTACTTCCCTCAAATCATAGTTAATGTTGTTCTCCCACCTCATTCTTGGCCTACCAACTGGGCGCTTTCCCTCTGGCTTTCCTACAAGAAGCTTCCATGCACGTCTTTCATTCCCCATACGTGCAACATGTCCTGCCCATCGCAGTCTACGAGACTTAACTGTTCTTATTATATCTGGCTTCCTATAAAGACCATGTAGTTCATTGTTATGTAGTCTTCTCCATTCACCTGTCTGTTCATCTCTCTTTGGTCCAAAAATTTTCCTAAGAACTTTATTCTCAAATACTCGTAATCTCCTTTCCTCCCTTAAAGTAAGAGTCCATGTTTCGCACCCATATAATATAACTGGTAGAATAATAGTTTTATATATTTTCAGCTTAACGTTTTTTGAAAGGAGTTGGGACATCAAAAGTCTCTGCAATGCATAATAGCAAGCATTTCCAGAATTGAGCCTATGTTTAATTTCTTTGTGCATCTCATTCCTATTTGTGATTATTGTTCCTAGGTATTTGAATTCAGCCACTTCCTGAAAATTTCCCTCATTTGTCATTAGCTGTCCATTTCCATTATATACTGAATTTCTACGTGTGACCAGTATATTTAGTTTTACTGATATTTACTTCCAGTCCTAATTTCTTAGTGTTACTCAATAGTGTGTGCGTGTTGGCCTTTAGTATCTCCTCGCTATCGGCCAGTAGTACTACATCATCAGCATAAACTAACAGCTTATTAATACCATTGAGTTGTAAGCCTTCCTCATTCTCTAAAGATTTAATGGCATGCTCTAGTACAAAATTAAATAGTAGAGGAGATAGTGCATCTCCTTGCTTCAACCCATTCTGGATTTCAAAAGTGTCTGAAAACTGTTTGCCTACACGCACCCTACTCTTTGAGCCATTTAGACACATTCGTATAAGTCTAACCAACTTTTTAGGAATTCCGAACTCCAGGAGGATACTATATAACTTCTCCCTCTTAATTGAATCATATGCTTTTTTGAAGTCTACATATAGTTGATGTACAGTACCATTATATTCCCATTTCTTCTCTAAAATCTGTCTTATACTGAAAATCTGATCTGTTGTAGACCTGTTTCTTCTAAATGCACATTGATGATCTCCTAGAATGTCATCAATATAGGGAGTAAGTCTGCTTACTAATATATTTGTTAGAATTTTGTACGAAGTTGAAAGTAATGAGATGCCCCTGTAGTTGTTGCAATCAGTTTTATCTCCTTTCTTATAAATTGGTAAGATAATTGATTCCTTCCATTCATCTGGAAGAGCTTCTTTTTCCCAAATCATACTAAGCAACCAGCGTATCTTGTCCATCAATTTTTCTCCCCCTGATTTTATCAGTTCTGCTGGGATCTCATCTGAACCTGATGCTTTATACATCTTCAATTTTTCAATCGCCATTTCAACCTCTAATGCACTTGGCTCTGCGACTAGCATTTCTGCTGTCTGTAACTTATCCTCCTCAATGTCCTGTTCTGTATGTACATTTAATAGCTGATTAAAGTAACCTTTCCATCTATTTAATATACTCCTAGAATCTGCAATCATATCCCCATTTTCATTCCGAATTATGTTTGTTCTAGCCTGAAACCCCTTCTTCTCTATCCTAATTCCCTGATATAATTCTCTAATGTTACTATTTTTTGCATTCATTTCAAGATCATTAATCTTCTCTCTCAAATATTCCCTCTTTTTACTCTTTAGTAACTTGGTGGTTTCCCGTCTAACACTACCCAATTGCTCTAAATTTACCGTCATTTGGCTCGTGTAACCATTTCATTTTTGCTAGCTTTCTTTTCTTTACAATGTCGGCACATTCCTCATCAAACCATTTCTTGTTTTGCCTCTTTTTTAAACAACCAATGCTTTCTGATGCTGACAATTTAATAGTATCTCTATAGCCTCCCATTCTTTATTTATATCAGTTTCTTCTTCGTTTGCCACATTGTCATCTGAAGATCCCAGTACTTCTCAAATCTATTAGCTATTTTGATTTGGTATTCTTGCCGCATTTCATCATTTTTCAAGTTTTTTAATTCATATTTTACAGAATCATCTTTAGCGTTCGTTCCTCTCATAAGCGATAGCCGTTGTCTGATTTTCACTCTGACCAGATGATGATCCGAATTGCAGTCTGTCCCTCTAACTGATCTAATATCAATGATGCTACTGTGCCAGCGTTTATCCACTAATACATGATCTATCTGGTTCCGAGTTTCTCCATCTGGGGACGTCCAGGTGTATTTATGAATACCCTTATGCTGAAATGTTGTGCTCTTAAGAATGAGATTCTTTGATGTGGCAAATGTGACTAATCTAACCCCGTTGTCGTTACTATCTTCATGAAGACTGAATTTGCCTATTGTTGGTTTGAATATATCTTCCCGCCCCACTTTTGCATTAAAATCTCCTAAGACAATTTTCATATGATATCGTGAAAGGGTATCAAATAAGCATTCTAATTCTTCATAGAACTCATCCTTGATCTTGTCATCTTTATCTTCTGTGGGGGCATGTACATTTACAATTATAAAATCATGTCGTTTACCCTTTAGAATTATGTATGATATCCTATCACTAACAAATTTAATATCTCGGATAGCGGATAGGATCCTCCTTCTGACTAAAAAACCCGTTCCAAATGCAGGTCTTTCTGCACCCCCATAGTATAATGCAAAGCTTCCTGATTCGTGACTACCTTCTCCTGGCCACCTAACTTCCTGTAAAGCGACTATATCCAAGGGCGATTTATCCAATTCCTGCGTTAATATCGCTAGTTGTATAAAGTCCTAACATTCCATGTTCCTAGGAACATGTCCCTGTGTTTGAGCCTTTGGCATGGGTTCCCTGAAGTAGTCCCCGCCCGGAGATCCGAATGGGGGACTATTTGACCTCCGGAAAATTTTACCCCAGATGAACCCATGTCCGCATTTCTTGACGGTTGTATTTTTACGGTGAAAGATCGTCACTCTTTCGCCCAAGGTACTTTTTTCGTCTGGCTTATCACCTTCGACCAGTCCGGCATGGGTAACCCTATCGGCAGCAATGCTACCGCCGGCATAGCTCTCAGGATCATTTAAGCACGCAAGCCACTCCACCACGACAAGGTAAAGATACCATGGAGGACTCGTATCTATGAAAATAATATTAAGATAAAAAACATTTTCTTTTGTTTTGTTTTAAATATTGTACACACGTAAAATTAGTTTTCTATATCTCATTACTTTTCTTTTGTTTTTTATAAACGTTAGACAGGTGCAATTTAATGTGTCTTGTTTGTATACACTTTATTATTAGTTTTAGTCTTAATTTTAACTAACATTAACTGATTGCATTATAGATCGTAATATAATCTTTTTTATCAAATTTTTATTTAGTATTTAATATTAGAGTTAATTGAGATTGTTATATTCTGATGTAATATATGTTTGTCCTGGTGAGTGGAAGAGAAGGCCACATGGCCTTAACTCCACCAGGCTAAATAAATCGAATCTAATCTAATCTAAGTACGAGTCCATGTTTCGCACCCATATAATATAACTGGTAGAATAATAGTTTTATATATTTTCAGTTTAACGTTTTTTGAAAGGAGTTGGGACATCAAGAGTCTCTGCAATGCATAATAGCACGCATTTCCAGAATTGAGCCTATGTTTAATTTCTTTGTGCATCTCATTCCTATTTGTGATTATTGTTCCTAGGTATTTGAATTCAGCCACTTCCTCAAAATTTCCCTCATTTGTCATTAGCTGTCCATTTCCATTATATAATTATTTATACGTGTGACCAGTATATTTAGTTTTATTGATATTTACTTCCAGGCCTAATTTCTTAGTGTTACTCAATAGTGTGTGCGTGTTGTCCTTTAGTATCTCCTCGCTATCCTTTCCGGAGACCACGCCTACAGCCTGGAAATCTTCTTCAAGATCATCATAGCATCTCCGGCCGTGAAAGCCTAAGTCAATATAATAACTGTTGAAAGTCACGTAGGCTGCGATGGGCAGGACATGTGGCATGTATGGGGAATGAAAAAGATGCATGGAACCTTCTGGTAGGAAAACCAGTGGGATAACGCCCAGTTGGTAGACCAAGAATAAGATGGGATAATAACATTATCCATGATTTGAGGGAAGTAGATTATACAGGGAATGATTGAAAAAAACATTACCTTACGATATGGATGTATGGAGAACTTATGCCCGCGCGGCCATGAACCTACCGGTTCGATAATGCCAGTGAGTTAGTTAGTTATACTCTTGTGTCATGGATTAGGTTAACTAGTTTCAAATTTGTTAGTACATAATCAGTCCATCACTGTGGTCTCGAGGTAGCGCGCAGCGGGCCTGGGTTCGATTCCTGGTTCGGACAAGTTTCCTGGGTGATGTTTTTTTCCGGGGATTTCCCTCACCTGTAAGACAAATTTCAGGTTAGCTTTGAGGCCCAAAACGCCCTCGAACATTATCTGGCCATCAATATCATCATCATCATCATCCGCGGTGTGGAAAACAAAGGGAAGCTACCGCACCTTGTAAAGTTGCAAAGCATAACATGAAGATTCCGGTGATATACCTGCCCTAGGGGCATTACAAGAACAGTACATAATCAAGTATGTGTCTACTTTGGTAAAAGCGTATTGATAAATATCGCGATGGTGGCGGGGATGTAATACATATCTTTAATTTATAATAACTGTGTTTCTATAAAATATAAATAAAGTTAGAATGTGCCTAGCTTCAGGCATCTAGAAGAGACAGTACTCAACACAATGTTTTGTTTAATTGTCATCAGTCTATTTTTCACCATTTGTTTTGGTAAGTAACAAAATACTAAACTTTATTATTGTTTTCTCATACTTAATTGGCCATTGGAAAAAAATTGTCGATTATAATATTATCATAAGTATTGTCACAAGTGATTTCGAAATCATCAATAAATTCACGAGTCGCCTTTGTTCAATGAATAAAATTAAGCTGTTTACTCACAAATCATTATGTAAATATAAAAGGTAAAGTGATCCCACAACAGGCCTCAGGAGGCCCTTGGGGTAGTAGGAGGTTAAGGCTCCCACTTTTTCTAGACAATCGGCACTTTATGTCAGCCGGGTTGTCAGCCCTGCGTGACGGCCGCCTTTACCCCAGAACAAGCGTCTGGTACTCATTTCAGTTAGAGGCTGAGTCGACCCCAGGGCCATAGTGCCGCCAGAGAGTTTGGGTCAGTTTAAAAATCCTGACCCCAACGGGACTTGAACCCTCGACCCTCCGGCTTGTAGCTCAGTGCCTTAACCACTACGCTACGGCGTGCCCCCTTATGTAAATATAGTTATTTTAAAATATTTATGTACTTAATGTTAACAGCGATGTTCGGAAACATTTGAGAAATGTTTGGTTATGTTTCATTTGCTTATCCACTGCAACTCGATCATTTTTTTAATGTCAAAGAGGATCGCAATATTGTAACAATACATCAAAGTGTAGAAACAATATTAAACACATGAAACTATATATTATTTCCAACAATGTAGGTTATTAATTTTTTAAAGAAACAACTCAGTAAAATCATTATTTAAAAACACAATTATTGAACACTTACTTACTTACTTACTTACTCACTGGCACTATCGAATCCCTAGATCATGGCCGCGCGGACATAAGCTCTCCATACGTCGCCATCCTGAGCTAATGCTTTCAAATCATTCCCTGTATAATCTACTTCCCTCAAATCATAGTTAATGTTATTTTCCCACCTCATTCTTGGTCTACCAACCGGCGTTTACCCTCTGGCTTTCCTACAAGAAGCTTCCATGCACGTCTTTCATTCCCCATACGAACAACATGTCCTGCCCAACGCAGTCTACGAGACTTCTTCTTCTCTTCTTCTTCTTCTTCTTCCTTCCAAGTATTAGGCCAAGGCCTGTTACGATCCTATAGAAAATTTTCCCGTATGGGAAATTCTCGTATAAGACTTGAAAGCATAATAATAGTCCCTTCAATTGGTTGCTGACCAAAGGAAGGCAAGACCAGTGATGGGCTACCATCTTATAGCCTCTGGTCAGGCTTTTCTGGAGAAGGAAAGAAAATAAAGGAAAGAAGAAATGGAAGAAAGGAAAGACTCCCTAGCCCTCGGATGCCCTAATAGCGTCGGGGTCGAAAAAACAAGAGTTAACCAAGAGAGGTTAGATAGTAAAGTTAAAAGAGTGCAAAACACAAGTAAGTGGAAGAAATGTTTTGCACAGCTTGGGCGAGACTTAACTGTTCTTATTATATCTGGCTTCCTATAAAGACCATGTAATTCACTGTTATGCAGTTTTTTTGTTTATTCACGTTAATGCCTTGCCAGCCACTCAACCAGGTTAGAAAAAAAACAATTATTGTTACATATAAATTACATTAAATAACATTATTACATGGTATATATGCAATAAAATTATTAATTACAATACATTTTGATTTACTATAAATTTAACGAATAAATATAAACTATACAAGGAAGGAAAATGAGGAAAGAAATACTATTAATGACATTAATAAATTTATTAATTAAATAAAAATAAAACGTAACACCAACTCAATTGATTATTTAATAAATTTAGTTCTAGAGAAATATCAATTAAAATGTAATAGTAAAAAAGTGATTTATAAGTGTCAAATGTGTAAAATATCGTTTAGTGATGATAGTACGGTCCCTCACCTATGTGAATATTATTTTAAAATAGTAATAAGTATTTCATTTTTGTATAATTTTATTATTCGCTGTTTGAATGGAAGAAATGGCCTAACGGTTTTATTTCTCCCAGCTTAATAAAGCATTATTATTAATATTATTATTATAAAATCATTAACGTATATAGTTTGTTGGAATGATCACTTAGTTATGGAAGACCCGGTATTTCAAATTAGAGTGGAAACTGTTGCTATTCATTTCACGCTCTCTCTTCAGTACTTGTCTTGTTAAAATGATCGGGACAACGAAACTTAGCGGTTCCGTCTATTGTTCTATTATGCAGTTTCCTAGGATTTATCCGAATAGATTCCTCCCATTAGTCTAAACTTTGTTAACGATATTTTCCTCTAAGGTTTCCCATTAAAATATTGATAGCTCTCTTAAGTCAATATTTCTTGCTACATTATCGAACCATTTCAAACCACCTGAATTTATTAAATATTAGGGCAACGATATAAATTCCGGAATTATAAGTTCATTATAGTTCATATAACTAATAAAATCTAACTCCCTGGCACTATCAAACCCATAGGTTAAAGGCCACGAGAACGTAAGCTCTCCAAACATCCCTATCTCGAGGTTTCCAATCATCCCCTGTATAATCTATGTCCCTCAAATCATGGTTAAGTTATTCTCCCCATTCTTCGTATACCAACTGCGCGTTTTCCCTCAGGTTTTCCTGAAAAAAGCTACAATGTCCTTATTGTATTCCACATTCGTGCCATATGTCCTGGTCATCGCATTCTATGAGACTTAACTGTTCTTATTTTCTTCTGGTTTCCTATAAAGATCATGTAGCTCACTGTTATGTAGCATTCTCCATTCGCTTGTATGTTCATCTCCCTTTGGTCCAAAAATGTTCGTAAGAACTTCACTCAAATATTCATAAACTTTTGTCTTCGCTTAAAGTAAGAGTCCATGCTTCGTATCCATATAATGTAACTGGGAGAACAGCAGTTTCATATATTTTCAGTTTAACTGTTTTAAGAGAAGTTGGGATGACAAGAGTCCCTGTAATGGGTAAAAGTATTTATTTTCAGAATTAAGTATATGATTCATTTCTTTATGCATCTCATTCCTATTCCCTCCATGGTATCTTTACCTTGTCGTGGTGGAGTGGCTTGCGTGCTTAAATGATCCCGAGAGCTATGCCGGCGGTAGCATTGCTACCGATAGGGTTACCCATGCCGGTCTGGTCGAAGGTGATAAGCCAGACGAAAAATGTACCTTGGCCGAAGGAATGACGATCTTTCACCGTAAAAATACAACCATCAAGAAATGCGGACATGGGTTCAACTGGGGTAAAATTTTCCGGAGGTCAAATAGTCCCCCATTCGGATCTCCGGGCGGGGACTACTTCAGGGAACCCATGCCAAAGATGTCCCAACTCCTTTCAAAAAACGTTAAACTGAAAATATATAAAAATATTATTCTAACCAGTTATATTATATGGGTACGAAACATGGCCTCTTACTTTAAGGGAGGAAATGAGAATACGAGTTTTTGAGAATAAAGTTCTTAGGAAAATTTTTGGATCAAAGAGAGATGAACAGACAGGTGAATGGAGAAGATTACGTAACAATGAACTACATGGTCTTTATAGAATAGATTAGAATAGAATAGAATAGATTTATTTAGCCTGGTGGAGTTAAGGCCATGTGGCCTTCTCTTCCACTCACCAGAACAAGCATATGTTACATATGAATACATTATTGTATTTACAATATAGTCATATTAAACAGGACAAACATATGTTACACATGAATACAAAAAAATTACAATAATAATCATATTAAACAGGACAAACATATGTTACACATGAATACAAAAAAAAGTTACAATAATAGTCATTGAACAATTAATTATCTGTCATATTGAATAATAATGAAATTAATGTCTAATAATAGAATGAAACTAAATACAATTAAAATTAAATTAATGATACAATGAATAAAAAAAGGAATAACAGCTCGAATCTACTATACATAAAAAGAAAAGAAAAAAAATACAAAGAAAGTAATAAACTACAATGAATTGATCTACGCTTTTTATACAAGGCATTAGGTAAATATATTAACAAATCCTAAGTCTATTTTTATTAAATAATGCAAAAACGCATTGTGTGAGTTGTTTCTGTTAGTGATTTTATTTTCAATTTATTTCTGAAAGATGGTAAAGTTATAGGAAGCCAGAAGAAGAATTAAGTCTCGTAGACTGCGTTTGGCAGGACATGTTGCGCGTATGGGGAATGAAAGGCGCGTATGGGGAATGAAAAACGTGCATGGAAGCTTCTTGTAGGAAAGCCAGAGGGAAAACGCCCAGTTGGTAGACCTAGAATGAGGTGGGAGAACAACAATAACTATGATTTGAGGGAAGTAGATTATACAGGGAATGATTGGAAGGCATTAGCTCAGGATAGGGATGTATGGAGAGCTTATGTCCGCGCGACCATGAACCTACGGGTTCGATAGTGCTAGTGAGTAAGTAAGTATCTCATTCCTATTTGTAATTATTGTTCATACATATATATAAATTCAGCTACTATTTCAAAATTTTCCTTATTTGTCATTTACTGTCCATTTCCATTATATAATGTACTTCTATGTGTGAACATATATTTAGATTTATTGATGTTGGTTTCCAGCCCCCATTTTTTACTCAATAGAATGTGCATGTATAACTGAATTTGATTTCCAGGTGCGGAACAAGTTCGTATAATTGGTGGAAATCCAACTGAAATCACGAAGCATCCATACCAGGTAATCTTAATCTTCATTCTTAAGTACAAGTCTTACTTAGGTATATATTTATAGATTCCAAATAATTATTCAGAACAAAAAAAATGTTAATACTTCCGTTAGACTGATTATATTAGTCTGTTTGTGAATCACTATTACACGATTTTGGGAGTTGCGACAGGAGATTCAAGATACCACTAGCTCCAAATTTTCGCCTAATGATTAACTGTTACATGTCAAAATATTTAAAACTCTGTCAAGCAATATTACTTTCCTAGTATATGTTTTATGATACCAAATGTTAGTCTCAATATTCTTCCTTTTTTTTTGTGTAAATCCATCAGGTTGTCTTTTATGAAATTTCTGGCTTTGTCCCTGCAATTGGCGGAATTGTAATCCATTTCATAGGTTGGGGCACCTGGAAGGCGGAGTTACGTTACGCCGATGATATTGATGGGTGTTAAATGATAGTGAAGCGCCAGAAGACTTCTTAATCTAAACTTAACCTAAATTCCAGACCATGGCCAACTACAGGAATAATTTCCTTAAAGAAAAATTATTTGTTCTGACCGAGAATCGAACCCGAGACCTTAACAACAGTAGTCAGAAACTCTGACCACTTTTCCACGAGGCTGGTCTATTATTTTAATGTAAGTTAATAATTATAGTATACATTTTTATAAAATAACCTCCACGTTTAAATTATTAAATTAAACTTAAGGTAAATACAAAATGTATTTCTTTCAATTTATATCCTATCTTAATACCCTTTCTTAACATTAATAGTAGACTTTTCATAGTTTGCCCAAAACGTATTGGAGGAAAGAAAACCTTAATTTCATACATTTTCTGCGTTTTGACGACATATTTAAAATACCTGGAATTCAAATCCCCACATACTGCATAGAATAAGACAAATTGTCTACACTTTTATAAAAGTGGGTGACTTTGATTATATAGAACATTGTCCTATGCGAGGACATAGATACTTGACAAATGACAAAAACTTCATCAATCAGAAATACCAAGGAAAAACAATAAATTGTGGAAATGTCCAGGCACTGTTTTGACAGTGTAAGTGCTAAGCAAGTATTAAGTTTCGGAGGATAATAAATCTATGATATCTGATTATACACAAAATTTGCCCTAGATTTTAATAATAGCCTACGGCCATAATATTGTAGACTTTTCCTTATTTAATAATGGTAACAATAATATTTAATATTAATATTTAATAATAATAATAATAATAATAATAATAATAATAATAATTTATATATTTATAAATAGGTTTACAATGTAATAAAACGTCTTCCTGTTTCCAAAGCTTTTTAAATTTTTATCTTCTTTCTCCATTCTTCTCTATCATCCCATTCCAATTATTCCAGAACTAGCTCCCTCACACCTCTTCTTACATTATCCACCTATTTAAATCTAGGTCGACCTTTCTTTTCTCTCCCAGATGTAATCCATCCCAAAGCTTGTCTGGGTAATCTTTTCTCTGGCATCCTATTTATAATACCATACCATTCTAGTTGTCTACATCTCACAAAATCTAATATTGAATTGGACTTTAACTTGTTGTCTGATTAATAATAATAATAATAATAATAATAATAATAATAATAATAATAATAATAATAATAATAATAATAATAATAATAATAACAATAATAACAATAATAATAATAATAATGATAATAATAATGATAATAATAACATTATTTTACCTGGCGGAGTTAAGACGTTAATGCCTTGCCAGACACTCAATCAGGTTAGAAAAAAAAACAATTATTGTTACATCTAAATTACATTAAATAACATTATTACATGGTATATATGCAATATAATTATTAATTACAATACATTTTGATTTACTATAAATTTAACGAATAAATATAAACTATACAAGAAAGGAAAATGAGGAAAGAAATACTATTAATGACATATAATAAATTTAGTTCTAGAGAAATATCAATTAAAATGTAATAGTAAAAGAGTGATTTATAAGTGTCAAATGTGTAAAATATCGTTTAGTGATGATAGTACGGTCCCTCACCGTAGCCGAATAGTTTAAGGCATGATGCCTTTGTGCCTAGATATGGGATTTGCCCTGGTTTGAGTCCCTAGGGAGAAGACATTTTCTCATGGAAATTCGCCCAGTAAATGGTCGGTTGCCAATCCAGAATCTTGAGGAATTTGAGTAGCTAAAATATGTAGTAGCTCCAGCTTGTAAAAACTAACTAACTAACTAACTAACTAACTAACTAACTAACTAACTAACTAACTAACTAACTAACTAACTAACTAACTAACTAACTAACTAACTAACTAACTAACTAACTAACTAACTAACTAACTAACTAACTAACTAACTAACTAACTAACTAACTAACTAACTAACATAACTAACTAACTAACTAACTAACTAACTAACTAACTAACTAACTAACTAACTAACTAACTAACTAACTAACTAACTAACTAACTAACTAACTCTATGGAAACCGCAGGTTCATGGCCGCGTGAACATAATCTCTCCATATATCCCTATCCTGAGCCAATCTTTTCCAATCATCCCCTGTATAATCTACTTCCCTCAAATCATACCTAATGTTATTCTCCCATCTCATTCTTGGTCTACCAACTGGACGTTTTCCTTCTGGTTTTCCTACAAGAAGCTTCCCTGCACGTCTTTCATTCCCCATTCGTGCCACATGTCCTGCCCATCGCAGTCTACGAGACTTAACTGTTCTCATTATATCTGGCTTACCGTTGTGGTCTCGAGGTAGCGTGCTGCCTTGTTGCGCAGCGGGCCCGGGTTCGATACCCTGTCGGGACAGTTTTTCTGGGTGAGGTTTTTATCGGGGTTTTTCCGCACCTATAAGGCAAATGTCAGGAAAACTTTAAGGCCCAAACGGTCCCCGAAATCATATGGCCATCATCATCATCATCCTTATCATTAACATTATCATCATACTCCACCGGTGTGGAAAGCAACGGGAAGCTACCACACCTACAATTCCCTAGTAAAGCTGCAAAGTATAGCATGGAAATGCTATGATTGCAGTAAAAGACCTGCCCTCGGGCAAAATTACTATGTTGCTTAGATCAGTTCGAACACAAATCATAATTTGTTAACATATCTAACGCAGGTACAGTGTACCGAAACAGCTGTCATTGAATTATATAATAAATATGAAAATAAAATAAAACTACGTTTTATTTTTATTTAATTATTAAAATTACTGTGGATGGATTTTTATTATTGTTCAGTTAATCGTTTAGTATATAACATTATTGTGTTTTTTTATACTTGAATGTAACATATGTTTGTCATGATGAGTGGAAGAGAGGGCACATGGTCTTAACTCCACCAGGCTAAATAAATAAATAATAAAATATATGTGAACATCAAATTATTTAAACTGTTAGAAAATTCAAAAGAACCTAGCATTTATGACAACATCTACATATAGGAGAACAGGGATAGAATCATGAATTTTTAAATCCCGGGGAGAGTGATTTGATTTCCAATTTCTTCGTTCCACCAAAAGATGGAGCGGGAGTCGACATCCAGGGCCGACAACGTAAAATTCAACAGTCTGGACAAGCTGAAGATGATCCGCAGGCGTATTGAAACATGTCCAAATGAACTGAGTATTTTATCAGGTAAGATTTATCAGATTCGCCTTATATATTAAGCACATATAAAAATAACTGCATATTTTTGTGTAATTCAGATAGCGTTGGAGAGATATGGATTTCAAAGCTGTGGTGGAGCCATCATAAGTCCAGACTGGATAGTTACAGCCGCTCACTGTGTTGTTACAGATCTTACATCACCTGCTCCGTAAGAACATTTAGAATTACGTGATAATTGTTAACAAACGTACTAACTTGCTAGTAATAAGTATAATATGTAGACCCTCAGGGGTCCTCATCTAGGGGATATGTGGATGGCGACCACAAGGTGCCCAAGCTGAGCAAAACATTTCTTCCACTTACTTGTGTTTTGCTCTCTTTTAATTTTACTATCTAACCTCTCTTGGTTAACTCTTGTTTTTTCGACCCCGATGCTATTAGGGCATCCGAGGGCTAGGGAGTCTTTCCTTTCTTCCATTTCTTCTTTCCTTTATTTTATTTTCTTCAATTCTGTGTACATTAATTTTGTGTATTTTGTATGGATTAGCCAGCGTAAGCCTTTTAAGCGTCCAAGAGAGTTACTTTTTTTCACGTTTTTCACTACAAAGGGCGATGTTTAAGGGTGCAGGAGTTGAGCATAACAACTCTCTTCCAGCCCATGTTCATCCCGGGAATCTCCTGAACACCTTGCAATGTACACATTGTGTTTAATAAAGTAAAAAAAAAAATGTATTTTATTCTCCAGAAAAACCTGACCAGAGGCTATAAGATGGCAGCCCCATCACTGGTCTTGCCTTCCTTTGGCCAGCAACCAATCGAAGGGATGCTTTCAAGTCTTATATGAGAATTTCCCGGAAGGATCAATTACGCCAATTTTGGAATATATTAAACAGTACCAACTAAATTGGAAACACCATGTAGAAAGAATGAGTTCAAATCGGATCCCCAAAGCTGTTTATAATTATATACCAAGATGACGAAGATCACTGGGCCGTCCTATGAAACGCTGGAGGGAACATTTTCTATAGGATCGTAACAGGCCTTGGCATAATACTTGTAAGGAAGAAGAAGAAGTAGAAAATCTACTGTGTTATAGTCAACATTAATAAATTTCAATAATAACTCCGTTGAAATATTAACTAAGTAACTCACTGGCACTATCGAAGCCGTAGATTCATGACCGCGGTGACATAAGCTCTCCATACATCCGTATTCTGAGCTAATGTTTTACAATCATCCCCTGTATAATCAACTTCCCTCAAATCATTCATCACCTGTATAACTACTTCCCTCAAATCATAGATAATGTTATTCTCTCACCTCATTCGTTGTCTACCAACTGGGCGTTTATCTGCTGATTTTCCTATAAGAGAAGGCCTTATGGCCTTAACTCTGCCAGCTAAAATAAAGCATTATTATTATTATTATTATTATTATTATTATTATTATTATTATTATTATTATTATTATTATTATTATTATTATTATTATTATTATTATTATTATTATTATTATTATTATAAGAAGCTTCCATGCAACTCTTTCATTCCCAATTCGTGCAGATGTCCTGCCCATCGCAGTCTACGAGACTTAACTGTTCTTATTATATTTGGCTTCCTATACATATCATGTAGCTCACTATTGTGTATTGTTTTTTCCATTCACCTGTCTGTTCATCTCTTATTGGCCTATTTTTTTTTTCTAAGAAGTTTATTCTCAAATACTCCTAATCTTCTTTCATCTCTTAGAGTAAGAGTTCATGTTTCGCATCTATATATTTTTACATCTCGAGGTAGCGTGCTGTCTTGTCATGTAGCAGGCCCGGGATCGATTCCCGGTCGGGACAGATTCCTGGGTGAGTTTTTTCGGGATTTTTCTTCACCTGTAAGACAAATGTCAGGAATAGTAGAGTCCAACGGTCCCCGAAAAACATCCGGCCATCATCATCATCCTTATCATTATCATCATCATCCTTCACCGGTGTGGAAAGCAACGGGAAGCTACCACATCTATAATTCCCTAGTAAAGGTTTCTATTGTTTATAGAATTTGTTTTATGCTATCAATTGTCGTCGAGGGTCGCGGGTTCAACCCATGCCGGGGTTGATGGATTTTTAGGATGGAAAAATCCAAGGGCCAAGTGCTCTGGGACTGACTTTAAACCATGGGTCCCGAATCTGAAGATTTTCAGGCTCGTGAAAGAATCTCAAACCTGAATAAAAATGCTTTTCTGCAAAATTTAATCGACCTTCATCCAAGTAATACCTTAGTTGCCTACTAGATGTCTCATTGAGGCGATGTACTAACCACATTTCACTCGTTGCCATCTGTAGGCAAATAAGCGTAACTAAATTATCTTGTTTAAGAAACTCCCGCTAGGGAACATTCATGCCCCCACGTAGGACGTACGGGGTATAGACTCATACACTAATTGTCGTATTTGTCTTCTACACATGGCAGTATACAACTTAATAGATTATATAATTTAGACACCCTATTATTTGCAGGTGACATTGTGTTTATAGCGAATTCAGAAGATGACCTACAACGTTCAGTCCACTCTTTTCACCAAATTGCAATAAACTACAACATGGAAATCTCAAAAGAAAAATCTGGCTTTCCTAGGAAAAGACCCAGTTCGCAGTAAAATTGTTATTAATAATAAAATATTAGAACAAACCAACACATTTAACTATCTCGGATACCAAGTTACATACGAAGAGGAAAAAGATTTTAGTCAAAAATTATAACATTTAACAGAGTAACAGGAACTATAAATAATATTTTCAAACCAAACACAGTACAGCAACACACACGAACTAGAATTTATAAAACACTGGCCAGATCATATTATGTTACGGCAGTGAAGCCTGGACAATTCGCAGTGTAGATGAACAAAGACTAACTGCGGCAGAAGTGAAATTTATGAGACGCACTCAAGAACAGACCATAAAAGGAATTCTGAGATTCTCAAAGAATTACAAACAGAATTAGTCATGGAATATGTACAAAAATACAGAAACAACTGGAAATCTCACGTAAGAAGAATGAAGCAAAACAATAATACCACGTCAGATCTTAAATTACCAGCCACCAGGCAAGAGATCTTTGGGCAGACCCTTCAAACGTTGGACTGAGACCGTAACAGACCACTAGGTCAATCACATGAAAGGAAGAAGAAGAAACATTTTAAATAGCTTTCTTTATAAGCTAAATGTATTTTGTCTTCCTTTTTCTACCCTTTTGAATTATGTCTGAATAACTGGTTTCTGCTAACAACAGATCGGTTTATGTAGGATATATTTTTTATTAAGGATTTTCTCTACATTACAGTAGTTATTCTTCAGCCCAAATGTATTTTGCTCCGCCACTGATTTCTATTCTCAGCATCTTCTTGTTTGAGGTCTCTGCTGATCATGTTCTTCTCAATTCATTCAACCACTGTTCCCTGGGTTTTTACCTCTTCCTTCTGCATTTAGCATTTCAATCCACGATCATTTTTGGGATTCTATTATTCTCCATTCTTTTCAGATGTCCATACTGTTTTATATTCATTCTTCTATTACTGTTATAATATTATGTTTAGCATTAATTATTTTTCTAATTTTCTGGTTTCGAATTTTCTCCTTTCTTGATTTTTTTTATCTCCTTCGCCATAAATTCATCTCTATATCTATCTATCTTCGGGTTTTTACAGCTGCTGCCGTCTTCCCGTGCCAAACCTCCAAAGCCTACGGTCTTGGGCATCTTCGATGCTTAGCCCTCTAGCTTGCATTACTGTCTTCATGTTTTCCTTCCATGTTAACCTTGGTCTTCCTCTTTTCTTCTTTCTGTTAGGATGCCATTCATATAGTTGCTTCGGCCATCGCTCATCTTCCATTCTTAAAACATGTCCTAACCACTTTAATTCCTTTTCCTCAATTCTTTCAATTATGCTTTCTTCTGCTTCCATTTTGTTTCTAATTTCCTTATTTGTGACACGTTCTAATTTAGACTTTCTGGCACTTCTTCGTAAATAATCCATTTCTAGAGCTATTAGTCTATTCTTGTAGTACTTATTGATTGTCCATACCTCACTTCCGTACATTGCAACAGATTCCACCAATGTTTTACCAATATATTTTTTTGTGTCTTTCCAAATATGCTTATCCCACCATATGGAATTTAATGATGATATTATTTTGCTACTCAATTCAATTCTATGTTTTATGTTCTCTTTGCCTATACCTTCGATGTTATCCATAATCATTCCCAAATATTTAGTTTGTTTCACTTGCTAATTCATCTGTTGTCAATAATCTTTTTCCTTGTTGTCTACCTAAAGTGCATTTCTCAACATTGCACAATATAACACTTTGTACTAATGATTTAAATATCAATTACTTTGTTTTATTCATAATATCACTGAATTTAACATTCCAACTTTTCTTCTTTCACTAATTCTTTTCTCAGTATCACTATAACTTCTCCTATCGGATTCTAAAATGGTTCATAAATAATTGAATTTTTAACTTTCTTGATTTCCATATTTTCACATTGTAATTTCTCTCCATTCTCTAGTTCTGTCGTGAGATATTCGATATTCTTAATATTTTATATTTAATCCCCATATCTTGTAATCATCAATTAATTTTCTTCTCATGGGTATAGATAAAAGTGGGATTAAGTTTGCATGTAAAATCACCAGAATAATAATATAAGAAGTTACTAAGAATTAAAATTTTATTCTTTAGGATTGATCCAAGCATTTTACAAGTACGAGTTGGCTCTTCCTGCAGACACAAAGGCGGGTCTGTTCATCAAGTATCAAAAATATTTGTTCACCTGAATTTAGACATCGAATTCTTCTGCACAATGATATTGCTCTTGCAAAGGTCAGTATATAGCCTACATTAGAAAATAGAAATAATATATACTCTTTTTTTTGTAAAAGTTAGTACAATCCGACAGAGCGGAACATTGACTTGCTTCGTTTATGGATGATTTACAAACTAATCTATTGTCATCCCGCGTAAACTCACTTCACGTCAGTCTCTGGTGCTGAGGAGTGGAGATATTAACCTATATAAGCTGGGTTCCTGAAATATACATGGTTAGTATCTATGTCCGTGCGTCGCAGTGACAGTGCTGCAATGACTGAAAGTAAACGTTCCGGTTTGTCTTATAATAATACATTTATTCCGGTGACGGTAAGTATTGTGAACCATTATAATAGCGGGTTTTGAATTTCGCGGGTGACGTCGAGAAGAATGGTCTCGCATTGGTGGAAGTAGATTCGTGAGTCGTTGATTCGCGAGTTGCAACACCCGCACAGAAATTTCGATCCGTTGAGCCTTACATTCCGGAAAGTTTTCAGCTTACACCCACCATGTCAGGAAAGTTCGATGCCAGAAGCTTCCATACTAGAAAAGTTTCGATTGAAAGCCGAGAAGTTTCCTTCCCCGGCCTATATAAACGTTGCCATGGTCAGGAGTGAGTCTGTTTGTTAACAGACAGCGATACAGTGAACTGAGAGGGGAAGAAACTGTGGCAAGTGAAAGCGTTAGAAACTGTAGAAATAATTGTGTGATTGATAAACTTTGAACAAAGAATTTATTAGTACTATTGGTCGTGCAGTGGTCATTAAGTTTTTAACTGTCACAAATACGTTATTATTAATCGATTTTCGATTTATTTTAAAAATACGGACGTTAGGAAATATGTGGTGTAGCTTGGCTAAGCCATGTTTAAGAAAACAATAACGCGTCTTTGCACATTTCCGCGGGTTTTTTATTGTTATACTGGCCAGGTTCCGCCAAGGCTACACAGTTAATTTGCCTATATTTTTTAAATTATATAAAATTTATATAAATAATTAAATTGAGGTTGCACTTGATCCATGCGGGATTACTGGTACAATTTGCCGAAAATCACCGCACAGAAGTATCGTTTTCTCCTGAAATGGTTTATGTTTATCAATTATATCGGATAAATCTCGCAATAATCTATGATTTTCAACACTTGCAGTGGACACATAGAAACTTGATCGGAAATTATCAGTGATGACGAATTTATGTAACGTCCATAATTATTATTGTTATTATTATTATTATTATTATTATTATTATTATTATTATATTATTATTAATATTGAATCTCCAAATATTTTGAAACCCTATTTCGTCACCAAGGCATGTTAGGGCTGTAGCTTACTATAACAGTATTATAATATTAAACATTGTAAAACAGAATTATTATGGTTTTGAATGAGTGTTACCGAATTACATAAATCGTCTATAAGTGTCTTAGAAAATACTACATATTGTTATGAATGTTTGTTATGGAGTTCATAAAATGTTTATAATAATTTTGGTTCTTAAAAATCACTTCACACATCGTGGCAGAAGCCTCATCATCATTTAAATGTAAGTTTAACCAGAATCGTTGTCTTTCGAATATAGGACAATCAAATAAACAATGTTTTACAGAAGTTACTATCCGAAATTTTAGCTTCTCATTTAACCGTATAAAATGAAAAATTGTGTTTACGAATGTTTTAAAACTAATTTTTGCACTTTACTTTTATGATGGTTTATTTGAAGTAAGTACATCATTCAATAATTTAAAATATTCATTTTAACTTAAAGCCGGTAATATTGCTTTACCCTTATCACAACTTGACGTGAATGTAATCCTTACACCTAAAGAGACTTAAGATTCAAAATGTTTTGCCCTGCATTTTAAATCCGTAAATCCACAATAAAATCTATTAAAATTTCTTGAAATGACATTTAGTGCGCATTTAAATTATTCATAAGTAATGCCACGAGTGATTTCCAAATTATCGATAAATTCACGACTCACGAAGTGAGGAGAGTGGCATTTGTTAGGACTATTTAATGAATGAAATTAAGCTCTTTACTCACAAATCATTATTTAACTACAGTTATTTTAAAATATTTATACATTTAATGTAAACGGCGATGTTTGAAAACAAATGAGAAACAATAGGTACGCTTCATCTGCTTATTTTGTTTATCACTGCAACCAGATCATACTATTTATTGCCAAAGGATCGCAATATTGTAAGAATGCTCTCTAGTGGAGAAAAAATGAAACACATCAAACTTATATTAATTCATTTCTGATGTCGTATGATGTAAATGTGACAATTATATTTTTCTGGATTGTTACCTGGGAAAAAATACATTTAAGAAAGTGCGAACAGTGGTTTCTTTTTTTGGTGGTATAATCAATTGCTACTAATGTTTTTATATTAACTCCCGCATGCGGCATGTGTTGACATTCATGCACTATATATACAATCTGGTAGCCGTATTTCTTTTGGGATCTGTCACTGCAAAATAATGATCAGACCTGTTCAGAACATTAAAAAGGAAGAGCTTTCTTTAATACGGTAATTATAACACTGATAAATATTTCGTGAAACACGACTCTGATTGTTTGTAAAACAGAAATCATTGAAACGTGATTGGTCAGTGACTCCCATTTGGGGCATGAGTTAAATAGTCTCTGAAAATCATTTCATTATTTTGTAACTATTTATGCTATTTAAATTGCATTTGGTCTATTGCATGGGAATATTATATCCCTTCTTCCTTGTCTCTCACTGCGACCCGTCAATGTTCTATGTTGAAGCATAATGGAAGTAGGTGTGAATATCTAAATATAAAGACAAATATGTAATGAAATTACTGAAACCAAGATTAGACAGGGTTTTATTTAAATTTAAAAATAATAAAATGTACTTTCCTTTCTAAAACCACTAATAATAAATACGTGAGAGTAAATCAATTCACATTGCTGCTGCACAACTTTCTTTTTGAAACAGATGTACATTGAACAAGCAATATAATATATAATTCAATATAATATAAAATAATATGATATATAAATACCTATTAGACAAAATGTATACTGCATGTACAAAGTATAATATAATATCTATCTCTCTATCTATCTTCGGGTTTTTACAGCTGCTGCCGTCTTCCCATGCCAAACCTCAAAAGCCTACGATCTTGGGCATCTTCGATGCTTATCCCTCTAGATTGCATTACTGTCTTCATATTTTCCTTCCATGTTAACTTTGGTCTCCCTCTTTTCTTCTTTCTGTTCGGATGCCATTGATATAGTTGCTTTGGCCATCGCTCATCTTTCATTCTTAAAACATGTCCCTACCACTTTAATTCCTTCTCCTCAATTCTTTCAATTATGCTTTCTTCTGCTTCCATTATGTTTCTAATTTCATTATTTGTGACGTGTTCTAATTTAGACTTTCTGGCACTTCTGCGTAAATAATCTATTTCTAAAGCTATTAGTCTATTCTTGTAGTACTTATTGATTGTCCATACCTCACTACCATACATTGCAACAGATTCCACCAATGTTTTACCAATATATTTTTTGTGTCTTTCCAAATATGCTTATCCCACCATATGGAATTTAACGATTATATTATTTTGCTACTTAATTCAATTCTACGTTTTATGTTCTCTTTGCCTATACCTTCAATGTTATCCATAATTATTCCCAAATATTTAGTTTGTTTCACTTGCTTTATTTGGATTCCTTCTTCCAATATTAAATTTTCTCTTTCATTGCTATTTATTGCCAGATATTCTGTTTTTTGTAAATTTACTGAGAGACCCCATGATTCATATGTGTTTTTCAACCTTTTTATTATGAATTGCATATCAAATGTGTCTTGTGCTAAAACCAGTTGATCATCGGCAAATTGTAATGTCAGGAAAAATTTGTTGCCTATTGGGATCCCATTACCTTTGCAGCTTTGTTTCCATTTCATTAATATAGATTCTACATAAATATTAAATAAAATTGATGATGGACTGCACCCTTGTTTGAATCCCTTTGTGATTTTTATATGATTAGATATTATATTTCCAATTTTAACATAAGCGGAGTTATCTTTATAGATTTGTTTAATAATTTCTATTAGGTTTCTATCAATTATTAATGTAAAATATATATAATATAATATGGTATATAAATACCCGCGCCATAGCCGAGCAGTTAAGGTAGGAAGCCTTGGCGCAGAGCTACGGGACTTGCGCTGGTTCGAGTCTCCATGGGGGAAGAAATTTTCTCATGATATTTCGGCCAGTATGGGACCGATGCCCACCCAGCATCGTGAGGCAATTGGGTAGCTACAATAAGTAGCGGCTCCAGGTTGAGGAACCAGCTATAACGGCTGGGGGACTTGACATGCTAACCACATGTCACCCCTACACTGGCTGTTGATCATCTACCTCTGTGATTGACACATGTGGATGTAAAGGGCCAGCAGCCGGCTGGTAAAAGGACAATCGCTGAAAAGTGGAAAGATCCTCAATCGGAATATAAATACCTATTAGACAAAATAAACGATGTTTGTATAAAGTAAACAATGCACTTTCAATATGAAAGTAAACAAATTAATGAGTACACAAATGAATGAATAATACACATACATTCCTTAGAGGCAATTTATTTTATTTTGTCTAATTTAATTTATTTGTAACACATATTATACATACATTTTTTTTTCTGCACTCCTTCTCTATATGAACTTTAATTATGCCAAGTATCACACTCCTCCTTGCGCGCAATGCGCTTAAAAAGGGGTACATTATTTTTTCTTCACGTATTAATATGCAGATAATTTCAATTAATCGTGTGATCATTATTGTTACCAATGCAGTACTTCAGTTGTTTCTCTCAAATTCGCGCCACTGGAAAAAAAATATTTTTTTTTACAATCTGATTAATGTACCTAATTATCCACAGGCGGTGATAACATTAATACTATTTGATTACAGGTAAACCAACCATTTGTTTATAATGACGCAGTAAAACCAATTCCGATTGCAACTCAGCCTCCATTTCCTGGTTCTGCAGCTGTCCTGGCAGGTTGGGGATTTACCCGTGTTGATAACGAGCACCCACAAGATTATTCTGCATCTCAGCTTCAAGAACTACAGTTAATAATCAATCAAGGGTTTAGATGTAAATTGCTTTCGTTGTTAATTGGTAATAACATGATCTGCGTAACAGCTGCAGAGATATTCTCAGGAGGGTGCAGCGGTGACTCGGGAGGTCCTCTAGTGTCGGAAGGGAAACTTGTTGGAATAGCTTCGTTTACTTTAATTCGATGCGCAATGGGATTCCCTGACATTTACACCAATATAGCTAATTATAGAGGATGGATTCAGTCCCAGATAGGAATTATCTAAAATCCTTATTTTCCACTTATCACCATTTGTTTTATTTATTGCCGTCAGGTCTCTATTCAGTATTATCTTTAACAAGTGTTCGCCCATTGGTTGAAATTCGACCACAAACAACATGTCACCGTATTTATTATCTCATTAGGCGCTATTAGTTTTATATTGTATTAGATATTATTAGTTTCAAATTTATTTATTTTTTACTTTATTTGACATTGTTCTGAACGTTTTATAACCACATATATATATAACTTAAGATTAGTATTATTTGGTTTCATTAAATTTTCTGTTTTGTTTTGTTCTTATAATTTCTTCATTATTTTGTTGTTGTTAATATAATAATATAAACATGATATATAACAGACCTGTATTCACTATTGTATAAATATTATACAGGGTGATTCAAAATTGACTTTACAACTTTACAAGCTTATAGAAATTTATTTAGAAGACCTACAGAATTGATTTTAATGTCATATGATAGCACAACTCATCAAGTTTTCACCGACATAGTTTTATAGTACATAGTTCTCTCACCGCGTGCGGTAGGGCTCCGAGCAAAGCTATCCATCACTTGTTCAACCACAGCTTCAGCCGTACGTGGACGGCCAGTACGCTTGGAATGACTAACAGAACAGTCAGTCCTAACAAATGTTTGGTGTCAAGAATAAATTGTTGGCCTGCTAGGAGGATCCTTACCATACTGGGTACGAAATCTACGCTGAACAATTGTCGCAGATTTAGTTTCTTCGAACAAAAACACACAACGAGCACGCTCGGCAGCTGTGAAAGCAGCCATTTTGATATGAACTACGTTAGCGCACGCGGTGAGAGAACTAGGTACCATAAAACTATGTCGGTGAAAACTTGATGAGTTGTGCTATCATATGACATTAAAATCAATTCTGTAGGTCTTCTAAATAAATTTCTATAAGCTTGTAAAGTTGTAAAGTCAATTTTGAATCACCCTGTAGATTATAGATGTAAGGAGCGTCAATTATGACGAATAGAGATTTCTCAATAAAGGCTTCGACTCCACGTCCAAGATAAGGAAAAAAAAGCACTGTTTCCAATTTTTTTAATGTTAACACTAAACCTCTCCAATAGGTACGAAAAAATCGTTTGTTAAACAGCGGTGAAAAAAGTACTTAACCGTCTTGCCTCTACTTATTTATATATATTTAAAATACCAACATATATTAATATTAATGATAATATTAACGTATACAACACTACCAGTATTTGCTGGCAGTCATTACTACATCTCACGAGTTAGTGTTGTTTTTGGGTCAATACTGCGAAATACACCTATCTTACTTACTTACTTACTCACTGGCACTATCGAACACGTAGGTTCATGGCCGCGCGGACATAAGCTCTCCATACATCCCTATCTAGAGCTAATGCCTTCCAATCATTCCCTGTATAATATACTTCCCTCAAATCATAGTTAATGTTGTTCTCCCACCTCATTCTTGGTCTTTCAACTGGGCGTTTTCCCTCTGGCTTTCCATGCACGTCTTTCATTCCCCATACGTGCAACATGTCCTGCCCATCGCAGACTACGAGACTTGACTGTTCTTATTATATCTGGCTTCCTATAAAGACCATGTAGTTCATTGTTATGTAGTCTACTCCATTCACCTGTCTGTTCATCTCTCTTTGGTCCAAAAATTTTCCTAAGTACTTTATTCTCAAATGCTCGTAATCTCCTTTCCTCCCTTAAAGTAAGAGTCCATGTTTCGCACCCATATAATATAACTGGTAGAATAATAGTTTTATATATTTTCAGCTTAACGTTTTTTGAAAGGAGTTGGGACATCAAAAGTCTCTGTAATGCTTAATAGCACGCATTTCCAGAATTGAGCCTATGTTTAATTTCTTTGTGCATCTCATTCCTACACCTATCTTCATAATCTAAATATTCGATGGCTTGCTCTAGTAAAAAAATGAATGACAGAGGAGACTGTGCATCTCCTTGCTTTAAACCACTGTGAATGTCATAAGTGTCCTCTAATTCTTTGCCTATATGTACACTACTTTTGTGCCATTTAGACACATTCTACAAATATGAGTTTTCATTGCTGATACCAAATAATATTTCAACCCATACTTGAATAAGTTTTGACGAAATATGACGGATTTATTAATGTATGTTCAATTAATCCTGTGATCATGCATATTTTTAGATTTAGATTTAGATTTAGATTTATTTAGCCTGGTGAAGTTAAGGCCATGTGGCCTTCTCTTCCACTCACCAGGACAAACATATATTACATCAGAATATAACAATCTTAATTAACTCTAATATTAAACACTAAGTAAAAATTTGATCAAAAGATAATATCTAATATACGTATTACGATCTATAATACCAGTTAATATTAGTTAAAATTAAGACTAAAACTAATAATAAAATGTATATAAGCAAGGCATATTAAATTGTCCCTGTCTAGTGTATATAAAAAACAGGAAAATAATGAGATATAGAAAACTAATTTTACGATTATACAATATTTAAAACAAAACAAATAAACATATTTGATATTCTTAATATTATTTTCATAAATAATTAAATATATTAATATTGCTAAAAGAATACTATCAGTGAGGTGTATAAGTTAGTTTGTTATTAAATAATTCTTTAGTTTGTTTTTGAAGGATGTTATAGTTTGACAGTCTCTGACATAGGGCGGAAGGGAATTCCATGTTTTAGTAAGTGACACCGTAAAAGATAATGAATAATATACAGTGTGATGAGGCGGGATATAAAGAACACTAGCTTTAGGATATATATTTGTATATATATTGTACGTAGTATACATAAACAGCACTGGTTTACTTCCCGCACTAGGTAGGTAATTTGTAATATTACAGTATAGTACATAGTTATTTATAGGTTGGCAACCGAGAAATTTACGAAATTGAACTTTCAATCACGGTCGCCATTGTTGTAAGTACGAGAGTACGCACTATCGTGCAGAAAATTCTTTTTTTTAAATTTTTGGTCTAATTTTTTGTTAAATTTATGTGCAGGAACTACAATTCAGTATCTGCAGGTGAGTTGTTAAATCTAAATCAATTTATTTACCGTCAGTATTTGCTTGCGTTCATTATTATAACTCGCCTGTCAGTTATTTTTGGTTCGAAACTGATAAATACACCGATCTGAACATGAATTAGATCACACAATTTATTTATTCACAGTCTAAAATCTTATGCTACTGTTAAATGCCTCATAAATACCATCGTGAAAAAAAGTATGGAAATACAAATCTAGGAGGCACTGGTCTCACGAAAAAGAAATGATTGTTAGAGATTTAATTGTTACAACTTTCATAGACATAAAAGATATGAAACCTGTTAAAAAAGAGATTAAAGGGATATTTGATGTATTGATATAAATAGGTCCACCGCTGTGGTCTCGAGGTAGCGTGCTACCTTGTCACGCAGCGGGCCCGGGTTCGATCCCCGGTCGGGGCAGTTTTTCTGGGTGAGGTTTTTATCGGGGTTCTTCCTCACCTGTAAGACAAATGCCAGGAAAACTTTAAGGCCCAAACGGTCCCCGAAATCATATGGCCATCATCATCTTTCGCCGGTGTGGAAAGCAACGGGAAGCTACCACACCTACAATCACACCTACAATTTCCTAGTAAAGCTGCAAGTATAGCATGAAGATGCTATGATTGCAGTGAAAGGCCTGCCCTCGGGCAGAATTACTATGGATGGAATATAAATAATTGTGTGTTGGTAGTATATTTCATTTATATACATTTTTGTTTACATGTATTTTTATGCCTAAAATTATATTTACATTATCCGCTCGTCTCTGTACATCCACTCCATGTACTCCAATCTCCTTGTTCTCAAAACAATTTTTATTTCTTGTATCCACGAGTTTCGAGGTCTTTCTTCCTTCCTCTACGTGGACACCATTCCAATGTTTTTCTTGAATTCGTCGTACATATCCATACTAATATATATCTTAAAATTCTAAAAAGAATGGCTGTTATTTTTACATGTATTTAATATTAAATTGGTCAAAAACAAATGTGTTAAAGTTTAATCTAATAAGCTAATAAGTGTTAAGTGTTCGAGGGTTGAAATAATAAAAGTGTAACGGTAAAATTATCTTTTTAACATCTATGATGGATATGTGCCGAAAGGCCTACGAGTTATTTTAACTGAAATTCTGCTTACAGGTGACTGCAAACCATTGCACCCCGAAACTTGTCTTGTCAATTCTTTCAGAGAACCGTTGTGATATACCATGGCCGTGTCCAAAATTTATGTGCCGCTTTTATATTCAAGTCACAGAAATCAAAGACAGAATTCAACAATAGTTACTCACTGTAACGAACATGATGGACTCCCTGCACGAGTAAAATGGAGTGCAGTGGGACGTGACGCGGCCCGATTCTAAATCAGAGATTTGGTGTTGGGTTTTAGTGTCTTGCATTTTAAAGCGGCAAATAATTTTTGAACACTCTTTGGTATATCATAACGTTTCTCTGGGAGAAATTTGAAAGTAGTTTTCGGCATTCAATGGTTAACAATTTCATTGTTACATAAATACTCATGAAAGGTAAAGAAGGTGTCTTTTACCATAACCTAAAATTCTATCATTTGTATGCGTATGTAACGCGCAAGCGTATATAAGACGCATCCAGATTTTGATGACATTTGGGTTAAAAGTGTCTCTTATATTCGGAAATATACGGTATAATTCGCATGTATGAACCAAATTTTGTTAGGCCCTAAATTTAGGAAACTAAGCCCGTTGTAGTGTTTTATTCCCTTTTTTTTTTGTGTTTTTATTATTTTTTTTTACTTTTCGGTATAGTAAAGAAATGAAATTGTAAATGTATCTTACAACTGTAATTGCAGCAAATCCTGTGTAATATTAATAATGCACTTTTATGCACTTATTGTTGTTACTGTCATTATTTTTATGTAGAATTAATGTGATCAATAAAACAATATATTTAGTTTCCATATCATTGACCCTTCTTAAGTGCTCCAGTTGAAGTCAATACAATACCTAACAATAGTTTAAGGACACGAATGAAGCCTTAATGCAGAGCTACTGAACTGTCGCCAGTTCAAGATCCATTTAAGAAAGTTGTATTTTATCATTGAATTTCGGCCAATATGTGGCCGAACACAGTACTTTTTAGTAGCTATAATAAATAGGTCCACCCACTGTGGTCTCGAGGTAGCGTGCTGCCTTGTCACGCAGCGGGCCCAGATTTGATTCCCGGTCGGGACAGTCTCCTGGGTGAGATTTTTTCGGTGTTTTTCCTCACCTGTTAGAGAAATGTCAGGAAGCTTAGGGCACAACGGTACCCGAAAATCATCCGGCCATCATCATCATCCTTCACCGGTGTGGAAAGCAACGGGAAGCTACCACACCTATAATTTACTAGTAAAGCTGCAAAGCATAGCAAGAAAATGCTATGATTGCAGTGAAAGACCTACCCTCGGGGAGAATTACCATGAGTGGATGGATGGATGGTCAATAAATAGAGACTCCTTGTGGGGAAAATCAGCTACGACTGTCGGACCCGAAGGAATGAAGCTATTGTCGTTAATATGATGAAAATATTTTTGAAAAAAATTACAGATCTTCACTGACCCTATCTAAAATGACCATGGCCAAAATATATGTGTGTGTGTCTGTCCATTAACGCTCCAGTGGATACAATTTTTGTTTCATCGAAACCAAACTTGGCATATAACAATCAATTTAAAATGTAAGTACAAGTTCGTTATCCAGCGAAATTGAACTATTGGGTGTAGCAGTTCACCTGAAGCGAAAATTTAAAATCCGCTCCAGCGGTCTCAGTTTTTTATGTTTCACAACGGTGCTCATTATACGCTATTGAAATAAAACGAGGATGGTATTGTCCAAAATTCAGCAAATTCGGAAGATTTTTGGACCAAAGAGAGATGAACAGACGGTGAATGGAGAAGACTACATAACAATTAACTACTTGGTCTTTACAGGAAGCCAGATTATAATAAGAACAGTTAAGTCTCTTAGATTGGGATGGACAGGATATGTGGTTCGAATGGGAAATGAAATACGTGTATGGAAGCTTCTTGAAGGAAAACCAGAGGGAGAACTCCAGTTGGTAGACCAAGAATGAGGTGGGAGAATAACATCACCATGATTTGAGGGAAGTAGATAATACAGGGAATGATTGAAAAAAACATTAGTTTAGGAGAGCTAATGTCCGCGCGGCCATGAACCTACGGGTTCGATAGTGCCAGTGAGTTAATTAGTTAGTTATACTCTTGTGTCATGGATTAGGTTAACTAGTTTTATATTTGTTAGTACATAGTCAGTCCACCGCTGTGGTCGCGAGGTTGCGCGCAGTGGGCCCGGGTTCGTTTCCCGATTGGGACAAGCTTGCTGGGTGATGTTTTTTCCGGTTTTTTTCTCACCTGTAAGACAAAAATGTCAGGTTAGCTTTGAGGTCCAAACATTCCCGAACAAAATCTGACCATCATCATCATCATCTCCCGGTGTGGAAAGCAAAGGGAAGTAACCACACCTATATTTCACTAGTAAAGTTGCAAAACATACATAGCATGACGTTTGCAGTGAATTATCTGCCCTAGGGCACTACACTATAGAATAGTACGAAATAAAGTATTTATTTACTTTGGCCAAAGTGTATTTATAAATATCGCGATGTACATCTTTAATTTATTGTAAACATGTTCGTGTGAAATATAAATAGAGTTCGAATGTTCCCAGCTTCAGAGATCTAGAAGAGACAGTACTCAACACAATGCTTCGTTTAATTGTCATTAGTCTGTTTTTCATCATTAGTTTTGGTAAGTAACAAAGTACTAAACTTTATTGTTGTTTTCTCATACTTAATTGGTCAGTGGAAAAGATTGTCGATTGTAATATTATCATAAGTAATGTCACGAGTGATTTCAAAATCATCAATAAATTCGCGAGTCACGAAGTGAATTTACCTAGATGACTTGGAAATCAAGAGTGGCATTTGTTAGGACAATTTAACGAATAAAATTACGCTGTTTACTCACAAATCATTGTGCAAATGTAGTTATTTAAAAATATGTATAATCTTAATGTTAACAACGATGTTTGGAAACAAATGAGAAATGTTTGGTTATGTTTCAGTAGTTTATCCCCAGCAACACATTCATACTTTTTACACGCTTTATATTACCTTGACCTGTATCTATCTATCTATCTATGTAACGGAATCTTTCAACGCGATTTTCACCCACTTAAAATCATTGGATCGACTTGAAACTTTGTATACTTGTAGAGGACCCGTGACAATACAATAATTTCATATTTATTTTCTAAAATCCTGGCCATAATCATCAGAAAATCAAAAAAGTGTTTTTGTATCAATGTAACGGAATCTTTCAACGAGATTTTCACCCACTTAGAAACATTGGATCGACTTGAAACTTTGTATACTTGTAGAGGACCCGTGACAATACAATAATTTCATATTTATTTTCTAAAATCCTGGCCATAATCATCAGAAAATCAAAAACCGTGTTTTCGTATCAATGTAACGGAATCTTTCAACGCGATTTTCACCCACTTAGAAACACTGGATCGACTTGAAACTTTGTATACGTGTAGAGGACCCGTGACAATACAACAATTTCATATTTTGTTTCTAAAATCCTGGCCAGAATCATCCGAAAATAAAAAAAATGAAAACTTGTATAATAGGTTGCGGACTTGTCGAGTTTTTAGTCAATCGTTGTAAGATCTCAGTGGGTAGAGCAGTGAATTCTTAGTGGTATATAATTTCAGTAATCCATACGTCGCTGGTTCAAATCCGGCTGGGAGGGTTTTTTTTATAGAAGAGTATTACTTTTAACTCATACTACAATAGTATCGAATTTAAAGATATTTACATTTTTATCTTATTCTGTAAAATATTGAAACTAAAAAATAAAAAATAAATAATAGTTTTAAAAAACTAAAAGAACACGCTTTATTAGAAAACTAAAAAATGAAAAATAATTTTAATTTCCAATACGCTTGTGATAAAATAAAGTGGTCAACAAAAAATCATCTCCAACACATGTAGAATAAAATTAGAGTTATCAACAAAAAGAAAATAATTTTACCATCAAAAGCGTGGGATGCTTTTTATGATTTTTACATTTCCTTCTTAGGGTCGGTTTCACCAACAGAAGTAACTGTATTACGCCAGTTTAAGCTATGTATTTTATATGGAGAAAACTGGCGTTATTCAGTTACCTCTGTTGGTGAAACTGACCCTTAGAGAGCTTACTTTTACCAATATCTGTTTATTATCAAATATATTAATTGATATAGAGCACCCCACGCTTTTGATGGTAAAATTATTTTCTTTTTGTTGATAACTCTAATTTTATTCTATATGTGTTGTAGATGATTTTTTTTGTTGACCACTTTATTTTATCCCAAGCGTATTGGAAATTAAAATTATTTTTCATTTTTTAGTTTTCTAATAAAGCGTGTTCTTTTAGTTTTTTAAAACTATTAATTATTTGTTGTCAAATAGGATCGCAATATTGTTAGAATGCACCGAAGTGTAGAAAAAATTAAACACCCAAAACTATATATTATAACAACATGATAGGATATTAATTTTTTTAAGAAGCAACTCAGTAAAGTCATAATTTAAAAACACAATTATTGAACAAACAATTAACGAATGTGTAGTTCGAAAGAATCTGTTCATTTCTTGCTATATTCAATGTATATGACTTGTTCAGAAAAGCAAGTGCTGATAAAGTGAAATCGATAAATAGCGAGGCGAAACATGACTGTCATAGCTTTTAAAACAAAATTCATTGAAACGTGATTAGTCATTGACTCCCATTTGGGGCACGAGTTAAATAGTCTATGTAAGAATACGCTATACATTTTTGCTTATCAATGTGCAGGAGTACAGCTTTACAAAACATGTCCCGCATAAAATCCCATTAAATGACTACTAACTAACTTACTGGCTCTATCAAACCTTACATTCATGGCTCTCCATATATCCCTATCCTGAGATAATGTTTTCCAATCATTCCCTGTTTTATCTACTTCCTCAATTCATGATGAATGTTTTTCTCCCACCTCATTCTTGGTCTACCACTGAGCACTTTCCATCTGGTTTACATACAAGTAGCTTCCATGCCCCTCTTTCATTCCCTGTTCTTGCCACATTTCCTGCCCAACGCAATATACAAAACTTAACTGTTTTTATTACCCTGCTATCCTATTAAGAGCACGTACATGTTTTGTAGTCTTATCCATTCTCCTGTCTGTTCATCTCTCTTTGGTCAAAAATTTCCTTTCTTACCTTATTTTATTTCAATTCCATGTGTAATTAGTGTTAGCTAATTTTAGACCACATCCACATTGTGCTTTGTTTAGTCTATATTTGAATAATATTTTAAAATAATAAGTATTTAATTTTTGTATTGTTTTATTATTCGCTGCTTGAATAGGAGAGAAGGTCTTATGGTTTTAATTCTCCCCGCTTAATAAGGCATTATTATTATTATTATTATTATTATTATTATTATTATTATTATTATTATTATTATTATTGATACCCGTAATTTTTTGGAATGGTCACTTAGTTATGAAAGACCCGGTATTTCATTCTAACAATTATCACCCATCATATAATGGGGGTAACATAATTTCAAAAGTGGATTACAATACGTACGCCAATACCAGGAATTTCGAAATGACAACCTGGGCATTCAATAAAAAAAAGTAACAATACTTGTCTTGTTAGAATGATTGGGAAAACGAATCATTACGTTTCCATCTATTATTCTGTTATGCAATTTTCTAGGAATTATCCGAATTGAATCCTTCCATTAGTCTATACTTTGTTAACGATATTTTCCTCTAAGGGGTTTTCTAAAAATATTGATAGCGCTCTTACAGTCACTCATTCCTGCTTACTTACTTACTCACTGGCACTATCGAATCCGTAGGTTCATGACCGCACGGACATAAGCTCTCCATACATCCCTATCCTGAGCTAATGCTTTCCAATCATTCCCTGTATAATCTACTTCCCTCAAATCATAGTTAATGTTATTCTCCCACCTCATTCTTGGTCTACCAACAGGGCGTCTTCCCTCTGGCTTTCCTACAAGAAGCTTCCATGCAAGTCTTTCATTCTCCATACGTGCAACATGTCCTGCCCATCGCAGTCTATGAGACTTAACTGTTCTTATTATATCTGGCTTCCTATAAAGACCATATAGTTCATTGTTAAGTAGTCTTCTCCATTCACCTGTCTCTTCATCTCTCTTTGGTCCAAATATTTTCCTAAGTACTTTATTCTCGAATACTCATCTCCTTTCCTCCCTTAAAATAAGAGTCCATGTTTCGCACCCATATAATATAACTGGTAGAATAATAGTTTTATATATTTTCAGTTTAACGTGTTTTGAAAGGAGTCGGGACATCAAGAATCTCTGCAATGCATAATAGCATGCATTTCCAGAATTGAGCCTATGTTTAATTTCTTTGTGCATCTCATTCCTATTTGTGATTATTGTTCCTAGGTATTTGAATTCAGCCACCTCTTCAAAATTTCCCTCATTTGTCATTAGCTGTCCATTTACATTATGTAATGTATTTCTACGTGTGACCATATATTTAGTTTTACTGATATTTACTTCTACATTATCGAACTATTTCAAGCCATTTAAATTTAATAAAATCCGACATTATTAGGGACAGATATAAATTGTGGAATATTAAAATTCATTATAGTACATATAGTCCACAGCTCTGATCTCGAGGAAGCGTGCTGCTATATTAAGCACAGGGCCCGGGTTCTATTCCCGGTCGGGACAGACTCCTGGCTGAGGTTTTTGTCGGTACTTTCCTCACCTGTAAGGCAAATGTCAGGAAGTTAAGGGCCCAACGTTAAACGAAAATCATCCGACCGCCCTCATTATCTTTATCATCATCATCATCATCCTTCACCGGTGTGGAAGGCAACGGGAAGCTACTACACCTGTAATTCCCTAGTAAAGATGCAAAGCATGACATGAAAATGCTATGATTGCAGTGAAATAACTGCCCTCGGGTAGAATTAATGTCGATGGATGGATAGTTCATATAACTAACCAAATCTGACTCACTGGCAATAACATGGGTTGCAACACACTTGGTACTATTAAGTCAGGATTTATACAATAGCTGTTGTTAAATAATTACATTTTCTCAAGGATTATATTTATTGTATGTCATTAATAATTTATCATTTTTCTATCTTGTACATTTTACAGTTAATTTGTTAAATATAGATTAATCAAAATATTTTTAAATGATAATTATATTGTACGCATACTATTTAATATTTATTTTTATTGTAATTAGATGTAAGAATCATTCTTGTATTTTTCTGATCTGGCAGAGTGGTAGTCAAGACCTTATTGCCTTAAATTTACCTCTTTTATTACCCATTCGTGTCACATGTACTGGCCATCGCGTTCTATGAGACTTAACTGTTATTAGTTTCTTCTGGTTTTATTTAAAGATAATGAAGCTTATTGTTATGTTGTATTCTCCATTCGCTTGTCTATTCATCTCTATTCGGTCCAAAAATTTCGTAAGAACTTCACTCAAGTATTCGTAACATTTTATCCTCACATAAAGAAAGATACCATGTTTCGAATATATATAATACTAGAAGTCCCGGCCACGCATTGCTGTGGCTAAGGTATACGTTAAACATTTTAATTAAGTTGCTGTATTTCAGCCAGATTACTTAAAACTAATACTTACACACGAAATTAATAATATTGAAAATAAAATAAACACTGAACACACTTAAATTATGAAATAATCAATATTTGTATTTCAATTGAAATTCGCGGTTGCAACAAAAAGCACAGCCATCTGAATCTCTCTTTGTTAAATAATAAACAAATGACCTTACCAAATTACCTTACAATACCATCTGTTAGAATCGTATGGAACTGACAGATAAATACACCGCCATCTGTTTGAATCGTTTGGAACTCTCAGATAATTATAACTCTTTGTTAAATAATAAACAAATAATTTCCAATAAAAATAATGAGACTATAAATTTAGTTATAAACTACCCTAAGTCTCAAATTGGGTCAAACTGAACACAGTGTGCAAAATTGTATTAAAATCGGTTCAGTAGTTTAGGATTCCATCGCGGACATACAACGTGACACGAAATTTTTATATATTAAGATAGCTGGTAGAACAACAGTTTTATATATTTTTAGTTTAAGTATTTTCATAGAAGTTGGGACGACATGAGTCCTTGTAAGGCATAAAAGCATTCATTTTTCAGAATTAAGCCTATGTTTAATTCCCTTGTGCATCTCATTCCTATTTGTAATTATTGTTCGTAGATAGATAAATTCTGTTTCTTGTTCAAAATTTTCTTCATTTGTCATTTACAGTTCATTTTCATTAGATAATGTATTTCTATGTGTGAACATGTATTTAGTTTTATTGATGTTTATTTCCAGCCCCAAATTCTTAGTATTTCTCAATAGAATGTGCATGTATAACTGAATTTGATTTCCAGGTGCGAAACAAGCTCGTTTAATTGGTGGAAACCCAACTGAAATGACGAAGCATCCATTCCAGGTAATCTTGATCTTCATTCTTATGTACAAGTCTACTTGGGTATATATTTATAAATTCCAAATGTTCAGAAACAAAACACTATCAATACTTCAGTCAGGCCGAGTATATTAGTCTATGAATCATTATTACACGCATTTGGGAATTGAAACAGGAGAACCAAGAAGCTACTAACTCCAATTTTTCGCAAGATGATTTATTTAAATATCAAAACAATTTAAACTACTCGAAGCAATATTAATTCCCTGGTATATGTTTTATGATACTAAATTTTAGTCTCAGGAAAATTTCAGGTTTTTGTATAATGCTACCACGTTTTCTTTTATGAATTTTCTGATTATCTCCCCTGACACTCGGGGAATTTTAATCCATTTCTTAGTTTGGGGCACCTGGAAAACTGAGTTATGGTATTCTGTTTATATCATGGGCGATAAACAATATTGATGCGCCAGGAGAGTTCATAACCTAAACTTAAACTAAATTCCTGATCATTGTCAATAACAGGAGTAATTCCTTTTAAAGAAGAAATCTTTTTTCTGACCGTAAATCGATCCCGGGATCTTAACTACAGTAGTCAGAAACGCTACCACTATCTTATGAGGCTGGTCTATTATTATAATACAAACTATTAATTAAATTTCAAATTTCATAAAAAACCTCCATATTTAAATATTATAAATCAAGATAAGTGCAAAATTTATTTCCATACAATTTTGTTTCCTATCATAATACTCTTTCTTATAATTGATAGTAGGCATTTTATAATTTGTCCAAAATGTAAGGAAGGAAATATAAGCTTGATTTCAGAATTTGTTTACGTTCAGACGACATATTTAAAATGTCTGGAATTCAAAACCCCACTTAATGCATAGAATAAAACTCTCTTATAAAGGTGGGTCACTTGGACTCTATAGACTAGAGTAGAGGTTCCCAAACTTTTTCGACTCGCGAACCCCTTCCACAACGATCTGAGTTGGGTGAACCACTGACTTTTAAATATATATAGAGTAGAAAGTAGCATACAATTTAATTCGAAGCAAAAGTTTTAATAACCTTAAATTGACTTAACCCTAAACGGTTTGAACCTGAAATTACTCTAGTTGCGTCTTAAAAGTTACACAAAGTGTAGGCTTAATTGTAGCGAAATGAAATGCATTCCTAATGTTGTTACATAACTGTAAAAAGGCTTTCGCGGAAAATGTTAATTTATGTGGAAATATTTTGATAAATTTCCGATGTTACACGTATGTAACAAGTGGCATTATAGGGCTAATTTAATTTTAAATTAATAATAATTATTATATTATAGTGATAATGCCGCTGAAATGAAGGAAACAATAATTGGCCTAACCTCGAAACCCGCCATTACGAAAAGTTTTAGCGAACACCTTGATATATTTTGGGAATCCTCTTTGGGTTCGCGAACTACATTATGCGAGGACACAGGGATTTTTGAAATGATAGAAACATTGGTCAACAGAGATTTCAAGAAGAAACAATAACTTGTAGAAATGTCTAGTCAGTGTTTTGATCGTGTAAGTTCCCAGCAGGTAATAAGTTACGATGGTTAATAACTCAATGATATCTGATTATACACAAAATTTGCCCTACATTTTCATAATACGATCAAAATATTTAAGATTTTTTCCTTATTTAATAATAATAATAATAATAATAATAATAATAATAATAATAATAATAATAATAATAATAATAATAATAATAATAATAAATAATAATAATAATAATAATAATAATAATATAATAATAATCATCATCATCATCATAATCATAATCATAATATAATAATAATCAAATCATAATTATTATTATTATCATAATAATAATAATAATAATAATAATAATAATAATAATAATAATAATAATAATAATTGGATATATGGAAATTGATTTCTTGAGAAGAGTAGCAAGATGTTCAAAATTAGAAAAAATAAGAAATACTGTCATACCAGAAAAAAATGAATGTTAGATATTCAATAGTAGATTATATAAGTTTTTACCAATTGCACACGTATGACTAATGCGAGAAGAAAGATTACCCAGGAGAACATTGGAATGGTGTCCACCTGGAAAAGTAGGAAAGGAAGTACTCGAAACTCGCGGATGCAAGAACTGAGAACTGGAATGAAAACAAGAGGACTGGAGGACATGGAATGGATGGATGGAGACGAGTGGAGAAGAAAAATAAAACTTAAAGCACAGAATTGTGCGCATATATTAAAAATTTGTGAATAAATACATTAATATCTTCATTAATAATAATAATATTAATAATAATAATAATAATAATAATAATAAACATAGATATATTTTACCTGGCGGATTTAAGACAGTAACCCTTTCTCCTTAAAATAAAGGTAGACTTGACGGCAGATAAATTGCCTTCACTTCAGAAGACGAGGTACACTCCCTTAACTCTGCTGTTAGATATTTTGCGATATTTTGTACATCCCTTGGCAGAGTAATCTTTTGTTAACATTTATGAATAGTAGAAGAATTATTGTGATCTTAAGTACCGTTATATTTTGTTTGTTTTAAAAGAGGCAATACAATTTAGAGTAACTGGTTTCTGGGGAAATGCATTGGACACTTAAAACTAATGCGAATGGGTTGCTGCCTTGTCTACCACTCAACCAGGCTAGAAGAAAAAAATGCAAAAATTACACTTACATCGAAATTTTAAAAAAATGTAACACAGTTATATCTACAATGTAATTATTATTTAGAGTATGTTTTAATTTAATCTAGATTTAACGGATGAAATATAAAAAAATATATGATAAAGACATGAGGAGAAAATTACTATTAATGACATCGAATAAATTTAGTTCTAGAGAAAAATTAATTATTTAACAAGTAATTTTCTAAGTGTAAAATGTGTAAATTATTGTTTAGTGACGATAGTACTGTCCCTCGCCGTAGCCGAGTAGTTTCAGGCATGATGCCTTGGTGCCCAGCAAAGGGATTAGTTCTGGTTTTAGTCCCTAAGGGGAAGAAACTTTCTCATGAAATTTCGGTCCCCAAGGGACCGGTCCCAACTAAGTATCTTGAGGAATTTGAGGAAATAAAATATGCAGTTTGAAGAAAAAACTATAACACCTGGGGGATCCGAAATGCTGACCACCCTTACTCCTATATGATTGTCCACCTCTGTAATCAATATATGTGGATATCATACCAGTACGAAACTGGTAGACCAAGGAATTCTAGGTCTGCCGTATATGGAGTAACAGACTATAGTTTGCTACTACGAATATTAAACAATGTTGACTGGGTAATCCACATAATATGAAGGGTACACGGAAATAAGAGTCAAACACATATTTTTAAAATTGTTGAGTAAATATACTTTTAATACTAATAAAATTCATATCAAATTCCGTTGAGGTGAATAGTCATAAGATAAAAAACTTAAAATATGTACCTTGATGCAGGTGCCGTTCTTCCGAAAGGCTTCCAGATAACATTCTAAATTTAATATTTTAACACAGTTGACACGACGGCACCTGCAAAAGGTACAGATTTTAAGTTTTTATCTTGTACATTTTTAAGTATGAGACTCTGTCATTTATTTAAATGAATGTTTAGAAAAATGTTTCAGCATGGAAATGCTGCTCTGACATCTATGTTAAAATTGTGAATCAATAATTTTACTTAAACTAATACTGTTGTTGAATTTTTCAATAATGCACCTTGGTGTAACTTTTCCAGTGATAGAACAATCAAAGTTCAGATAAGTTGAATTTAAAGAATGCAATAAATCAGTACAACAATAACAAAATTAATTTTTTGCACGATAGCGCATTCTGTTGTACTTACAACAATTGCAACCATGATTGAAAGTTGTATTTCCTAAATTCCGGGGTTGCCAACCTATATATAACTAAATAACCATACTGTAACATTACAAATTGCTTACATAGTGCGGGAAGTTAAAACCACTGCTCTCTATGTGTATTACGTACAGTGTATATACAAAAATATATATAAAAGATAGTGTTAATATACATCATACGAAACAAACAACAACTTGTTAAAGTAATTCAACTTTATTTGACATAATATAATACAGTAAGTCCACCGCTATGGTCTCGAGGTAGCGTATTGCCTTGTCTTATGTTAGTCTTGATTAGCGGAAGAGAGGGCACATGGTCTCAACTCCACCAGGCTAAATAAATAAATAATGATATCTATGTGAATATCAAATTATTTAAACTGTTAGAAAATACAAAATGACTTAGCATTTACGAGATCAACATACAACAAAAGTGGGATAAGAGCATTAATTTTGAAATTCCCGGGGAGAGGGATTTGATTTGCAAGTTCTTTTGTCCACCAGACGATGTAGTGGGAGTCGGCATCCAGGACCGACAACGCAAAATTCAACAGTCTGGAAAGCTAAAGATGATTCACAGGTGAATTGAAACATGTCCAAAAGAACTGAGCATTTTATGAGGTAAGATGTAACACACTCATCTTATTTAATAACTACTTGTTCTGTACGTAAAATAACTGCATATTTTTGTGTAATTCAGGTATCGTTGGAGAGATATGGAAGTCATACCTGTGGTGGATCCATCATAAGTCCAGACTATGTAATTACAGCTGGGCATTGTGTTGTTGAAAAACCTTCATTACCTAGAAAGTAAGAATATTTGAAATTACATGATAATCTTTATCAACCGTACTAATTAGCTACTAATAACTAAAATAAGTAGATAATCTACTATGTTATAGTGTAGATTAATAAAATTCATAATAAAACTCCGTTGAAGTATTAACCTACTAACTCAATGGTTCTATTGAACCCGTAGGTTTGGGTAAGTTTGGGCAAGACCTTACATAACTTATTGTTTTCCTATTTTGGCACTTTTATAAGGTCTTTCAATTAAGATTGATATTCAGCTGTGAATTTTGCGATAGAATTCCTTATTTTGTCTTCGGATTTCATGATTCGTTAACATTGAAATAGTCCACCGCTGTGGTCTCGAGGTAGCGTGTTGCGTTTTCACGTAGCGGGCCCGGGTTCGATCCCCGTTCGTGGCAGTTTTTCTGGGTGAGGTTTTTATCGGGGTTTTTGCTCACCTGTAAGACAAATGTCAGGAAAACTTTAAGGCTCATACGGCCATCATCATCATCATCCTTCACCGCTGTGGAAAGCAACTGGAAGCTATCACACCTACAATTCCCTAGTAAAGCTGCAAGTGTAGCATGAAAATGCTATATTTGCAGTGAAAGACCTGCCCTCGGGCAGAAGTCCTATGGATGGATGAATGGAACATTAAAATAGCGTGATATAGACTCGCCAACGCGTATAATCAGTCAAGCATTTATATGTTTACTTTAAACGCAAACACTAATTTGTTTTCTCTTCGGTACTAATTTTTTTGTTTTACTCGACATTATAAACTGGGGACAAAACACAAATGACATTTGTTATTCAATGAAAATATTTGCAACAAATGACAAGTTGAAACAATAATACACCGATCGCGGCGACAGAGGCATTTATCGAAATACATATCTGCACGTGAAATGCAACAGCTTTTAACAATTAATCTTTGGGTTAGTGACAATTAAGTTTTTTTGCTTTGATATTTATTCGTAAATATAGTTTCAATCATTATTTGTAAAAGCCGCTTCGCACCTGCCTTCAGTTAAAAAAAGAACAAAATTGCTGATAGTTAATAAAGGACATAAATCCTTCTAATATACCGACTGGATCCGCGAATAAAGAATTTTTTAGCCGCGAATACAGGAACTGTGTTGCAATATTTCTACCTTCGAATAATGAAACTGCGAATAAGGCACTTTTACTGTAAGAAACTCTTATGAATTAATCTACTGCTTATATATAAGACATTAGGTAAATATATTAACAAATCTTAATACAATTTTTATTAAATAATAAAAAAATATTCATTGTTAAAAACGTAATAGGCGCTCTCCCCCTACAGGGAAGAATTTGAACCTTACTAATTTAATTACACTTGTTTTCGTATAGATGCCATTTTGAGTGGTACGTGGTCAGCATTCCGCCTCATACTGACATCTAGGAAACCAAGGTAGTACTAGGACGGGAAAATTCGGTAAATTTTGCTTAGAGGCCTTTTCATTCAGGCTTAAGGATTTTTTACGAGCCTGAAAATCTTCAGACTCGGGACCCACGGCTTAAAGTCCCTCCCGGAGGACTTGCTTCTTGGATTTTTCCGTCCTAAAAAATCCATCGACCCCGGCCGGGTTTGAACCCGCAACCCTTGGGACCAGAGGGAAGGAGCATAACCACTAGTATACCGCTACAAAAACGTAATAATAGTGAGATGTTTATGTGCATATTGTGAGGGAGCTGTCAAAATCTAGAATATTAATTACTATTCTATCTAGGAAGTCATTAAAAATATGCCATTATTTCATTCAGGTTCAGTTAACACCGATCTACTTATCTTCGGCTGACGATGGGACTAGTCCTGCAAGGCCTACAGCTAGTTAATATTTTAAATGTTGAGAAAACCTAAAATATTAATAATTTTATAATTTAATATTATGATTTTAATATTATGTTAGTTGCTATGTAGTTGTTAGCTATTGTCACCATACTTTGAAGCTACATACTTTATTTTACATAATTTAAATTTTATTATATTTTATGTTTTTGTTAGTATTAGGTAGTATTAGATCACATCATCATTGTATTTTGTTTAGGCTGTATTTTAATATCTTAAAATTTTAATATGTACGTAATTTTTGTATAATTTTACTATTCGCTGGTTGAGTGGAAAAGAAGGCCTTATGGCCTTAACTCTGCCAGCTAAAATAAAGCATTATTATTATTATTATTATTATTATTATTATTATTATTATTATTATTATTATTATTATTATTATTATTAGAGTCCATGCTACTCTGCAGTGAGTGATTACAAACTTTTCTAGTATTTTATACATAGATATAATAAATCTACTCGTTTCTGTTTTTGTACATATGATGTTTTGTACAGGCCTAAACGAAAATGCGCACAAGTCGTGTATAAAACTAAGTAGAATTAGTGTTTTTCTAAACTTCGTTTTCACAGTTCTCAATTATTGATTTGGGTAGTTTTTTACATGTTGTAATGTGGTAACTATCACAAGATGGCTCACAAAGTACAGAGACACGTGTTGCGTTAGGGTCATGGTGGGTCTTCACATTAAACACTTTGTGGTGGTATCCATGCGTTGTTGGGGAATTTACAAAATGGCGTAGATCTTGGGTGGTTTCCACCCATGTTCTGTTTACCATTGCTTCTGTTGAATAAAATTCGTCCCAGATCTCTGTTGTTTTCTGTCTTCTCATATCCATTAGCTTTCGCCAGTTCTCCGTAAATAGTATGTTAAATTTGGTCTTGAGATCTTCTACTAGGAAGGTCTCTCTGACAAGTACGTAGACGAGTCGTGATCAGCACCATACAATATACCACTTTATACTAATGATTTAAATATCAATTACTTTGTTTTGTTCTTATATCACTGAATTTAACATTCCAACTTTTCTTCTTTCACTAATTCTTTTCTCAGTATCACTATAACTTTTCCTATCTGTTTTTAAAATGGTTCATAAATAATTGAAATTTTAACTTTCTTGATTTCCATATTTTTACATTGTAATTTCTCTTCATTCTCTAGTTCTGTCGTGAGATATTCGATTTTCTTAATATTTATATTTAATCGCCAATTCTTGTAATCTTCAATTAATTTTCTTCTCATGGGTATAAATAAAAATGTGATTAACTTTGCATGTAAAATCACCAGAATAATAATATAAGAAGTTATTAAGAATGAAAATTGTATACTTTAGGCTTGATCCAAGCATATTACAAGTACGAGTTGGCTCTTCCTGCAAACACAAAGGCGGGTCTGTTCATCAAGTATCAAAAATCATTCTTCATCCTGAATATAGACAAGGATTTCTTCTGCACAATGATATTGCTCTTATAAAGGTCAGTATATAGCTTACATAAGAAAAAAGCAATAATATATACTCTTTTTTGTAAAGGTTAGTACAATCCGACAGAGCGGAACATTGACTTGCTTCGTTTATGGATGATTTACAAACTAATCTCTTCTCATCTCGCGTAAACTCGCTTCATGTCAGTCTGTGGCGCCGAGGAGTGCAGATATTACCCTAAGTAAGCTGGGTAAATGCTTCAATTGCTAATTGTTCCTGAATATACATGGCTAGTATCTATGTCCGTGCGACGCAGTAACAGTGCTGGCATGATTGCAGGTAAACGTTTCGCTGTGTCGTATAATAATACATTTATTCCAGTGACAGTAAGTATTGTGAACCATTATAATAGCGGCGTTTGAATTTCGCGCGTGACGTCGAGAAGAGTTGTCTCGCAGTGGTGAAAGTAGACTCGTGAGTCGTTGATTCGCGAGTTGCAACACCCGCACTGAAATTTCGATGCGTTGAGCCTTTCATTCCGGGAAGTTTTCAGCTTACACACACCATGTCAGAAAAGTACGATGCCAGAAGCTTCCATACTAGTAAAGTCTCGATTGGAAGCCGAGAAGTTTCCTTTCCCGACCTATATAAACGTTGCCCTGTTTTTTAATAGACAGCGATACAGTGAACTGAGAGGGGAAGAAACTGTGGCATGTGAAAGCGTTAGAAACTGTATAAATAATTGTGTGATTGATAAACTTTGAGCAAAGCATTTATTATTATTAGTAGTAGTAGTAGTAGTTGCCCAGTGGTCGAAATTCGACCTCAATTCATTAAGTTTTTAAGGTTGTCACAAATACGTCATTATTAATCGATTTTCGATTTATTTTAAAAATACGGACGTTAGGAAATATGTGTTATAGCTTTACTAAACCATGTTTAAGAAAATAATAACGCATCTTTGTACATTTCCGCGGGTTTTTATTGTTGTACTGGCCAGGTTCCGTCAAGGCTACACAGTTAATTTGCCTATATTTTTCAAATTATATAAAATTTATATAAATAATTAAATTAAGGTTGGTCTGTATCCATGCGAGATAACTGATAAAATTTGCCGAAAATCACCGCACAGAAGTATCGTTTTCCCTCCAAATGATTTATGTTTATCATTTTCGTTGCATAAATCTCGCAATAGTCAATGAATTTCAACACTTGTAGTGGACACACACAAACTTCATTGGTAATTATCAATGATGATGCATTTATGCAACTTGCATAGTTATTATTATTATTATCATCATTATTATCATTATTATTATTATTATTATTATTATTATTATTATTATTGTTATTATTATTATTATTGAATCTCCAAATATTTTGAAACCCTATTTCGCCACCAAGGCATGTTAGGGTTGTAGCTTACTATAACAGTATAATAATATACATTGTAAAACAGAATTATTATGGTTTTGAATAAGTGTTATGAATTATATAAACCGTCTATAAGTGTCTTAGAAAATACTACATATTGTTATGAATCTGTGTTATGAAGTTCATAAACTTTTATAATAATTTTGGTTCTTAAAAATCACTTCGTCCTGCGCCGTAGCCGAGCGGTTAAGGTAGGAAGCCTTGGCGCAGAGCTACGGGACTTGCGCTGGTTCGAGTCTCCATGGGGGAAGAAATTTTCTCATGGTATTTCGGCCAGTATGGGACCGGTGCCCACCCAGCATCGTGAGGCAATTGGGTAGCTACAATAAGTAGCGGCTCCAGGTTGAGGAACCAGCTATAACGGCTGGGGGACTCGACATGCTAACCACATGTCACCCCTACACTGGCTGTTGATCATCTACCTCTGTGATTGACACATGTGGATGTGAAGGGCCAGCAGCCGGCTGGTAAAAGGGCAACCGCTGAAAAGTGGAAAGACCCTCAATCAATCGGAAAAAATTACTTCACACATTGTGACAGAAGCCTCATCATCATTTAAAAATAAGTTTAACAAGAAACGTTGTCTTTCTAATATAGAACAATCAAATAAAACATGTTTTACAGATATTTTAGCTTCTCTGCTAACCACAGAAAATGAAGAATTGTATTTACGAATGTTTTAACCCTTAAATTCGTAATTTATCCTTTTGGATACATCAGTTGCTTGTGTTAATTTAATATTTTAAATAAATCAGGAGAAATCGAACAAAAAGAAACCAGTTAAATGTGTGTCTAATTATACAATATACCTAGTAATAACAGTTATACAAGATTCCGTTTTCACTGTGGTCCGCCGCATTCAAATAACTAATAGAAGAAATTTATATTTTACCTATTTCAGGGTTAAAAATAATTTTTGTAATGTAATTTTATGATGGTTTATTTGAATCAAGTCCATCATTCAATCATTTAAAATATTCACTTTGAGTTACGGTCGGTAATATTGCTTTACCCTTAACACAACTGAGTACAGTCCTTACATCTAATGTGACTACAGATTCAAAATGTTTTGCCCTGCATTTTAAATCCATAATCCACAGTAAAAACTATTAAAATATCTTCGAATGACATTTAGTGCGCTTTTAAATGTATCCCTCAAAATCATTTCATTATTTTGTATACTATTTATACTATATAAATTTGCATTTGGCCTATTAGTATGTTTACGGGAATATATATCCGTACTTCCTTGTCTCTCACTCCGACCCGTCAATGTTCTGTCGAGGCATAATCGAAGGAGGTCTGAATATCCAAATATAAAAACAATGTAATGAAATTACTGAAACCGAGATTAGACAGGGTTTAATTTAAATTTAAAAATAATAAAATGTACTTACCTTTCTAAAACCACTAATAATAAATACACGATAGTAAATCAGTTCACATTGCTGCTGCACAATTTTCTTTTTGAAACAGATGTATATTGAGCAAGCAATACAATATATCATTCAATATAATATTAAATAATATGACATATAGATACCTGTTAGACAAAATATATAATGTATGTACAAAGTATAATATAATATAAACTATATATATATATATATATATATATATATATATATAATATTGTATATAAATACCTATTAGACAAAATAAACGATGTTTGTATACTGTAAACAATGCACTTTCAATATTAACGTAAACAAATGAATTAACACACAAGTGAGTGAGTAATACACGTAAATTTCTTAGATGTCATTTATTTTATTTTGTTTAATTTAATTTATTTGTAACACATATTATACATGTATTTTATTTTTCTGCACTCCTTCTCTATATGAACTTTAATTATGCCAAATATCACACTCCTTCTTGCGCGCAATGCACTTAAAAGGGGGTACAAATATGTTTCTTCACGTATTAATATATATTCTAACCTGTGATCATTATAATTAACAAAGCAGTACTTCAGTTGTTTCTCTCAAATTCGCGCCACTGCAAAAATAATATTTTTGATTTTACAATTTGATGAATGTAATTATCCACATGCGGTGATAACATTAAAACTATTTTATTACAGGTAAACCATTCATTTGATTATAATGACGGAGTAAAACCAATCTCCATTGCAACTCTATCTCCACTTCCTGGTTCTCCAGCTGTCATGACAGGTTGGGGATATACCCGTGTTGATAAAGAGCACCCAAGAGATTATTTACCTTCTCAACTTCAAGAACTACAATTTGTAATCAATCAAGGGTTTAGATGTAAATTGCTATCTTTGATAATTGATAAGAACATGCTCTGCGTAAAATCTGCACAGTTATTCAAAGGAGCGTGCAATGGTGACTCGGGAGGTCCTCTAGTGTCGAAAGGGAAACTTGTTGGAATAGCTTCGTTTGTTGTACTTGGATGCGCTAGAGGATTCCCTGACATTTACACCAATGTAGTTAATTATAGAGAATGGATTGAGTCCGAGACAGGAATTGCCTGAAATTTTTATTTTCCACATATCACCAGTTGTTTTATTTATTGTCGTCAAGTCTCTATTCAGTTTTATCTTTAACTAGTGTTTGCCCATTGGTTGAAATTCGATCATAAACAACGTCACCGTTTATATATATATATATATATATATATATATAACTTAAGATTAGTATTATTTTGCTTTGATATTGAGATCAGGCATTATTTTTTTTGTTATCATTTTTTCTTTATTTTGTTGTTGTTAATATAATAATATACACATGATATATAACTGACCTGCATTGACTATTGTATAAAGATTATAGATGTAAGGAGAGTGAAGTATGATGAATAGAGACTTCTAAATAAAGGCTTCGACGTTACGTCCAAGATAAGGAAAAAAAAAGGACTGTTTCCAAATGTTTTAATGATAACACTAAAGCTCGCCAATAGCTACGAAAAAAACGGTTGTCAAACGGAGGAGAAAAAAGTACTTAAGTACCTTGTCTCTACTTATTTATATATAGTAGTAGTAGTAGTAGTAGTAGTAGTAGTAGATAGGTACATTTACCAGACAAAAAGTAAGATATTTACAATATTATTGATGGAATATTATTTACAAATATGGGTCGCACGGGCAGTAAGCCGTACGTGCTGTTGACAGTCCGTTACAATAAAGTAATAATTGGTACTAGTGTAAAGAAAAATAAACAACAAAAAAAAAACAATAACATTACAATTAAATAAAGAAAACACAATAACATTACAATTAAATAATAACACAATAGCATTATACACTAATTAATTTATATATAATTGTTAAGAATTAATGGTATTGCATTTTGATAACATATATTTATTCATGAATGAGTGTTGTCCTTATTTTCCGCGTTTTGTCCAGAAATGTACCGAGGTTTATCCAATTTTCTGGTTTTACCAACAACTCGTAGCATATATAGATTTAAAATACCAACATATTTTAATTTTAAAGACAAAATTAACATGTACAGCACTACCAGTATTTGCTGGCAGTCATTACTATAACTCACAGGTCAGTGTTGTTTCTGGTTCGAAACTGCGAAATACACCGATCTTCATATTCTAAATGTTCGATAGGTTGCTCTATTTAAAAAAAAGAACAATCAAACTGATTAATAGAGTAGATTGTGCACCTCCTTGATTTAAAAGATTGTGAATTTCTTATGTATCCTAAAATTCTTTGCCTATAGGCACACTACTTACATAACAATGAGCTACATGGTCTTTATAGGAAGCCAGATATAATAAGAACAGTTAAGTCTCGTAGACTGCGATGGGCAGGACATGTTGCACGTATGGGGAATGAAAGACTTGCATGGAAGCTCCTTGTAGGAAAGCCAGAGGGAAAACGCCCAGTTGGTAGACCAAGAATGAGGTGGGAGAATAACATTAACTATGATTTGAGGGAAGTAGATTATACAGGGAATGATTGGAAAACATTAGCTCAGGACAGGGATGTATGGAGAGCTTATGTCCGCGCGGCCATGAACCTACGGGTTCGATAGTGCCAGTGAGTATGTAAGTAAGTAAGTAAGTAAGTAAGTAAGTAAGTAATAGGCACACTACTTTTGTGCCATTTAGACATACTCGATAAATCTAACTAATCATTGCTCATACCAAATAATATTTCAACCCATACTTGAATAAGTTTTGATGAATTATGACGGATTTATTAATGTATTTTCGATCAATCCTGTGATCATGTATATTAAAACCACCTTTATATATATATATATATATATATATATATATATATATATATATATATATTGTACATAAAGAGCACTGGTTTTACTTTTCGCATTATGTAGGTAATTTGTAATATTACGTTCTTTAGTTATTTATAGGTTGGCAACCGTGAAATTTAGGAAATTGAACCTTCAGTCATGGTCACCATTGCTGTAAGCACTATCGTGCAAAAAATTCTTTTTTAAATGTTTGGCCCAATTTTTGATTAAATTTATGTGTAGAAAGTACAATGCAGTATCTTGAGGTGAGTTGTTAAATCTTAATCAATTTATTATTCTTCTTCTTCTTCCTTCCAAGTATTAGGCCAAGGCCTGTTACGATCCAATAGAACATTTTCCCTCCAGCATTTGAGGGAAATTCTCGTATAAGACTTGAAAGCATAATAATAGTCCCTTCGATTGGTTGCTGGCCAAAGGAAGGCAAGACCAGTGATGGGGCTGCCATCTTATAGCCTCTGGTCAGGCTTTTCTGGAGAAGGAAAGAAAATAAAGGAAAGAAGAAATGGAAGAAAGGAAAGACTCCTAGCCCTCGGATGCCTTAATAGCGTCGGGGTCGAAAAAACAAGAGTTAACCAAGAGAGGTTAGATAAGAAAGTAAAAGAGTGCAAAACACAAGTAAGTGGAATAAATGTTTTGCACAGCTTGGGCACCTTGTGGTCGCCATCCACATATCCCCTACATGAGGATTAAACATCGGTATTTGCTTGCGTTCATTATTATAAGTCGCCGGTCAGTTATTTTTGGTTGGAAACTGATAAATACACCGATCTGAACATGAACTAGATCACACAGTTTCATTTTCCACAGTCTAAAATCTTATGCTACTGTTAAATGCCTCATAAACAGCATCGGTAAAAAATGTATGGAAAGACAAATCTAGGAGGCTTTGCTTTCACGAAAAAAATTATTGTCAGAGATTTAATTGTTACAACTTTCATAGACATGAAAGATATGAAACCTGTTAAAAAAATATTAAAAATACATTTGATGTATTAATATAAATAGTTGTGTGTTAGTAGTATATTTTATTTATATACTTTTTTGTTTACACATATTTCTATGCCTAAAATTTTATTTTCATTCTCCGCTCGTCTCTATATATCCACTCCATGTTCTCCAATCTCCTTGTTCTCGTACCAGTTTTTATTTCTTGCATCCACGAGTTTCGAGGTCTTTCTTTCTTCCTCTTCGTAGACACCATTCCAATGTTTTTCTAGGTAACCTTTCTTCTTGGATTCGTCGTACATGTCCATACTAATACATATATATATATATATATATATATCTTAAAATTATAAAAAAAGATGGCTGTTATTTTTACATGTATTTAAAGGTTGTTTAATATTAAATCGGTCAACAACGAATGTGTTAAAGTTTAATATTGATAATCTAATAAGTGTTAATTGTTCAAAGGTTGAAATAATAAAAATTTGACGGTAAAATTACCTTTTTAACAGCTATGATGGTTGTGTTTGGAAAGGCCTATGAATTATTTTAACTGAAATTATTCTTACAGGGAACTGTAAACCATTGCACTCCAAAACTTGTCTTGATAATTCTTCCAGAGAACCGTTGTGATACACCAAGACCGTGTCCAAAAATTATATCCCGCTTTTATCTTCAAGTCACAGAAATCAAAGCCAGAATTCAACAATAGTAAATCACTTTAACGAACCTGATGGACTCCCTGCTCGAGTAAAATGGAGTACAGTGGGACGGGACGCGACCGGGGGGCAGGATGTGTTATCCAATCCGCGAGTTCAGGAGCTGTATTATTTCCCTGAGTTTAAATCAAAGATTTGGCGCTGGATTTTAGTGTCCTGCATTCGTTGAAAAACGAAAGAAAAATACCCATTCGGGTGAACCTTTCATCTTTAATTATTTCAAAGCGGGAGATACATTTTTGGACACTCCCTTGGTATATCATAGCGTTTCTCTGTGACAAATTCCAGGGTAGTTTTCGGCATGCAATGGTTGAAAATTTCAGTGTTATATAAATACTCGTGAAAGGTAAAGCTGGTGGCTTTGCCATAACCTAAAATTTTATCATTTTTATGCAAATGTAGGGCACTCGCGGATATAAGACGCGCCCCGATTTTGAGTATAATTCGGTTAAAATTGCGCATAATAATAATAATAATAATAATAATAATAATAATAATAATAATAATTCTTTATTTTACCTGGCAGAGTTAAGGCCATAAGGCCTTCTCTTCCACTCAACCAGCGAATAGTAGAATTATACAAAAATTACACACTTATTACAATTTTAAGATATTATTAAAATACTGACTAAATAAAATACAATGATGATGTGATCTAATACTAGCCAATACTAATAAAAACATAGACTATAATAAAATTAAAGTGATATAAAATAAAGTAAGTAGCTTCCTAGATGAGTATTAATTGAATGCTGTATATAGTTGTTATGCAGTTAATGTTTTCATTGTGTCGAACTTAAGATATCCGTTTTAGGATTTAAATAATGATAGCGATTGACAGTCCCTGACATGAATGGGAAGTGAGTTCTATGCTCTAGTCATAGATAATGTGTAAGATTCAGAGTATAGGCATGCCCTGTGCTGTGGTATCTAAAGTAAAGAAGAGTCTTGTGATCTTGTTCCTAAATTGTGATGAGCCGATAAATTTTGAAAAAGTGTTGTTAAATAACTTGGTAAATATGTGGAAATATACGATATATTTTGCATGTATGTGCCAAATTTTTCTTAGGCCCTAGATGTAGGAAACGAAGTCCGTTGTAATGTTTTATTCCCTTTTTTTGTGTTTATATTTTTTATTTTTGGTAGAGTAATGAAATGAAATTGTAAATGTATCTTATAACTGTAATTGCAGCAAATCCTGTGAAAATCAATAATGCACTTTTATGCACTTCAATTTGTTACTGCCATTATGATTTTTATGTAAAATAAATGTGGTCAATAAAACAATATATTTTATTTGCATATCATTGACTCCTCTTAAGTTCTCAAGTTGAAGTCAATACAATACCTAAAAATAGTTTAAGAACACGAACTAAGCCTTGATACTGAACTATTGAACTATCGCCAGTTCAAGATCCATTTAAGGAAGTTGTTTTATCATTGAATTTCGGCCAGTATGGGACCGAATAACAGTAATTTGAGTAGCTACAATAAATAGCGACTCCTGGTGGGGAAAATCAGCTACGACTGTCGGACCCGAAGGAATGAAGTTATTGGCGTTATGGTAAAAATATTTTTTGAAAAAAATTACAAATGTTCACTGATCCTATCTAAAGTTACCATGGCCAAAATATATGTGTGTGTCTGTGCATTTACGCTCCAGCGACCACTATTTTTGTTTCATCGATACCAAACATGGCATATAACAATTAATTAAAAATGTAATTTGAAGTTTATTAACCAGCGAAATTAAACCATTATGTGTAGTTGTTCACCTGAAGCGAAAATTTAAAATTCGCTCTAGTGGTCTCAATCTTAAAATGATTTGGGATAAAGAAGCTCTTCCAGATGAATGGAAAGAATCAATTATCATACCAATTTATAAGAAAGGAGATAAAACTGATTGTAACAACTATAGGGGCATCTCATTACTTTCAACTTCATACAAAATTCTAACAAATATATTAGTAAGCAGACTTACTCCTTACATTGATGAGATTCTAGGAGATCATCAATGTGGATTTAGAAGATACAGATCTACAACGGATCAGATTTTTAGCTTAAGACAGATTTTAGAAAAGAAATGGTAATATAATGGTACTGTACACCAACTATACGTAGACTTTCAAAAGGCATACGATTCAATTAAGAGGGAGAAGTTATATAGTATCCTGCTAGATTTCGGAATTCCTAAAAAGACTTATACGAATGTGTCTAAATGGCACAAAGTGTTGGGTGCGTGTAGGCAAACAGTTTTCGGATACTTTTGAAATCCAGAATGGGTTGAAGCAAGGAGATGCACTATCTCCTCTACTATTTAATTTTGTACTAGAGCATGCCATTAAATCTTTAGAGGATGAAGATGGCCTACAACTCAATGGTATTAATAAGCTGTTAGTTTATGCTGATGATGTAGTACTATGCCGATAGCGAGGAGTACTAAAGGCCAAAACTAACACACACACACACACACACACACACCACACACACACACACACACACACACACACATGAGTAACACTAAGAAATTGGGACTGGAAGTAAATATCAATAAAACTAAATATATGGTAACACGTAGAAAGAAAAATTATCATATAATGGGAAAGGGACAGCTAATTGAAAATGGAGGAAAGTTTTGTTGGATAGTGGCTGAATTCAATGGATCAAATACCTAGGGAACAATAATCACAAACAGGAATGCGATTGCACAAGGAAATTAAACATAGGCTCAATTCTGGAAATGCATGTTATTATGCATTACAGAAGAGACCTGACTTCCCACTCCTTTCAAAAACCGTTAAACTGAAATATATATATAAAAAACTATATTACCCAGGTATATTTATATGGATGCGAAACATGGACCCTTACTTTAAGGGAGGAAAGGAGTTGAAGTTTACGAGTATTGGAGAATAAAGTTCTTAGGAAAATTTTTGGGCCAAAGAGAGATGAACGACAGGTGAATGGAGAAGACTGCATAACAGTGAATTACATGGTGGTCTTTATAGGAATCCAGATATAATAAGAACAGTAAAGTCTCGTAGACTGCGATGGGTAGAATATGTGGCACGAATGGGGAATGAAAGACGTGCTTGGAAGCTTCTTGTAGGAAAACCAGAGGGAAAACGCCGAGTTGGTAGACCAAGAATGAGGTGAGGTAATAACATTGACTATGATTTGAGGGAAGTAGATTATACAGGGGATGATTGGAAAACATTGGCACAGGATAGGGATATATGGAGACCTTATGTCCGCGCGGCCATGAACCTACAGTTTCTTCAAAATTCAGCGAAATCTTATCAAAGAAGTGGGGGTTTATCTGAAATCCCGAATTAAAAATTCACTCTAGCAACAGCCATTTGTACTTCGTTGCAATATATCATTCAAATAAATTAACTCTTAAATTTACAAAGTATCCTGTAAGATAGGCCTACATTCATATAGTTAATTAATTATTTTTAATAAACAATGAAGGAAAAAAGCGAATCTTTAGAATACTATTATAATTTTTGTGAAATTATACAATATAAAATAGATAATCTTACGGTTATCCATGATTTGTTTTCACTCGAGTCCAACACTTTCAAAAGCTGGCATCAGAGTTTTTTTTTCAAATTTAATAAAGGAGTATATTTTCCGTTAGCAGAATGGGACAATGAACTCTATTTGCACTGGAATCTAGTTAGTATACGCAATTCCTGCGTGACGAAATTTTTTTCATTGTTTGGTATATCTAGATATATATAATACTTATGAAACATGTAAAACTAATATTTCATTTACTTTGCAAAAATATATTAGTTTTTATGCAATTCCTAAAAAAATAGTATATAATTTCCGAATGTATAAATTCCCGGCAACATATAAATTGAAAACTGACTAAAAAATGCTAGTAATCGTTTGGATCCAGTTCCTGAAAACAGCGACACCTGTATAGACTCCAGTTAAACCAATCCATCCACAACCAACACCCCAGGATACAATTCCAACGAGTTTCTCTTCTGACACGAGAGGTCCATCTGAATCTCCGAGACAGGCATCTTTACCACCCATGACGACTCCTGCACAAATCATACGACCGTTGACACCGCCGGAAAGTTGTAATTCATGTTGCAATCATCGTGATCCACAATGAGTACTTGGATCTGCTGCAGTTGAGATTTTTTCCTACCTTCAACTAATAAAGCTCCCCAACTGTCACAGCTGTACCAGCAGCTGGATCCATCTTTGTCAGTTCTGTTGGTTACACTGGATTACAGTAGACTATCGGTGTCAATATCTGGAATGTATTTAAGCTATTTAATCCCTGAAGACTAGGATGAGTAAATTTTTATCAAACAGCATTTCATAACTGTGACCAACCTCATGGTCTAGTGGTCAGCGTTTATGACTACTGTTCAAGAGGTCCCGGGTTCGATTCCCGGTGGAATCATAGTAATTTTTCCTTGAAGGATATTATTCCTGTGTTTGCCCATGGTGTGGAATTTACGGTAGTTTAAGTTTAGGTTATGAATTCTCCTGCCGCTTCATTATCATCATCCATCTTATTATCGGGTTAACGTAACCCCGCCTTCTAGGTGCCCCAACCTCAGAAGTGGGTTATAATTAAGCCAGTGCCAGGATAGAACACGAGAAATGATAACTTGGGGCACTGAATAAAATAATATTTAAGAACTGTTGCATTTTTTATATTTTATTTTCCTGGTTGAGTGGGAAAGAAGGCCTTATGGATGTAACATTGCAGGATTAATAAGCTATTATTGTTATTATTATTATTATTATTATTATTATTATTACTATTATTATTATTATTATTATTATTATTATTATTATTATTAATATCATAATCTACACTTCAAGGTTTAGGCGACTCGCCTGTTCCGAATTGACCAATGATTCCTTCCATCTCTTTCTAGGTCTTCATACATCCCTTAATTTATTATTATTATTATTATTATTATTATTATTATTATTACAAACAGGGATGTTGTGTAAATATAAATTAAACATAAGCTCAATTTTGGAAATGTATTCTGTTATGCATTACAATGATTATTGTGGTCCCAAATTCTCTTAAAAATCATTAAACTGAAAAAAAAAATGTAACTGTTGTTTTCCCAGTTATTTTATATAGGTGCGAAACATGGACTTTTACTTTAAGTAGGGAAAATTTACGAGTATTTGAAAATAAAGTTCCCAGGAAGAGAAATATGAACAAGAATACAGCAATGTTAACCCACTCTTCGGAACATCGACTCCCAGCTCGAGTAAGAGCGGAGCGAAGTGAGGCAGGTCGCAACGCGGAAGGTAGGTAGTGACCAAAGAGAGATGAACAGACGGTGAATGGAGAAGACTACATAATACTGAAAAACATGATATTTATAGGAAGCCAGGTTACGATTAGAACAGTTAAGTCACGTAGACTGCGATGGGCCAGGCAATGTGGCTCGAGAATGGGGAGTGAAAATAGTGAAATTCGTGATATACAGCTTCTTGCAGGAAAACCATAAGAAACACGCCCAGTAGGTAGAAAAATAATAAGGTGGGAGATTAACATTAACTATGAATTGAGGGAAGTAGATTATACAGGGAATGATTGAAAAAACATTTGCTCAGGATATGGATGTATGGAGAACTTATGCCCGCGTCGCTATGAACCTATGGGTTCTATAGTGCCAGTGAGTTTGTGAGTTATACTCTTGTGTCATACATAATGTATATAATGAGTGTGGTCTCGGGGTAGCGCGCAGGGGGCCCGGGTTCGTTTCCCGGTTGGGAAAAGCTTCTTGGGTGATGTTTTTTCTGGTTTTTTTTCTCACTGTAAGACAAATGTCAGGTTATCTTTTAGGCCGAAAATGTCCCCGAACATTATGTGGCCATCATCATCATCACCGGTGTGGAAAGCAAAGGGAAGTTACCACACGTACATTTCACTAGTAAACTTGCAAATCATAAATAGCATGAAGATGGCAGTGAATTACATGCCCTAGAGCATAACATTATACAATGGAGCGTAATCATGTACATATCTATTTTTGGTGAAAGTGTATTGATAAATATCGCAATGGGAGGATGTAACGCATATCTTTAATTTATTGTAAGCGTGTTCGTATAAAATATAAATAGAGTTAGAATGTGCCCAGCTTCAAAGATCTAGAAGAGACAGTACTCAACACAATGCTTAGTTTAATTGTCATCAGTCTATTTTTCTCCAGTTGCTTTGGTAAGTAACAAAATACTAAACTTTATTGTTTTCTCATACTTAATTGGTCATTGCAAAAGAATGTTGATTTTAATATTATCGTAAGTGGTCCACCGCTGTGGTCTCGGGGTAGCGTGCTGCCTTGTCACGCAGCGGGCCCGGGTTCGATCTCCGTTCGGGACAGGTTTCTGGGCGAGGTTTTTATCGGGGTTTTTCCTCACCTGTAAGACAAATGTCAGGAAAACTTTAAGGCCCAAACGGTCCCCGAAATCATATGGCCATCGCAATCATCATAATTCATATTCATCTTAGGTTAAGCTTAGGTTTAGGGACTCTCCTGGCGCACCATTGTCATCATCATCACCCATCATATCATTGGGGCAACGTAACCCCGCCTTCCAGGCGCCCCAACCTAAGAAGTGGATTATAAGTACGCCATGCCAGGAGAGAGATTAGGGATGTCGAAAGACAAACCTGGGGCATTTGAAAAATATATATATTATCATAAGTAACGTCACGAGTGATTTCTAAATCATGGAGGCAGCTCGTGAATTTGTCTAGAGAATTTGTAAATAAATAGTGGCATTTGTTAGGACAATTTAACGAATACAATTAAGCTAATTACTCATCAATCATTAAGTAATTATAGTTATTTTAAAATATTTATATACTTAATAATGTTAACAGCGATGTTTGGAAACAAATGAGAAATATCTGGTTACGTTTCATTTTTTTATCCACTGCAACTCGATCATATTTTTATATTGTCAATTAGGATCACAATATTGTAACAATACACCGAAGTGTATAAAAAAATTAAACACATGAGGCTATATATTATAACCAACATTATAGGTTATTTTTTAAGGAAAATCTCAGTAAAGTCATTATTTAAAAACACAATTATTGAACACACAATTATCAAACGTGTAGTTCAAAGGAATCTGTTCATTATTTCCTATATTCAAATTATCTGTCGAGAGTCAGTCACTGCAAAATAATTCTCTGAGCTGTTCAGAATATTAAAAAAGACGAGGTTTCTTTATAAAAAAAGCAGAAGCTGATACAGAGAAATCCATAAATATGGAGGTGAAACACGTCTGTCATTAGTTGTAAAACAAAATTCATTGAAACGTGATAGGTCATTAATTTCCATTTGGGGCACGAGTTAAATAGTCTATGTAAGAATACGCTATACATTTGTGCTCATCAATGTGCAGGAGTACAGCTTTATAAAACATGTCTCGCATACAGTCGCATTAAATGACTACTATCTAACTCACTGTCACTCTCAAACACTTTAATTAACGGCCGAGTAGACATAAGCTCTCCATATATCCCTATCTTGAGCTAATATTTTCCAATCAACCCCTGTTTAATCTATTTACCTCAATTCATGATTGTTATTCTCCCACCTAATTCTTGGTCTACCAACTGACCGCTTTCCCTGTGGTTTCCATACAAGAAATTTCCATGCCCCTCTATCATTCCATATTTTTGCAACATGTCCTGCCAACTCAATATACAAGACTTAACTGTTCTTATTATATCTGCTTTCCTATGAAGATCATGCACATGTTGTAAATCTTCTCCATTCTCCTGTCTGTTCATCTCTCTTTGCTCAGGAAATTGCATTTCTTACCTAATTTTGTTTCAGTTCCATGTGTTATTAGTGTTAGCTAATATTAGACTACATCCACATTGTGCTTTGTTTAGTCTATATTTAAATATTATTTTAAAACTGTAACATGTATTTAATTTTTGTATGGTTTTATTACTCGCTGCTTGAATGGAAGTGAAGGCCTTATTGTTTTAATTCTCCGAGCTCAATAAAGCATTATTATTATTATTATTATTATTATTATTATTATTATTATTATTATTATTATTATTATTATTATTATTATTATCATTATTATAAAAATTATTAAATTGGATAATTTGTTGGAATGATCACTTAGTTATGTAAGACCCGGTATTAGAAATTAGAATGGATAGTGTTATTATTCTAACAATTAAGTAAGGTAAAGTAATCCCACGACTGGCCACAGGAGGCCCTTGGGGTAGTAGGAGGTTAAGGCTCCCACTTTTTCTAGACAATCGGCACTTGATGTCAGCCGGGTTGTCAGCCCTGCGTGACGGCCGCCTTTACCCCCAGAACAAGCGTCTGGTACTCATTTCAGTTAGAGGCTGAGTCGACCCCAGGGCCATAGTGCCGCCAGAAGATTTGGGTCAGTTTAAAAATCCTGACCCTACCGGGACTTGAACCCTCGACCTTCCGACTTGTAGCGCAGTGCCTTAACCACTACACTACGGCGTGCCCCCATAATATCATCAGGGTAACATAACTCCGCCATCTAGACGCCCCAACTTCACAAGTGGGTTACTATTACGCCAATACCAGAAATGTTGACATGACTACATGGGACATTCAATAAAAAAATGTTTACAGATCTTGTCTTGTTAGAATGATTGGGAAAACAAATCATTATGTTTCCATCTATTATTCCGTTATGCTGTTTCCTAGGAATTATCCCAATAGAATCCCTACATTAGTCTATACTTTGTTAAAGATATTTTCCTCATAAGGTTTCCCATTAAAATACTGATAGCTCTCTAACAGTCACTCATTCCTGCTATATTATCGAACTATTTCAAGCCATCTGAATTTAATAAATCCGACAGTATTAGGGCAGGATATAAATTGTGGAATATTAAGTTTATTATAGTTCATATACTCACCGCTGAGGTCTCGAGCTAGCGTGCTGCTTTGTGAAGCAGAGGGTGCGGGTTCGATTCCCGGTCTGTACAAGCTCCTGGGTGAGGATTTTTCTGGTTTCCCCCTCAGCTGTAAGACAAATGTCAGGAAGTTTAGGGCCCAACATTCACCGAAAATCATCCGGCCATTCTCATCATCCTTATCATTATCATCATCATCCTTCACCGGTATGGAAAGCAACGGGAAGCTACCACACATGTAATTCCCAAGTAAAGTTGCAATATCATTATAATTATTAAAGTTGCAAAGCATGGCATGAAAATGCTATGATTGCAGTGAAATACCTTCACTCGGTAGAATTACTATGGACAGTTCTTATAACTAAACTAAATCTGACTCACTGGCAATAACAGGGGTATATTTAGTCAGGATTATACAATACATGTTGATAAATAATTCAATTTTCTCAAGAGTTAAATTTATTGTACGTTATTAATAATTTATCGTTTTCCTATCTTGTACATTGTATATTTCATTCATTAAATATAGATTAATCAAAATATGTTTTAAGTAATAGTTATATTGTATGCATACTATTTAATATTTATTTTTATTGTAATTAGATGTAAGAATATTTTTTTTTATTTTTCTAACCTGGTTGAGTGGTAGACAAGACCTTATGACCTTAACTTTACCTCTTTCATTACCCATTCGTGTTACATGCTCTGGCCATCGGATTCTACGAGACTTAACTGTTATTTCGTTCTACTGGTTTCCTATAAAAATCATATAGATCACTGTTATGTTGTATTCTCCATTCGCTTGTCTCTTCATCTCTCTTTGGTCCAAAAATGTTCGCAAGGACTTCATTAAAAATCCGTAACATTTTATCCTCACATAAAGAAAGAGACAATGTTTCGAATCTATAAAATATAACTGGGAGAACAACGGTTTTATATATTTTTAGTTTAAGTGTTTTGATAGAAGTTGGAACGACAAGAACCCCTGTAATGTATAAAAGCATTCATTTTTCAGAATTAAGCTTATGTTTAATTTCCTTGTGCATCTCATTCCTATTTGTATTTGTTGTTCGTAGATAGATAAATTCAGTTACTTGTTCAAAATTTTCTTCATTTTTCATTTACAGACCACTTCCATTAGATAATGTATTCCTATGTATGAACATGTATTCAGTTTTATTGATGTTTATTTCCAGCCCCAATTTGTTAGTATTACTCAATAGAATGTGCATGTATAACTGAATTTGATTTCCAGGTGCGAAACAAGCTCGTATAGTTGGTGGAATTCCTACTGAAATGACGAAGCATCCATTCCAGGTAATCTAGATCTTCATTCTTGAGCACAAGTCTACTTAGGTATATATTTATAAATTCCAAATATTCAGAAACAACACACTACCAGTACTTCCATTAGGCGGAGTATATTAGTCTATGAATCATTATTACAGGCTTTTGGAAATTAAGACAGGAGAACCAAGAAGCTACTAACTCCAATTTTTTGCAAAATTATTTACTATTAAATGTCAAATATTTTTAACTATTCCAAGCAATATTAATTTCTTGGTATATGTTTTATGATACTAAAATTTATTCTCAATATTATTTCAGTTTCTTTTTTGTCTAATGCTACCACGTTGTCGTTTGTGATATTTCTGACTATCTCCTCTGACATTCGGGGAATTACAATCCATTTATTAGGGTGGGGCACCTGGAAGACTGAGTTATTATATCCTGCTTATATGATGGGAGATAAACCATAATGATGCGCCAGGGGAGTTCATAGCCTAAACTTAAACTAAATTCCAGATATGGACAATCACAAGAGTCATTCCCTTTAAAGAAAAAATCTTTGTTCTGACCGGGAATCGAACCCTTGACCTTAACTACAGTAGTCTGAAACGCTGACCACTACCCTATGAGGCTGGTCATTTTTTATAATACAAACTATTAATTGAATTTAAAATTTCATAAAATAACCTCCATATTTAAATATTTTAACTTAAGATAAATGGAACATTTATTTTTCTTGCAATTTTGTATCCTATTACAATACTCTTTCTTATAATTAATAGTATACATTTTATAGTTTGTCCAAAATGTATGGAAGGAAAGAAAACTTTAATTTCAGAATTTGCTTACGTTTAGACGACATATTTAAAATGTCTGGAGTTCAAAACCCCACTTAATGCATAGAATAAAACTCTCTTTTAATTGTGGGTCACTTAGACTCTATAGACTAGACTAGAGGTTCCCATACTTTTTCGACTCGCGAACCCCTTCCACAACGATCTGAGTTGAGTGAACCAATGACTTTTAAATATATATAGAGTAGAAATGCATAAAATTGAATTCAAAGCAAAAGGTTTAATAAACTTAAATTAACGTAGCCCTTATTTGTTTAAACCTAAAATTACTCTAGTTACTTCTTAAATGTTACACAAAGTGTAGGCTTAGTTGTAGCGAAATGAAATGTATTCCTAATATTGTTACATACCCGTAAATCAGGCTTTCGCGGAAACATAAATCTATGTGGAAATAATGTAATAATTTCCCTTTGTTATACATATGTAACAAGCGGCATTATAGGGTTAATTTAATTTTAAAATAATAAATTATTATTATTGTTATTATTATTAATATCGTGATAATTCCGCAGAAATGAAGGAAACAATAATAGGCCCAACCTCGAAACCCGCCATTACGGAAAAGTTTTGACGAATACTTTGAAATATTTTGGGAACCCTCTGGGGGTTCGCGAACTACAGGTTGGGGAACGATTAATTAGAGCAACATTGCAAAATGCGAGGACACAGGTATTTTTGAAATTATAGAGATTTTGGTCAACAGAGTTTTCAGAAAGGAATCAATAACTTGTGAAAATGTCTAGTCAGTGTTTTGACAGTGTATATTCCCAGCATACATAACACGGTATATCTATAATATAATTATTATTTACAGTGTAACTTAATTTACTGTAGATTTAACGAACGACATATGAAATATATAAGATAGAAACACGAGGAAATAATTACTATTAATGACATAGAATAAATTTAGTTCTAGAGAAAAATTAATTATTTAACAACAAGTAATTCTTTAAGTGTCAAATGTGTAAAATATCGTTTAGTGACGATAGTACGGTATCTTGCCGTAGCCGAGTGTTAAAGGCATGATGCCTTGGTGCCTAGCAATGGGATTTGTTCTGGTTTGACTTCCTAGGGGGAAGGAACATTTTCATGGAATTTCGGCCAGCAAGGGACCGGTTCCAACCCAGAATCTTGAGGAATTTGAGTAGATAAAATATGCAGTAGCTTCAGTTTGAAAAAGAGAAAAACGGCTATAACACCTGGGGGACCCGAAATGCTGACCACCCTTACCCCTGTATGATTGTGCACCTCTGAAATCAGCATATGTGGATATCATGTCAGTAAGAAACTGGTTGACCAAGGGATTATAGGGCTGCTGTATATTATGTTAGAAGCTATAATTTAAGTGTAAAGTGATCCCACAACAGGCCCGGAGGCCCTTGGGGTAGTAGGAGGTTAAGGCTCCCACTTTTTCTAGACAATCGGCACTTTATGTCAGCCGGGTTGTCAGCCCTGAGTGACGGCCGCCTTTACCCCCAGAACAAGCGTCTGGTACTCATTTCCGTTAGAGGCTGAGTCGACCCCGGGGCCATAGTGCCGCCAGAGGGTTTGGGTCAGTTTAAAAATCCTGACCCCAACGGGACTTGAACCCTCGACCCTCCGGCTTGTAGCTCAGTGCCTTAACCACTACGCTACGGCCTGCTACCACGAATATTAAGCAATGTTGACTCGGTAATCCAAATAATATGAAGGGTACACGAAAATAAGAATCAAACTCATATTTTTAAAATTGTGAGTAAACTCATTTTTAATACTAGTATAATTCATATCAATTTCCGTTGAGGTGAATAGTCATAAGGTAAAAACTTAAAATATGTACCTTTTGGCAGGTGCCATTCTTCAAAACGTCCTCCAGATAACATTTTAAATGTAATATTTTGAGTTGAGACAACGGCACATGCCAAAAGGTACATCTTTTACTTTTTTATCTTATACATATTTAAGTATAGAACACTGTCATTTGTTTAAATTAATGTTTAGAAAAATGTTTCAGTATGGAAATGTTGCCCTGACACCTGTATTAAAATTGAAAATCAATAATTTTAATTGAAGCTAATATTGGTATTGAATTTTTCAATAATTCACCTTGGTGTAACTTTTTCCAGTGATAGAACAATCAAAGTTCAGATGAATTGAATTAAAACAATGCAATAAATCAATACAATAATAACAAAATTAATTTTTTGCACGATAGCGCATTCAGTTGTACTTACAGCAATGACAACCATAATTGTAAGTTGTATTTCCAAAATTCCGCAGTTGTCAACCTATAAATAACTAAATAACTACACTGTAATATTACAAATTGCATAATAGTGCGGGAAGTTAAAACCACTGCCCTTTATGTGTATGAAGTACAATGTATATATAAAAATATATCCAAAATTTAGTGTTAATATACATTGTATGAAACAAATCACAAACATTTTAAAGTAATTAAACTTTATTTGAAACAATATAATACAATAAGTCCAACGCTCTGGTCTCGAGGTAGCATACTGCCTTGTCATGCAGCGGGCTCGGGTTCGATTCCAGGTCGTCACAGGCACCTGGGTGAGGTTTTTTCTGGGTTTTTCCTCACCAGTAGAGAATTGTCAGGAAGCTTAGGGCCCAACCGTCCCCGAAAATCATCCGGCCATCACCATCATCCGGCCATCACCATCATCCTGATCATTATCATCATCATTCACCGGTGTGGAAAGCAACGGGAAGCTACCACACCTATAATTCCCTTCTAAAGCTGCAAAACATAGCATAAAAGTGCAACGATTGCAGTGATAGATCTGCCCTCGGACAGAAATATTATGGATGGATAATACAGTAAATTCGTACTTTACGCCATTTTATGTGTGATTGGTATCACGACTTGGTGTAGTTTCAAATAAATTACTTTCGGCATTTACCGTATAAGCATAGGCAACACTGGTAATCATTTCCTCGCTTCTGTAAAGAGCACTTCTCATCCTCGCATTGCAATATACCATTTATTGACAACAATGGTCCTATTCCTGAATATGTCTACTATAATTCAAAGAAAATAAAATGGAATATTGCGTTTTATTAAACCTCATCTGAATTTGGATTTTGATTGATATTTCCTTTCACCTTTGGACTTTCATTGTTCTTCATTAAAACTCCTAATTTTGTCGCCTTATTACAGTGGACCACGGTTTTTATTTCCGACTTTCATTCCATCTTTTAGTGGACCGAATAACTTGGAAATCAGTTCTCTTTCCCTGGGAATTTCAAAATTAATAACTCTATCCCCATTTTTCTGGATATAGATCTTCTCCCAAATTGTGAATCTGTTATACTTTTGTTTTAATAAATTGGTGCAACATCGGGGTAACGTAACTCCGCCTTCCAGGTGCCCAACTTAAGAATGGAATAGAAATCCGTCAATGTCATGGGAGGAAGCCAGAAATGTTACGAAAGACAACGTGGTGGCTTCTGACAAAAAAAAAAAAAAAATTGGTGTTACATATATTTTATGTTAAAAATAAAAACAAACAAAAAATAGATTAGTATATGAACGATATATTAACTAATTACACTTTATTACTTTCTTTGCATTTTATTTATTGATTTAATTTTTTTCATGCTTAGTAAATTGGAGCTGTTTAGAATCTGTTATTTTTCTTCTTTTAATTAAGGGATTTGTATTTTGTTTAATTAGGGTGATTGTCATTAGTGTTTGTAACTATGTAATACTTACTTACTCACTGGCACTATCGAACCCGTAGGTTCATGGCCGCACGGACATAAGCTCTCCATACATCCCTATCCTGAGCTAATGCTTTCCAATCATTCCCTGTATAATCTACTTCCCTCAAATCATAGTTAATGTTGTTCTCCCACCTCATTCTTGGTCTACCAACTGGGCGTTTTCCTTCTGGCTTTCCTACAAGAAGTTTCCATGCACGTCTTTCATTCCCCATACGCGCAATATGTCCTGCCCATCGCAGTCTATGGGACTTAACTGTTCTTATTATATCTGGCTTCCTATAAAGACCATGTAGTTCATTGTTATGTAGTCTTCTCTATTCACCTGTTTGTTCATCTCTCTTTGGTCCAAAAATTTTCCTAAGAACTTTATTCTCAAATACTCGTAATCTCCTTTCCTCCCTTAAAGTAAGAGTCCATGTTTCGCTCCCATATAATATAACTGGTAGAATAATAGTTTTATATATTTTCAGCTTAACGTTTTTTGAAAGGAGTTGGGACATCAAAAGTCTCTGTAATGCATAATAGCACGCATTTCCAGAATTGAGCCTATGTTTAATTTCTTTGTGCATCTCATTCCTATTTGTGATTATTGTTCCTAGGTATTTGAATTCAGCCAATTCCTCAAAATTTCCCTCATTTGTTTGTAACTATGTAATAGCATTGTTATTTTAATCAAATATGGAAACATCTTCATAATTTATAAACTTTTTTACATTACAAGAATGGTCCGCTTTTACCTCCATATTCGGATAACGTGGAGCCCAGAGTTCACCTTAGGTTTTAATCTATCTTAAGTTTAATTACTCTATTAATTTGTACTGACAGGCACAGATTAATCAAAAAATGTTTATGATGATCATAATTAAAAAGCGTTGATATTTATTTATTGTTTTGTAAAATTATTGTTGACAACATTCACACATCATTCAACTGCAGAAAGCGACAGTCTTTAGGTTTAGTAAAATTACAAGGATATAAAATAAATTAATTAAATAAAAGGTTTCTGCAGATAGTATCCTTATTGATAAAATATACTTATTCGTGGAGGATACACATTGACCGAATTCATTTGTCATGTTTAATAATCGTATATGGCCACCATGTCACATAATATTAAACCAAACCCGTAAGTATATTAAAGCACCATCTACATGATATAATATATTTAGGAGCTTTTTCACATTTGTTATATTCAATAACAGATATTAAGAATTTATTCTAAGCTTGAAAAACTTTTAAAATGGTCATTTTCATAAATATCACAAATAAAACCTTCTTCGTACAAAAAATGAAAGAATCTGGCCCTTAACCCATCAGAATTGATGAGGGTAGAAGGTAAAATATTTTCATCGATCCCAGCACCAATTAAAGAAGATATTAAATAGGTCCACTAAAACACAAAGGTCCACGTTACCCGAACTCCCCTATACATATTTTTTTACTAGTTTTAATTGTAATTGTCGTTTAACCGTGTGGTATCGTGTTAGCGCGCTGCCTTATCACGTAGTGCACCCGGTTTCGATTCCCGGTCGGGACAGTTTCCTGAATGAGGTTTTATCACGGCTTTCCCTCTCCCGTAAGACAAATCTCAGGATACTATTAAGGCCCAAAACGGTCCCCGAACATCATATGGCCATCATAATCACCATCATTCATATTCGTCTTAGATTAAACTTAGGACTAAGAACTCTCCTGGCGCACCACTATCATCATCATCACTCATCTCATCGTGGGGGCATCGTAACCTCTCTTCCAGGCTCCCCAACCTCAGAAGTGGGTTACAATTAAACTATTGCTATGAGAGAACAGCAGGAAAGTGGAAATGACAACCTGGGGTAGTAGCATTGAATAAAAGAATAATTGTCTTTTAAATTTATTGTATTATTATGAGATCTTATTTTTATTATTGTTCAGTTAATCTTTTAGTATATAACATTATTGTAATTTTTATACCTGAATGTAACATACGTTTGGTCTGATGAGTGAAAGAGAGTGCACATAGTCTTAACTCCGCCAGGCTAAATAAATAAATAATAAAATCGATGTGAAAATCGTATTATATAAACTGTTAAAAAATACAAAATGACTTAGCATTTATGAGATCAACATATAAGAGACCTGGGATAGGATCACTAATTTTGAAATTTCCGGGGAGAGGGATTTGATTTGCAAGTTCTTCTGTCCACCAAAAGATGTAGTGGGTCGGCATCCAGGACCGACAACGCAAAATTCTACAGTCTGGAAAGCTAAAGACGATTCGCAGGTGAATTGAAACATGTCCAAAAGAACTGAACATTTTATGAGGTAAATTGTAACAGACTAATGTTATTTGATAAGTACTTGTTCTGTGCGTAAAAATAACTGCATATTTTTGTGTAATTCAGGTATCGTTGGAGAGAGATGGAAATCATACCTGTGGTGGATCCATCATAAGTCCAGACTGGGTAGTTACAGCTGGGCACTGTGTTGTTAAAGAAAATTCACCACCTACTAAGTAAGAATATTTAGAATTACATGATAATTCTTATCAAACATACTATCTAGCTAGTTATAACTAAAGTAAGTAGATAATCTACTGTGTTATTGTGAAGATTAATACAATTCATAATATAACTCCGTTCAAGTATTAACTTACTATCTCACTGGATCTTGTGAACCCGTAGGTTCAGTGCCGCGCGGATATAAGCTCTCCATACATTCCTATCCTGAGCTAATGTTTTCCAATCATGCTCTGTATATTCTACTTTCCTTAAATCACGAGTAATGCTATTTTCCCACATCATTATTTGTCTACCAACTGAGCGTTATCCCTTTGGCTTTCCTACAAGTAGCTTCCATGCACCTCTTTCATTCGCCATTCTTGCCACATGTCCTGTCCTTCGGATCTACGAGACTAAACTGTTCTTATTATATCTGGCATTCTATTCATGTCATGAAGCTGACTATTACGCAGTTTTCTCCATTCACCTGTCTTTTTATTTTTTTGGCCCAAGCATTTTCTTAAGAAGTTTATTTTCAAAAACTCGTAATCCTCTTCTTCTTCTTATTCTTCTGCTTCATGAAATTAGGCCTTTTGACCTAACATACGGTATAGAATTCAGAGAAAAGCTAGAAGACATATCAATGAAAAAGACCGTGAAAGCCCAGTTCCTGAAGTCAGTACTACGATTATCCGAACACACCCGATCAAAACTCGTCTACGTACTTGTCAGAGAGACTTTCCACATCAAGTGGGATTTAATGAATCCTCCTCCCATCTAGTAAATGGCCGTCCAACATTTCTATGTCCTATTGGTTTGTACTTTAGTAACAGCTGAGGGATTCTATCTGTAGGCATTCTCATGAAATGTTCATACCAGTTGTTTCTCATGTTGTCAATTGTAATCTTCTTTCATACTTTAAAGTAAGAGTCCATGTTTCACATTCATATGATATAACTCGTAGAATGACAATTTTATATATTTTCAGTTTAAGTTTTCTTCTGCTGACGATGGGAGTAGTTGCGCAAGGCCTACAGTTAATTAATATTTTTAACTTTGAGACAGCCTAAAATATTAATAATTTTATAAATTAATGTTATAACTTTGATATTGTATTAGTTGTTGTAGTTGTTAGCTATTGTCAACATACTTGAATTGAGTCCATGCTACTCTGCAGTGAGTGAGTACAAAATTTTCTAGCATGTAAACATAGATAGATATAAATCTATTCGTTTTTGTTTCAGTACATATGATGTTTTATACAGGCCTAAACGAAAATTCGCACAAATCGTGCATAGAACTAAGTAGAAATAGCGTCTTCCTAAACTTCATTTTCACAGTGTTATTAATCTCTGCAGGTGTCAATTATTGATTTGGGTAGTTTTTTACATGTTGTAATGTGGTAACTATCACAAGATAGTTCACAAAGTTCAGATACACATGTTGCGTTGGTGTCATGGCAGGTCGTCACTTTAAATACTTTGTGGTGCAATACATGCGTTACTGGGGAATTTACAAAATTACATAGATCTTGAATGGTTTCCATCTATGTCCTATTAACCATTGCTTCTGTTGAATAAAATTCGCTCCAGATCTCTGTTTTTTTTTTTCGTCTTTTAATATCCATTAGTTTTCGCCAGTTCTCCGTAAATAGTAGGTTAAATTTTGTCCTGATATTTTCTACTAGGAAAGTCTCTCTGACAAGTAGGCCTACGTAGACGAGTTTTGATCGGGTGTGTTCGGATAATCCTACGCTGACTTCAGGAACCGGGCTTTCACGGTCTTTTTCATTGACATGTCTTTTATCTCTAGCTTTTCCCAGAATTCTATACCGTATGTGAGAGTGGGTAATCTTTACGTCGAAAAGTTTCATAGCGGTTTCTAGAGACTATTTAACTCATGCCCCAAATGGGAGTCAATGACCAATCATGTTTCAATGATTTCTGTTTTACAACCAATCAGAGTCGTGTTTCACGAAATATTTATCAGTGTTATAATTACCATATTAAAGAAAGCTCCTCCTTTTTAATATTCTGAAATAGTATGATCTAGTTGCAGTGATAAAGAAAAGAAGCAGATGAAGCGTACCTATCGTTTCTCATTTGTTTTCAAACATCGCCGTTTACATTAGATATATAAATATTTTAAAATAACTACAGTTAAATAATGATTTGTGAGTAAACAGCTTAATTTTATTCGTTAAATAGTCCTAACAAATGCCACTCTTGATTTCCAAATTCTCTACATAAATTCACTCCTCACTTCGTGAGTCGTGAATTTATCGATAATTTGGAAATCACTCGTGGCATTACTTATGATAATCTCGATAATTGCCTTATATCAAAGATTGCCTTTGTGGCTGCTGCTGATCTAGCTTTGATGTGAATCCTTACTTACTTACTTACTCACTGGCACTATCGAACCCGTAGGTTCATGGCCGCGCGGACATAATAATAATAATAATAATAATAATAATAGCTTTATTTTACCTGGCAGAGTTAAGGCCTTAAGGCCTTGTCTACCACTCAACCAGGTTTAAAAAAAATACAAACAAAAAATAGTCTTAAATCTAAATTACAATATATATATAAACGATTACAAGTTATGAATACAATACAATTAATATTTATAATGTATTTTGATTTACTCTAAATTTAACGAATTAAATATATAATATGTACAATATATATAAAAAACAGGAAAAGATTAATGACATGGTATAAAATTAAATAAATAGAGAAAAATTAATTATTAGACAACAGGTAACTGTATAAGCGTGACTTAAAGGTACCAAGTGTGCGGCAACCCCTGATATCTTGAGGAAGGAGATTCCAGGAGCGGGCAGAGGCTACTGTGAAGGAAGTAGAATAGGAGGAAGTGCTATGAAGAGGAATTGTTAGCAGACTGCTATCTTGTGATCTAGTGTCAATATTGTGGTAAGAGGATAACTTCTCAAATCTAGACGCCAGGTAAGTAGGGATGTAGGAATTCAGAAGCTTGAAAAGTAGTGAAAGAGAGTGCAATTTACGTCTGTCAGTAAGACGGAGCCAAGAGAGGTTATTAAAGTGTTCGGAAATATGGTCATAACGGCGGATATTGAAAATGAATCGAACGCAAGCATTATGAACACGCTGCAGTCTCTGCGACAAGTCATAGTTTAGATCATTATATATAATGTCACAATAATCGAAGTGTGGTAACACAAGATTCTGCACTAGGATTTGTTTTAACGAAACTGGGAGAAAATTCTTTAAACGTCTAAGATAATGTAAGATGGAGAAAGTCTTTTTACATATGTGTTTCACTTGTGTTTGCCAGGTTAAATTTGCGTCTAGATGTAGTCCAAGATCTATTACTGAAGAAGAATAAGGGATGATTATATTATTTATAGTAATGTTTGGTAGTGTAGATATGTCAAAGGTTGTAAGCAGTCTTTGTTGTCCCATTAGAATTACTTGTGACTTGTTAGGATTTAGATTTAGACCGATACTTGAAGACCAGTTAAAGATGGATATGAGATCGTCATTCATTTTTGTCAAGCTGTTATAGAGAGAATGAGGAGGTGAATGTAGGTAAATTTGGAGATCATCAGCGTAGAGGTGATAACGGCAGTGCTTTAGTACAGTTGGCAAGTCATTTATGTAGATTGAGAAAAGAAGAGGTCCGAGAACACTGCCCTGGGGGACTCCAGCCGGCACGTTGCGCCAAGACGAAGATCTAGAGTTTAATGAAACGTATTGTTGACGACCGTGCAGGTATGAGTCGAACCAGGATACAGCGCTGTCAGACAAGTGTAGGTGCTTGAGCTTTATCATAAGTAAGTCGTGGTCTACTGTGTCAAAAGCTTTGCTGAAGTCAAGTAAGGTTAAAGTAGTCAATTGACGTCTGTCCACGGCTTCACGAATATCTTCAGTAATTTTTAGCAAAGCTGTGGTTGTGCTATGACCATATCTAAAGCCGGATTGATAAGGATCAAGGAGGTGATTTTCTTGGAGATATTCAGTCATTTGCTTATGTACAATATGTTCCAGGGCTTTACACAATGTCGGAAGGATGCTAATCGGTCGGTAGTCATTACAGTTAGCAGGTGTACTTATTTTTGGTATAGGCCGAACTCTAGACTGTTTCCATACAGTAGGGAAGATAGAAGTTATAAGGGAAGCATTAAAAATATGAGTCACTGTGGGTAGTATAATGTCAATGATTTTATTTAGCATTAAAATGCTGATGTTATCTGTTCCTTGTGCATTGGATTTAATCCGCTTGAGTGCTTTTTTAACGTCTATAGGCGAAATGTCGTTAAAGTGAAATTTATCTCTTCCTATATGGGGGGATGGGGATAAGTCTTTAAGAATGTCTGTTTTTTAGTCTTGTTGTCTGGAGGTGTCATGGGTATTGAGGTAAAATGTTCATTTAAGTCATCTACAGAAATGTCTATAGAGTCAGTTGAGGGATTCAACTGTCTAAGTCCCATTGCACGGAGATTTCGCCAAGTGTCCCGTGCACTTATTTCAGGTCCGATTATACTGTGGGCGTGTCGTAGTTTGGCATTGCGTATAGTTTGTGTAGTTGTGTTTCTAAGTTGTTTGTACAGTTGCCAGTTCTCGTCATTTTTATGTCGTCTGTATGTTCGGTATGCTTTGTCTCGTTTTGACATAAGTTCACGTATTGAGTCATTCATCCAGGGTGCAGGGGGGCGGGAAAATCGTCGGGTTTTTACTGGTGCATGTCTATCATATAGTTGTAATATCAGTGTATTAAATGTGTCTACTTTTTCATCAACTGATCTAAGATTCCATATTGTGTACCAAGTGTTTATTTAAAGCGTCTGATTTTAGTTTAGTATCGTCTATGTTTTGTAAATTTCTGCACGTAATTCAATTTTTTAGAGCGTCCTTGTAGGACATTGGATGTGAGTATTCTACGAATACAATGTCATGAGCAGATATGCAGGGAGCAGGAATTTGTCCATAGGACAGTACTTTCTGTGGCTGTGTAGTCACTATTAAGTCCAGTAGAGTGTCGGTATTAGCAGTATGATGTGTGGCAGAGAAAGGAACAATTCTCATATTTAAGCTTTGGAAACCATATTTTTAAGTTGTATGGCTGGGGAGTCAGTCTGAAGAAGATTTGTATTAAAATCGCCTTGCCGACAAATAACGTGTTCATCTGAGGTGGTAATGAAATCGTTCAGAAGGTTTTCGAGATCCGAAAGGTGACTGTTATTATGTGACAGGTTTTGTATACAATGAACGGGTAGAGAGCCATTTTTTTAGACTGGCTTGAATTTCTACGCATAAGAACTCGGGGCGAGCGGAATATACAGAAGGGGACTTGTGGACAATTCTTGGATTAAGCTCATTTTATAAAGGCACAAACTCCTCCACCTCTTTTATCTATTCTGTCATTTCTGAGCAATGTATATCCGTCTAGGTGAACAAGGGACGAAGGTATGGAAGGGGTCAGCCAGGTTTCCGAAATTAAAATGGCGCTCAGTCCAAGAGATGAAAATATGGTTTCAAACTCATCAAAGTGGGACAGAATGCTTTGTGAATTTACGTGAGCGATTTTAAGTGATGATTTATCAATAGAAAATGCATTCTTAAGTAGACTAGTAGTATTTGTTGTTGGAGGGGATGGTTGGGATTGAGGAATGTTGCTACCTGCGTTAAAAGTTGTCTGCACAATAAGAGGGTGATTGGAGAAGGTGAGTGAGTCAGAGGTTGCAAACATGTCTTCATTTGTCAGCTCAATGTTGCCAATAGCAGAAAGTAAAAATAAACTATGTACTGTAATAACTCTAATAAAATTAAAATAATTTAGCTAAACAAAGAACTTAAAAAATGAAAATAAAACAAGTAAGTTGTCCTAAATAAAAAATAATAAACTTAAAACTTACCTAAATTAGAAATAAATTAACAAATAATTGTTAGCAAAGAAAAGACAAAGTAAACATATTTTACACTCAGGTCCTATCTAGTTGATATCCGTAGAAGATCTAATTTTGCGTTTTTCGCCATTCACTTTAGCTATGACGGCACCGTCCATTGTCCATACATTTTGAATACCGTATTTCTGTATACTCTCTTGTAGCAGGCGATAGCGACACTTCGTTAGGTCCTCGCGAACAGTGACCCCACTTCCTTTCAACTTTTTCTTGCTTAGAAAAACTTCACTGCGCTTGCGGTAACTAACAAATTTCACTATTATAGCCCGCGGTCTTTCAGCATTACTAACACCAACACGGTGACTTCTGTCAATGTCAGTCACTGATAAATCGACACCGATTTTTTTGGCCACCTCGATGGCTTTCTGGTCAGTGTCCTCTCCGGCCTCTTCTTTCACACCAAAAATCCTGAGGCATTGACGTCTCTGGTATTGTTCTAAGTCGTCTATTTTATTTTCTAACACCTCAATCTTTCTGTCTTTTTCATCGAGGGTCTTTTTCAGATCCTCAATTACTTTAGTGTTGTCCTGGATGATCTTCTGCAGTTCCGCCACTACCTGGTCCCGCAACATGGACACAAACACCTGCAGAGTGCCGGGATCCTGTAGCGCCTCTTTCACCACACGTTTCACAGCTTCCTCCGTAGAACTTGTCGAATCATTGTTAGAATTACGTGTGTTTTTTCCCATGTTGTTAAATGTACACACTTTTGACACTAACTAATATAAATTTAAACTTAAACTCACTACGAATATACAACTTTAGCTATGAAATAACGAAGGCACCTGCTGAAAAATAACTTAAAACCTGGAGCGTAACTTGTGCGTGTTAGTAGCTAGCCGCCATGACACATAAGCTCTCCATACATCCCTATCCTGAGCTAATGCTTTCCAATCATTCCCTGTATAATCTACTTCTCTCAAATCATAGTTAATGTTGTTCTCCCACCTCATTCTTGGTCTACCAATTGGGCGTTTTCCCTCTGGCTTTCCTACAAGAAGCTTCCATGCACGTCTTTCATTCCCCATACGTGCAACATGTCCTGCTCATCGCAGTCTACGAGACTTGACTGTTCTTATTATATATGGCTTCTTATAAAGACCATGTAGTTCATTGTTATGTAGTCTTCTCCATTCACCTGTCTGTTCATCTCTCTTTGGTCCAAAAATCTTCCTAAGAACTTTATTCTCAAATACTCGTAATCTCCTTTCCTAAGTAAAATGATCCCACAGCAGACCCGGAGGCCCTTGGGGTAGTAGGAGGTTAAGGCTCCCACTTTTTCTAGACAATCGGCACTTTATGTCAGCCGGGTTGTCAGCCCTGCGTGACGGCCGCCTTTACCCCAGAACAAGCGTCTGGTACTCATTTCCGTTAGAGGCTGAGTCGACCCAAGGGCCATAGTGCCGCCAGAGGGTTTGGGCCAGTTTAAAAATCCTGACCCCAACGGGACTTGAACCCTCGACCCTCCGGCTTGTAGCTCCAGTGCCTTAACCACTACGCTACGGCGTGCGAATCCTTAATGATTTTATTGTCGTCTGATGGGTCACGCCCAGATATGTTTGAAAAACTGTATTATTGCATCCTAAACGTCCTTTATCAACTACAGTAACAATCAATGACGCTTTAGTCCCTAGTTACTAGGCAATACAACCTGTATTTTATATTGTAACAAAACATAAAACACGTTATCAGAACTTAAAATACAGAACAACAAAAGTAAAAATACTCTTTATTGGTATATATATATATATATATATATATATATATAATTTTATTGCGGAAACATTGGTATATATATATATATATATATATATATATATATATATATATATATATTATTGCGGAAACGATGTCTTTAAAAATAGAGTACGAGTAAAGTGGTCTTTTTGAAAAAAGTGACACGATAAATCAACAAACACTGTTTTAATGTTTAATGTTTATCTTGTTATATATATATATATATATATATATATATATATAAAAGATAAACATTAAAACAGTGTTTGTTGATTTATCGTGTCACTTTTTTCAAAAAGACCACTTTACTCGTACTCTATTTTTAAAGACATCGTTTCCGCAATAAATAAATTTCAATAAATATACTAAATATACAACATATACTAAACTGCTCTGATCGTAGATAAAATATTGTTGACAACGCGTTTAAAAATAGGTTTAGTAACTTGTCATCTGAATAACTATTATTCATTGACATGACTAATTGTTACAAAAAATGTCAGTTTATAGCAATTTATCTTACAGCGGATTTTATTATTTAAGCATATTTTACAATATAATGAATCCATATTTGGTTCGTCTTCCGGGCTTATAGGCCGTGGTCTGGTTGTCTTCATACTCGACGTTTCGTCTACTGCTGCGGTAGACTGTTGAGGAGTTCACAGAGAGCACGCAGTATCTCCTGATGATGTCTACCGCAGCAGTAGACGAAACGTCGAGTATGAAGACAACCAGACCACGGCCTATAAGCCCAGAAGACGAATCAAATATGGATCAAGATGCCGGCCGTGAAAGCCTACAATTAAATATAATGAATCTCTTTCCGAAGGACTATATTTTTATTTTCTTGAGATATTTGCACAACATAATGCACTTTGCAGTTATTTTTGTGTCGTAGATAAATTTATTAGGTAACAAGTAATACTACTTCATTTTTAAGATAATCTTGTCACACTTAAAATCTTATTTTTAGGCATGCAATCGTTTCTTTTTATAAAGAATTCTCTTGTTTTATCCCAGTCCACGAGATTATCTTAAGATTGATTATAGAGATCCATTGGCCAGCTGTTGATTGATTCGATTGATTGATTCGATTGATTGATTTTATTTTATAGGGATGATCCGAGGAAATTTCAAGTACGTGTTGGCTCTTCCTACAGGCAGCAGGGCGGTTCTGTTTATCAAGTATCAAAAATCATTGTTCATCCTGAAATTAGCCTAGAACGTTTGGGGAACAATGATATTGCTCTTATAAAGGTCAGTATGAATACATTAGTATAAAGCAAAAATCAATTATTTTGTAAAGGTTAATACTATCCGCAAGAGCGGACATATTTCTTTTATGGAGGTCTTACAAATTAGTGTCTTGTGACCCCGCGTATACTCGCTTTCCGTCAGTCTGTGTCATCAAGGAGTGCTGCTATTATTCTAATAAACTGGGTAAGTGTTTCTTCTTCTTCACTTTGCGGGATAGGAAAATTGCCTGTTCCGCCTCACAGTTGTTCTGTCCATCTTTTCACTGGCCTTTCTACATTCCATGAATCTCTTGGCTTCTAGTTAAATGCTGCTTTTGGTAACCTTGTTACATTCATTCTTTCTACATGTCTAAACCTTTTATATCTATATTCTTTGGTTTTTTCATTAATGTATTATATATATATATTAATTAAATAAAAATTAAACGTAGTTTTATTTGATTTTCATATTTATTATATAATTCAGTGACAGCTGTTTCGGTACACTGTACCTTCTTCAGACATGTTAACAAATTATGAATTGTGTTCCAACTGATCTAAGTAACAATACAACAATATTTCTTATATTATTTATATATTGTTGTATTGTTGCTTAGATCAGTTGGAACACAATTCATAATTTGTTAACATGTCTGAAGAAGGTACAGTGTACCGAAACAGCTGTCACTGAATTATATAATAAATATGAAAATCAAATAAAACTACGTTTTATTTTTATTTAATTAATAAATATGGATTTTCATCAAGTAAACACCAACTCAATTGATTATTTATATATATATATATATATATATATATATATATATATATTTAAATCTGTTCTTATGTCTTCATTCTTTATCCAATCCAATCTTGAGCATCATTTTATTCTTCTAAGTAAGCTCATTTCTACACGTTATATTCAGCTTTGTAATTTTTTGATCATTAACCAAGTTTCACTCCCATTAAGTAATGCAGGAACTGCCTATGTTTTATAAAACTTCAATCCAGTATCCCTTCTTGTGTTGTTCTTTAATGTTTTATGCATAGTTCCTCAAATCATTTGACATTTCATATATATGTGTCTTTGGTTTTTTATGTTCATAGTAAAATTATAACCCCAATAATTAAAATTTGTTACTTAATCTAGATGTTCGTTTAATATTATTATGATTTTAGACCTTATATGTTCATTTCCCCAAAATTCCATAATTATTGTTTTTTTTTCTTTTGATATTATAATTTTATATTCATGGCATAACTGATTTAACTGATGCGCAGAGTACTGCAAATTATTTATATTTTCTTGAATAATAACCACATCATCAGCATTAAAATGTTTAATATTTTAAAACGGTCCATTCCTATATGCCTACCTATATTAGCATTTCTTTTACAATCTTGGATGATGTCATTAATATATAAATTAAGAAGAGTAGGTGAGGTAACACTTCCGTAGCGTAGTGGTTAAGGCACTGCGCTACAAGCCGGAAGGTCGAGGGTTTGAATCACGGTGGGGCCAGACTTTTTATTTGACACAAACTTTTTGGCGGCTCAGCCTCCAACAGAAATGAGTATCAGCCGCTTTTTTTTAGGGTAAAGGCGGCCGTCACACTGGAACGACAACCCGACTGATATCAAGTGCCGCTCGTCCAGAAACAATGGGAGCCATAACCTCCTACTAACCCAAGGGCCTCAAGAGGCCTGTATTGGGATCACTTTATCATTTCAGGTGTCGTACACCTCTTACCTTACACCTCTCTTTATTAAAATGGCTTCTGTCTTTAATATGACTATATTTAATATAATTTGAGATGTTACATACGAACATTTTATCACATGAAATAATTTTCCGGGTAGCCATATGTATCTCCATAATATTCCATAACTTACCTCTATTAACATGATAGAACGCCTTCTCAAAGGTCAGTAAAATCAACATGCGTCTGTAGGTTATGTTCCCCCCCCTTTTTTTTTAAATTTGCTGCAAGTTAAATGCTATTTGATATTGAATATACTTGGTTACGTGTATTATGTCCTCACTATCGTGGTTGTACAGCGGCTCGCTTTGTTTCCCCGCAATTGATATATATATATAATTAAATACAAAAAATACCTACTACAGCCACTATAATAACTCTGCTTGTTATCCATTGTCAAGCATTGTTTCGAGACTCCCGCGTTTATATAAACGGACAACCATCATAGTGGGGCAATAATATTTACGTCCGTGCGACGCAGTAACAGTGCTGCCATGACTACAGGTAAACGTTCCGCTGTGTAGAATAATCATACATTTATTCCGGTGACAGTAAGTATTGTGATGCATTATAATAGCGGTGATTGAATTTCGCGGGTGACGGCGAGAAGAGTGGTCTCGCATTGGTGGGAATAGATTCGCGAGTCGTTAACTCGCGTGTTGAAACACCCGCGCAGAATTTTCGATGCGTACAGCCTTCCATTCCGGGAAGTTTTAGCTTATACCCTCGATGTCAAGAACGTTAGATGACAGAAGCTTCCATAGTATAAAAAGTCTCGATTGGAAGCCGAGAAAATTTCTTCCCCGACCTATATAATCGTTGCCAGAGTTGGGAGCGAGTTTGTTAGTTAAGCGACAGCAATATAGTGAGCTAAAATGGAAGAAAATATGACAACTGAAAGCGTTTGAAACTGTGGAAGTAATTTTGCGATAGATAAACTTTAAACCAAGAATTTATTAATATATATATCGATTAATCGTGTGATCGATATTGTTAACCAAAGTAGTACTTCAGTTGTTTCTCTCAAATTTACGCCACTGCAAAAAAAAAAAAAATGATAGTAATAATAATTATAAGAATTATGATTTTACAATCTGATTAATGTAATTAACAACATGTGTTGATAACATTAAAACTATTTTATTACAGGTGAGCACTCCGTTTGTTTACAATGACGCAGTAAAACCAATTTCAATTGCAACTGAGTCTCCATCTTCTGGTGCTGCAGCTGTCGTGACAGGTTGGGGAGTTACTCGTGAAGATACTAAGAACCAACGAGATTATTTGCCATCTCAGCTTCAAGAAGTACAAATAATTATCAATAGCGGGATAGGATGTTATTTGGCTTCGAAGTACCTTCACAATAATATGCTCTGCGCGACAGCTGCAAAGTTTTTCACAGGATCGTGTTATGGTGACTCCGGTGGTCCTCTAGTGTCGAATGGGAAACTTGTTGGAATAGTTTCGTCTGGAATATTTCGTTGCGGTTCAGTATTCCCTGAAATTTACACTAATGCTGCTAATTTTAGAGAATGGATTAAGTCCGAGACAGGAATTGCCTGAAATCTTCATATTCCCCTTATCAGCAGTTGTCTCTTGTGTATTTATTTGTGTCAGGCCTCTTTGTCAATTTCATTATTAATTTAAGTTACCATGTAGACTATTCTCTTAATGACTCAATCAAATTCCCGCCCCGTAGCTGAATATGCCTTGTCGCAGAGTTACGGAACTTGGGATGCTTCGGGTCTCTAAATGGGAACAAATTTTATCATGCAATTCGACCAGTATGTGAGCGATACCCACGCAGCATCGTGATAAACTTAGGTAACTACAATAAGTAACGGTTCCAGGTTGAGAGAAGTCAGCCATAACTGCTTGGGAACCGGATATGCTGACGACTTGTCAGTCCTACACTGGTTGAATTATCGTCTACCTCTGTGATTAACACATGTCGATGTGAGGCCAGCAGCAGAATGACCTGCCAAGGACCTTCTAGACTAGTCGCTCCATGCAGTTTGTTTTTGTTTATTTGACTCGTTAAAAATAAACTTTTTTTACCTGGAAAATAAGAAATAAATTGGATCACAAAACAGATTAATTAAAATTAAACTAATGCAAGTGGAACAGGTAACTGATGGAATTGCAACAGATAAAGGAGGGCTTCTATATCAGTGGGTCGGTGCGTTCCTTGTATATACATAAAGTAAGGAACCCGGGCCTAATGACATGGATTGATTTTTAGTATTCATAAAGGTTTATTTGTATTATCTATACATATATGATCCAAACGGTAAAACACTCTCAGTATTTTCATTAATATTTAAAGGAAGTGACACTATGAGGTATGTTTTAATTAATAAGTCAGGTTGATTTAACAACTCACCTCATAATTGTTGTTTTATGTCTGTTTTTTCTTCATTATGATTTATAACTTTAAGTTGTTTGTAATAGTTTAATACATTACCTGGTTGGGAAAGGTTTTTTTACAGAAGGGAGGAAATTATTAAAAACAGAGTGATAGCGAGGTTTTTTTTATTTCCGAGATTCTGTAAAACACTTCACAAACTTGCGTTATATATTATATTTTTGCACGATGGTTGATTTAAAAGTAATAGGTAATAGTAAAATAATAAAATCTTAGCTGGAAAAATTTGCGTTAATATATAAAAAAACTGTCAAACGTTAAGAGTCTGTCCAATGTTCATACGGTAAATGCCGAATATAATTTAGTTGAGACTACAGCAGTGCGTGTCACCAATCAGGTATAAAATGTCGTCAAGAACGAATTTATTGTTTTAGATTGTTTCAAATTAAAGTTCAATTCATTACAGTGATTTGTTTCGTATAATATATATCAACACTAACGTCAGGATATATATTTGTATATATATTGTACGTAGTATACATAAAGGGCACTGGGTAAGTAATTTGTAATATTACAGTATAGTTATTTAGTTATTTGTAGGTTGGCAATCCCGAAATTTAGGAAATTGAACTTTCAATCCTGGTCGCCATTATTGTATGTACGACAGAACGCACTATTGTATAAAAAATTGTTTATCTTTTTTTTTTGGCCTAATGTTTTGTTAATTTTAAGTTCAGAAAGTACAATTCAGTATCTTCAGGTGAGTTGTTAAATCTAACTCAATTTATTAACTTTAAGCATTATTATAACTCACCCGTCAGTTATTTTTGGTTCGAAACTGATAAATACACCGATCTGAATGTGAATTAGATCACACAATTTCTTTATTCACAGTCCAAAATCTTATGTTACTGTTAAATGCCTCATAAAAACCATCGTAAAATGTATGGAAAGAGAAATCTAGGAGGCACTGCTTTCACGAGAAAAAAAATGATTGTCAGAGATTTAATTGTTACAACTTTCATAGATATGATATGTATGAAACCTGTTAAAAATATCTTAAAGGGTTATTTTATGTATTAATATAAATAGTTGTGTGTTGGTAGGATATTTTACTGATATACATTTTTCAGTATTTACACATATTTCTATGCCTAAAGTTTTACTTTCATTCTCCTATCCATTCCATGTTCTCCAGTCGTTTTGATCTCATTCCAGTTTTTATTTCTTGCATCCACGAGTTTCGAGGCCTTCCTTTCTTCTTCTAGATGGACACCATTCCAGTGTTTTTCTGGGTAACTGTTCTGCTTGCATTCGTCGTACCTCTCCATACTAATATATATATATATATATATATCCATCCATAGTAATTCTGCCGGAAGGCAGGTCCTTCACTGCAATGATAGCATTTTCATGCTATGCTTGCAGCTTTACTAGAGAATTGTGTAGGTGTGGTAGCTTCCCGTTGTTTTCCACACCGGCGAAGGATGTTCGTAATGATGATGATGATAAGGATGATTATGATGATGATGATGGCCATATGATTTCGGGGACCGTTTGGGCCTTAAAGGTTTCCTGAAATTTGTCTTACAGGTGAGGAAAAACCCCGATAAAACCTCACACAGAAAAACTGCCCCGACCGGAGATCGAACCCGAGCCCGCTGCGTGACAAGGCAGCACGCTACCTCGAGACCACAACGGTGGACTATATATATATAATCTTAAAATTATAAAATGGCTGCTATTTTAACATGTATTTAAAACTTGTTTATTATTAAATCGGTCAACAACGAATGCGCTAAAGTTTAATCTTGATAATATAATAACTGATAAGTGTTCAAGGGCTGAAATAATAAAAATGTGACAGTAAAATGTCCTTTTTAACAGCTATGATGGATGTATTTCGAAAGGCCTACGAGTTATTTTAACTGAAATTATACTTACAGGGAACTGTAAACCATTGCACTCAAAAACGTGCCTTGACATTTCTTTCAGAGGAACGTTGTTATGTACCAAGGCCGTGTCCAAAAATTATGTGCCGCTTTTAACTTCAAGTCACAGAAATCGAAGTCGGAATTCAACAATGGTAACTCACTATACGAACCTGATGGACTCCCTGCACGAGTAAATGGGGACGGGACACGGCGAGGACGCAGGTTGTGTTATCCAATCTGCTAGTTCAGGAGTTGTGTTATTTCCTTGAGTTTAAATCAGAGATTTGGCGTTGGATTTTATTGCCCTGCATTTTAAAGCGGCAGATACATTTTTGGACAGTCACTTGCTATATCATAACTTTTCTCTGTGAGAAATGTCAAGGTTTATTTCGGAGTAAATGGTTGACAATTTCCTTGTTAGACAAATACTCATGGAAGGTAAAGTAGGAGGCTTTACCATAACCTAAAATGTTGTCATTTGTATGCAAATGTTAGACACGCGCGGATATATGACACGACCAAAGTTTTAGGATAATTCGGTTGAAAGTGCGCCTTATATTCGGATATATACGGTGTATTTCGCATGTATGTACCAAATTTTTCTTAGGCCCTATATTTAGGAAACTAAGCCCGTTTTAATGCTTTATTCCCCTTTTTTGTGTTTATATGTTTTATGTTCGGTAGAGTAATGAAATAAAATTGTAAATGTATATTATAACTGTAAATGCAGCAAATCCTGTGAAAATCAATAATGCACTTTTATGTGTTACTGTCACTATGATTTTTATGTAAAATAAATGTGGTCAATAAAACAATATATTTTATTTGCCTATCATTGAATCCTTTTAAGTGGTCCAATTGAAGTCAATACAATACCTAACAATAGTTTAAGAACACGAATCAAGCCTTGATACAGAACTACTGAACTATCGCCAGTTCAAGAACCGTTCAAGGAATTTGTTTTATCACTGAATTTGGGTCAGTATGGTACCGAACGCAGTAATTGAGTAGCTACACAGCGACTCCTGGTGGAAAAAATCAGCTACGATGTCGGACCCGAAGCAATGAAGCTATTGTCTTTATTATGATGAAAATATAAAAAAATACAATCTTCACTGACCCTATCTAAAATTACCATGTCCAAAACGTGTGTGTGTGTGTGTGTGTGTATGTCTGTCTGTTAATGATCCAGCGGATACAATTTTAGATTCATCGATACCAAACTTGGCATATTAACAGTCAATTAAAATGTAAGCTGAAGTTCATTAACCAGCGAAATTGATTCATTAAGTGTATTTTTTATTACCCTATATAAAACTTTCCTCATTAGAGGATTGCCTCAAGGACAAAGTGATACAGACAATTAATTTTTGTAATTGATGAAATACATTTTGTAAATATATTTTAAAAAATTCAACTTGTAGGCCTAATTGAAGTATACATACTATAAAGTAATTTTGTAAATATGGTTTCTTAAAATTGAAATTGATCCTCTAATCTTCACCTGAAGGGAAAATTTTAAATTCGCTCTAGCGGTCACAATTTTATATGTTTGACAACGGAGCACACTGTACGCTATTAAAATAAAACGGGAATGGTATTCTCCAAAATTCAGTGAAATCCGACCAAAGAGGTGGGGGCTTATCTGAAATCGAGAATTAAAAATTCTGACATGTGTAGGCCTATGTCAGCGCAATATATATCATACAAATAAATTAACTCTTAAGTTTACAAAGTATCCTGTAAGATACATTGATTTAATTAATTTTTTACTTGTTGTTGATGATGATGATTATTTTTAATAAAGTAATGAAAAGAAAACGAATGAGTAGAATATTATTATAATTTTTGTGAAATTATACAATAAAAAACAGATAGGCCCTACTCTTACGGGTATCCATGATTTGTTTTCACTCGAGTCCAACACTTTTAAAAGCTGACATCAGATTTTTTTTCCAATTTAATAAAGGAAGTAATATTCCGTATACTTAGCAGAACGCGACCGTGAATTCGATTTACTTAGAATGTAGTAAATAAATTCCTTTCTGACGAACGTTTTTACATTGTATGACATATCATGGTGTATATACTACTTAGGAAAAGTGTAAAACTAATGTTTCATTTTCTTTCCAAAAAATTATTAGTTTTATGTATTTCCTAAAGAAATGTATAATTTCCGAATTTTATAAAATCCCGGAAATATATACGCTGAAAACTGACCAACAATGCTAGTAATGTATTGGATCCAGTTCTTGAAAACAGCGACATCTGTGTAGACTCCAGGTAAACCAATCCATCCACAACGAACACCCCAGGATACAATTCCAACGAGTTTCCCTTCTGAGACGAGAGGTCCAACCGAATCTCCCAGACAGGCATCCTTACCACCCATGACGACTCCTGCACAGGTCATACGACCCTTGACACCACCGAGGAAGTTGTAATTCATATTGCAATCATCGTGATCCACAATGTTTACTTGGACCTGCTGCAGTTGAGATGGTTTTGTATCTTCATCGAATAAAGTTCCTCAACATGTTACTGTCACAGCTGTACCAGCAATGGAAGCCATTGTTGTCAGTTCTGTTGGTTGCACTGCATTGCTGTAGACTATCGGTGTCAATATTGGAATGCATTTAAGTTGCTTAATCCCTGAAGACTAGGATTAGTAGAATTTTATCAATCAACATTTCATAGCAGTGACCAACCTCATGGGCTAGTGGTCAGCGTTTATGACTACTGTTCAAGAGGTCCCGAGTTCGATTCCCGGTGGATTAATAGTAATTTTTCCTTGAAGGGTATTATTCCTGTGGTTGCCCATGGTCTGGAATTTACGGTAGTTCAAGTTTAGGTTAAGAATTCTCCTGCCGCTTCATTAACATCATCCATCTTATCATTGGTTTAACGTAACTCCGCTTTCTAAGCGCCTCAACTTCATGAAGTGGGTTATAATTAAGCCAGTGCCAGGATAGAACACGAGAAATTATAACTTGGGGCACTGAATGAAATAATATTTAAGAACTGTTGCATTTTTGTATATTTTATTTTACTGGTTGAGTGGAAAATAAGGCCTTGTGGATGCAACATTGCAGGATTAATAAGTTATTTTGTATTGCGGATGAGCCCATGTAGGACAACGCAAAGTACTTAGAGGCGTTTCCTTTGAGCCCAAATTTCTTTCATTCTCTTGCTATGAGCTTGTTTTCTATCATCTCTCCAAGTTGTTCCAGTTTTTTTCTTCGGTTTGTCCTCTTGGTCAACTTGCCACTTATTCACCTTAATTCTAAATATTCCTCTGTTTGGGATATCTTCTTTAGTAATTCCTGCCAATTTTAAGTTCTTTTTGGCTTCAACAATCCACTTCATAGTATCCACTGGAGCTTTTTTTCTGTTTTCGTAGAATTCGATTATCTGTTTTGTAAGCCTATTTGAGTTCATTCGTTTAATATGGCCATAAAATTTTAACCTTCGTTTTCTAATATCAGTATGAATGTCTGTATATATTTTCATTTCCTTTTTTTCTTCTGAGTCTAAATGCTTCACCTATTACTTGTAGACCTAAAACTTTTCTTATAATTTTGCATTCTTTTTTCACTATATTTTCGATATTTTTTTTCTTTACAAAATTAATGTTTCTGCTCCATAGAGGCACTCTGGTTTAATTACAGTGTTATAGTGTCGTAATTTTCTATGTAAATATATGCGAGTAAGACGAAATGCTGTTTCCATTTTTTGGCATCTGCTTTTATTGGCTTTAGTTTCAATTCCATTTTCCTGAATTATTTATTATTATTATTATTATTATTATTATTATTATCATCATCATCATTATCATCTACACTTCAAGGTTTAGGCGATTTGCCTGTTCCGAATTCACAATGATTCCTTCCATCTCTTCCTACATCCCTTAATTTATTATTATTATTATTATTATTATTATTATTATTATTATTATTATTACAAACAGGGATGTTGAGTAATTATAAATTAAACATATGCTCAATTTACAAATATATGCTGTTATGCATTACAGGGATTATCTTCGTCCCAAATTCTCTTAGAAGACATTAAACTGAAAAAATATATAACTGTTGTTCTCCCAGTTATATTATATGGGTGCGAGACATGGACTTTTACTTTAAGGAGAGAAAATTTATTTGCATTTGAAAATAAAGTTCGCAGGAAGAAAAATAGAAACAAGAATACAGCAACCCACTCTTCCTAACAGATTGAATCCCTGCTCGGGTAAGAGCGGAGTGAAGTGAGGCGGGTCGCGGCGCGGAAGGTAGGTAGTGACCAAAGAGGGATAAATAGATGTGAATGGAGAAGACTACATAAAACTGAACAACATGATTTTTATAGGAAGCCAGATTATGATCAGGACAGTTAAGTCTCGTAGACTGCGATGGACAGGATATTGGCTCAAATGGGGAATGAAATACGTGTATGAAAGCTTCTTGCAGGATTACTAGAGGAAAACACCCAGTTTGTAGAAAAATAATAAGCTGTGAGAATAACATTAACCATGATTTGAGAGAAATAGATTATACAGGGAATGATTGAAAAAACATTAGCTCAGGATATGGATGTATGGAGAACTTATGTATGCGTTGCTATGAACCTATGAGTTCGATAGTGCCAGTGAGTTTGTTAGTTATACTTTGTGTCAACAAGTTTTAAATTTGTTAGTACATAATGAGTTCACCGCTGTGGTCTCGCGGTAGCGCACAGCGTGCCCGGGTTCGTTTGCCGGTTGGGACAAGCTTCCTGGGTGATATTTTTCCGAGGTTTTTCCTCATCTGTAAGAAAAATGTCAGTTTATCTTCGAGGCCGTAAAAGTCCCCGAATATCTGTCCATCATCATCATCCCCGGTGTGGAAAGCAAAGGGAAGTTATCACACGTACATTTCACTAGTAAACTTGCAAATCATAAATAGCATGAAGATGGCAGTGAATTACCTGCCCTAGAGCATAACATTATAGAATGGTGCGTATTGATGTATATATCTATTTTTGGTCAAAGTGTATTGATAAATATCGCAATGGGGGGATGTAACGCATATCTTTAATTTATTGTAATCGTGTTCGTATAAAATATAAATAGAGTTAGAATGTGCCCAGCTTCAGAGATCTGGAAGAGACAGTACTCAACACAATGCTTCGTTTAATTGTCGTTAGTCTGTTTTTCACCATTTGCTTTGGTAAGTAACATAATACTAAACTTTATTGCTTTCTCATACTTAATTGATCATTGCAAAAAAAATGTCGATTTTAATATTTTAATATTTCCAAATCATCGAGGCGACCCGTGAATTTATCAAGAGAATTTGTAAATAAAGTGTGGCATTTGTTAGGACAATTTAACGAATAAAATTAAGATGTTTACTCACAAATTTATATATAATAATAGTTATTTTAAAATATTTATATACTTAATAATGTTACTAGCGATGTTTGGAAACAAATGAGAAATATTTGGTTATGTTCAATTTTTTTATCCACTGCAACTCGATCATATTTTTATATTGTCAATTTGGATCACAATATTATAACAATACACCGAAGTGTAGATAAAATTAAACACATGAGACTATATATTATAACCAACATTATAGGTTATTAAAGTTTTTAAGGAAAAATCTCAGTAAAGCCATTATTTAAAAACACAATTATTGCACACACAATTATCAAATGTGTAGTTCAAAGGAATCTGTTCATTATTTCCTATATTCAAATTATTTGTCAAGAGTCAGTCACTGCAAAATAATTCTCTGAGCTGTTCAGAATATTAAAAAAGACGAGGTTTCTTTATCTAAAAAGCAGAAGCTGATAAAGAGGAATCCATAAATGTGAAGGTGAAACACGTCTGTCATTAGTTGTAAAACAAAATTCATTGAAACGTGATAGGTCATTAATTTCCATTTGGGGCACGAGTTAAATAGTTTATGTAAGAATACGCTATACATTTGTACTCATCAATGTGCAGGAGTACAGCTTTACAATACATGTCCCGCTTACAATCCCATTAAATGACTACTATCTATCTCACTGTCACTATCAAACCCTTACATTAACGGCCGCGTGGACATAATCTCTCCATATATCCCTATCTTGAGCTAATGTTTTCCAATCATACCCTGTTTAATCTATTTCCCTCAATTCATGATTGTTATTCTTCCACCTCATATTTGGTCTACCATCTGACCGCTTTCTCTCTGGTTTCCATATAAAAAAGCTTCCATGCCCCTATTTCATTCCCTAGTTTTGCCACATGTCCTGCCAACTAAATATACAAGACCTAACTGTTATTATTATATCTGCTTTCCTATGAAGATCATTGCACATGTTGTGTAATCTTCTCCATTCTCCTGTCTGTTCATCTCTCATTGCTCAAGAAATTGCCTTTCTTACCTTATTTTGTTTCAGTTCCATGAGTTATTAGTGTTAGCTATTTTTAGACTACATCCACATTGTACTTTGTTTAGTCTATATTTCAATATTATTTTAAAATTGTAATATGTATTTAATTTTTGTGTGGTTTTATTACTCGCTGCTTGAATGGAAGAGAAGGCCTTATTGTTTTAATTCTCCGAGCTTAATAAAGTATTAGTATTATTAGTATAAAATTATTAAAATGCATAATTTGTTGGACTGTTCACTTAGTTATGTAAGACCGGTATTAGAAATTAGAGTGGAGACTGTTCTTATTCTAACAATTATCACCCATAATATCATTGGGGTAACATAACCCCACCATCTAGACGCCCAAATTTCAGAAGTAAGTTACAATTACGCCAATACCAGAAATGTTGACATGACAACCTGGGCATTCAATAAAAAAAATGTTCACAGTTCTTGTCTTGTTAGAATGATAGGGAAAACGAATCATTATGTTTCCATCTATTATTCCGTTATGCTGTTTCCTAGGAATTATCCGAATAGAATCCCTCCATTAGTCTATACTTTGTTAAAGATATTTTCCTCATAAGGTTTCCCATTAAAATACTGATAGCTCTCTTACAGTCACTCATTCCTGCTACATTATCGAACTATTTCAAGCCATTTGAATTTAATAAATCCGACAATATTAGGGCAGGATATAAATTGTGAAATATTAAGTTCATTATATTTCATATACTCACCATTGTGGTCTCGAGGTAGCGTGCTGCTTTGTCACGCAGAGGGCCCGGGTTCGATTCCCGGTCGGGACAGGCTCCTGGGTGAGGATTTTTTGGGTTTTTTCATCAGATGTAAAATGAATGTCAGGACGTTTAGGGTCCAACGTTCACCGAAAATCATCCGTCCAACCTCACCATCCTTATCATTATTATCATCATCCTTCGCAGGTGTGGAAAGCAATGGGAAGCTACTACACCTGTAATTCCCAAGTAAAGCTGCAATATCTTTATAATTATTAAAGTTGCAAAGCATGGCATGAAAATGCTATGATTGCAGTGAAAGACCTTCCCTCGGTAGAATTACTATGGATGGATGGACAGTTCATATAACTAACCAAATCTGATTCACTGGCAGTAGCAGGGGGTTGTATTACGCTTGGTACTTTTAAGTCAGGATTATACAATACATGTTGTTAAATAATTCAATTTTCTGAAGAGTTAAATTTATTGTATGTCATTAATAATTTATCATTTTTCAATCTTGTACATTTTATATTTCATTCGTTAAATATAGATTAATCAATATATGTTTTAAGTAATACGGTAATTATATTGTATGTATACTATTTAATATTTATCTTTATTATAATTAGATGTAAGAATCATTTTTGTATTTTTCTAACCTGGTGAAGTGGTAGACAAGACCTTTATGGCCTTAATTTTACCTCTTTTATTACCCATTCGTGTCACATGCATTCTACACGAGACTTAACTGTTATTACTTTCTTCTGGTTTCCTATAAAGATAATGTAGACCACTGTTATATTTTATTCTTCATTCGCCTGTCAGTTCATCTCTCTTTGGTCCAAAAATGTTCGTAAGAACTCCACTCAAATATTCATAACTTTTTATCCTCAAATAAAGAAAGACACCATTTTTCGAATCTATATAATATAACTGGGAGTACAAGAGTTTTATATATTTTTAGTTTAAGTATTTTGATAGAAGTTGGGACGACAAGAGGCCCTGTATTGCATAAAAGCATTAATTTTTCAGAATTAAACCTATGTTTAATTTCCTTGTGCATCCATTCCTGTCTGTAATTTTTGTTCCTAGATATATAAATTCAGTTACTTGTTCAAAATTTTCTTCATTCGGCATTTACAGTCCATTTCCATTAGATAATGTATTTCTATGTGTGAACATATATTTAGTTTTATTGATGTATATTTCCAGCCCTACTTTGTTAGTACTATTCAATAGAATGTGCATGTATAACTGAATTTGATTTTCAGGTGCGGAACAAGCTCGTATAATTGGTGGATATCCAACTGAAATGACGAAGCATCCATTCCAGGTAATCTTAATATTTATTCTTAGTTACAAGTCATACTTAGGTATATATTTATAGATTCCAAATATTCAGAAACAAAACACTATAAATATTTCCGTCAGGCCGAGTATATTAGTCTATGGATCATTATTACACGCTTTTGGAAATTGAGACAGGAGAATCAAGAATTTACTAACTTAAATTTTAAGCAAAATTATTTAGTTAAATGACAAAATAATGTAATCTATTCGAAACAATATTAAGTCCTTGGTATATGTTCTATGATACTAAATTTTAGTCTTATTATTATTTGAGGTTTTTGTCTTGTGCTACCACGTCGCCTTTTATGCATTTTCTGGTTATCTCCCCTGACATTCGCGGAATTATAATCCATTTCTTAGTTTCGGGCAGCTGGAAAACTGATTTATGTTATCCTGCTATATGATGGGCGATAAACGATAATGATGAGCCAGGAGATTTCATAGCCTAAACTTAAACTAAATTCCTACTCATTGTCAATAACAGCAGTTTTCCCCTTTAATGATAAATTATTTTTTCTTACCGTGATTCGACCCTGGTACCTTAACTATAGTAGTCAGAAAGGCTGACCATTATCTTATGAGGCTGGTCTATTATTTTAATACGAACTATTAATTAAATTTCCAATTTCATAAAATAATCTCCATATTTAAATATTTTAACTCAAGATAAATGCAAAATTAATTTTCCTTAAAATTTTGTTTCCCATCATAATACTCTTTCTTATAATAGATTGTAGACATGTTGTAGTTTGTCCAAAATATATGGAGTGAAATAAAACCTTGATTTCAAAATTTGTTTACGTTTAGTCGACATATTTAAAATGTCTGGAATTCAAAACCCAACTTAATGCATAGAATAAGATTCTCTTATAAAGGACTGGAGTTGAGGTTGTCAACCTTTTTCGACTCGCGAACCCCATCCACAACGATCTGAGTTGGGTGAACCACTGACTTTTGAATATACATAGAGTAGAAATGCATGCAATTTAATTCCAAGTAAAAGGTTTAATAACATTAAATTAACTTAACCCTTAACTGTTAAAACCTGAAATTACTGTAGTTACGTCTTAAAATTTACACAAAATGTCGGCTTAGTTGTAGCGAAATGAAATGAATTCCTAACGTTCTTACATAACTGTAAATCAGGCTTTCGCGGCAAATGTTAATTTATTGTGGAAATAATGTGATAAATTCCCGATGTTATACATATATAACAAGGGGCATTATAGGGTTAATTTAATTTTAAAATAATAATTTTTTATTATTATTATTTATTAAAGTAAAGTAAAGTAATCCCACTACATGCCTCAGGAGGTCCTTGGGGTAGTAGGAGGTTAAGGCTCCCACTTTTCTGGACAATTGGCACTTGATGTCAGCCGGGTTGTCAGCCCTGCGTGACGGCCGCCTTTACCCCCCAGAACAATCATCTGGTACTCATTTCCGTTAGAGGCTGAGTCGACCCCAGGGCCATAGTGCCACCAGAAGCTTTGGGTCAGTTTAAAAATCCTGACTCCTCCGGGACTTGAACCCTCGACCTTCCGGCTTGTAGCGCAGTGCCTTAACCACTACGGTACGGCGTACCCCCTATTATTAATTATTATTATTATTATTATTATTATTATTATTATTATTATTATTATTATTTATTGTCACCGTGATAGTGCCGCAGAAATGAAGGAAACAATAATAGGCCTAACCTCGAAACCCGCCATTAGGGAAATGCAGACCACCCTTAGTCCTATATGATCGTCCACCTTTGTAATCAATATATGTGGATATCATGCCAATAAATAACTTCTAGACCAAGGGATTCTAGGGCTGCCGTATATGGAGTAGAGACAATAGTTAGCCACCACGAATATTTAACAATGTTGACAGGGTAATCCAAATAATATGAAGAAATAACAATCAATGTCACATTTTTAAAATTTTGAGCAAATACATTTTTAACACTAATAAAATTCATATCAAATTCCGTTGAAGTGAATAGTCATAAGATAAAAACTTAAAATATGTACCTTTTGGCAGGTGCCGTTCTACCTAAATGCCTCCAGATAACATTTTAATGTAATATTTTAACACAGTTTGGATGACGGCACCTGCCAAAAGGTACAAATTTTAAGTTTTTAACTTATACATTTTTAAGTTTGAAACTTTGATGCTTATTTAATTAATTAATATAAAATTATGGAATATTCACCTGAAAGGTCCGTCTCCTCAACTTAATTATTTAATTAAGTTGAAGAGAAGGACCTTTCAGGTGAATATTCCATAATTTTATATTAATTTTGAATAATATCTCAACGGAACACATCATGAATCTCATAAAAGTTTATTTAATTAATGTTTAGAAAAAATGTTTCAACGTGGAAATGTTTGCTCTGACATCTATATTAAAATTGTGAACCCGTAATTTTACTTAAAGGTAATATTGTTGTTGAATTCTTCAATAAAGCACCTTGGTGTAAAATTTTACAGTGATAGAACAATCAAAGTTCAGGTAAATTGAATTTAAACAATGCAATAAATCACTACAATAATAAGAAAATTATTTCTTTTTGCACGATCGCGCGTTCTGTTGTACTTACAGCGATGACAACCATGATTGGAAGTTGAATTTCCTAAATTCCAGGGTTTGCCAACCTATAAATAACTAAATAACTGTACTGTAATATTACAAGTTGCCTACATAGTGCGGGAAATAAATTCACTGCCCTTTATGTGTACTACGTACAATGTATATATACAAAAATATATCCAACAGTTACTGTTAATATACATTACATGAAACAAATCACAAACATTGTAAAGTAATTAAAATTTACTTGGAAACAACATAATACAATAAGTCCACCTTTGTGGTCTCGACGTAGCGTACTGCCTTGTCAAGCAACGGGTCCGGGTTCGATTCCCAGTCGGGACAGGCACATGGGTGAGGTTTTTCTGGGTTTCTCCTCACCTGTAAGACCAGTGACAGAAAGCTTAGGGCCCAACGGTCCCCGAAAATCATCCGACCATGATCATCATCCTTATCATCATCATCATCATTCACCGGTGTGGAAAGCAACGGGAAGCTACCACACTATAATTGCCTAGTAAAGCTGCAAAGCATAGCATTAAAATACTATGATTGCAGTGAAAGACCTGTCCTCGGGCAGAATTACTGTGGATGGATAATACAATAAATTCTTACTTCACGCCATTTTATGTCTGATTGGTATCACGATCTGGTGTAGTCTGAACTAAATTACTTTCGGCATTTACCGTATAAGCATTGACAACACTTTTAATCATTTCCTAGCTACTATAAAAAGCACTTCCCAAGTCCGCATTGCAGTATACTATTTATTGACAGTGGTTTATTCCTGTATATGTCTGCTATAAGTCAAATAAAATAAAATGGAATTTTGCGTTTTATTAATCCTCTTCAGAATTGAGACTTTCATTGATTGATCCTTTCACATTTGGACTTTCATTGTTCCTCATTAAGAGTCCTAATTTTATCGCCTTATTACAGTGGGCCACGGTTATTATTTCCGACTTTCATTCCATCTTTTAGTGGACTGAATAACTTGGAAATCAATTCCCTTTCCCTGGGAATTTCAAAATAATTCTATCTCCATTCTTCTGGATGTAGATCTTCTCCCAAATTGTGAATCTGTTATACTTTTTGTTTTAATAAATTGGTGTAATATCGGGGTAACGTAACTCCGCCTTCCAGGTGTCCAACCTAAGAATGAAATACAAATCCGTCAATGTCATGGGAGGAAGCCAGAAATGTTACGAAAGACAACGTGGTGGCATCTGACCAAAAACAAAAATGGTTTTCCTATAGATGTTATGTTAAAAATAAAAACAAAAAATAAGTCAGTATATAAACGGTATATTAACTCATTATAATTTATTACTTCCTTTACATTTTATTTATTGATTTACTTTTTTCATGCATAGTAAATTGAAGCTGTTTAGAATCTGTTGTTTTTATTCTTTTAATTAAGGGATTTGTATTTTGTTTAATTACAGTGATTATCATTATTGTTTGTAACTATGAAATAGCATTGTTATTTTATTCAAATATGGAAACATCTTCATAATTTATAAACTTTTTACATTACAAGAATGGTCCACATTAACCTCCACAGTCGGATAAAGTGGACCCCAGGTTCACCTTAGGTTTTAATCAATTTAAATTTATTTACTCTATTAATTTGTACTGACAGGCACTGATTAATCTAAAAATGTTTATGATGATCGTAATTAAAAAGCGTTGATATTTATTTAATGTTTTGAAAAATTATTGTTGATAACATTGACACGTCATTCAACGGCAGAAAGCGACAGACTTTAGGTTTAGTAAAATTACAAGGATATAAAATAAATCAATTAAATAAAAGGTTTCTGCAGATAGTATCCTTATTGATAAAATATACTTATTCGTGGAGGATACACATTGACCGAATTCATTTGTCATGTTTAATAATCGTATATAGCCACCATGTCACATAATATTAAACCAAACCCGTAAGTATATTAAAGCACCATCAACGTGATATAATATATTTAGGAGCTTTTTCAGCATTTGTTATATTCAATAACAGATATTAAGAATTTATTCTAAGCTTGAAAAACTTTTAAAATGGTCATTTCCATAAATATCACAAATAAAACATTCTTCGTACAAAGAATGAAAGAAACTGGCCTTGAACGCATCAGAATTGATGAGGGATAGAAGGTAAAATATTTTCTGTTCGATCCCAGCACCATTTAAAGAAGATATTAAAAGGGTCCACTAAAACACAAGGGTCCACATTACCCGAACTTCCCTTTACATATTCTTTTACTAGTTTTAATTTTAATTGTCGGTTAACCGTGTGGTATCGTGTTAGCGGGCTGCCTTATCACATAGTGCACCCGGTTTCGATATCCGATCGGGAGAGTTTCCTGAAAGAGGTTTTATCACGGCTTTCCCTCTCCCGTAAGACAAATTTCAGGAAACTATAAAGCCCAAAACGGGCCCCGAACATCATATGGCCATCATAATCACCGTCGTTCATATTCGTCTTAGATTAAACTTAGGACTAAGGTCTCTCCTGGCGCACCACTATCATCACCATCACTCATCTCATCATGGGGGCATCGTAACCTCTCTGCCAGGCGCCCCAACCTTAGAAGTGTGTTCCAATTACTCCAATGCTAGGAGAGAACAGTAGGAAAGTCGAAATGACAACCAGGGATGGCTTTGAATAAAAAAATAATTGTCTCTTAACTTCGTTGTATTATTAGATATTATTTTCATGATTGTTCAGTTAGGCCTAATCTTGTAGTATATAACATTATTGTGTTTTTATACTTGAATGTAACATATGTTTTACCTGATGAGCGGAAAAATGGGCACAATGTCTCAACTCGACCAAGGTAAATAAATAAATAAATAATAAAATCGATGTGAAAAGTCGTATTATATAAACTGTTAGAAAATATTAGATTATTAGATTAGATTATTAGATTAGATTTATTTAGCCTGCTGGAGTTAAGGCCATGTGGCCTTCTCTTCCACTCACCAGGACAAACATATATTACATCAGAATATAACAATCTTAATTAACTCTAATATTAAACACTAAGTAAAAATTTGATCAAAAGATAATATCTAATATACGTATTACGATCTATAATACAACCAGTTAATATTAGTTAAAATTAAGACTAAAACTAATAATAAAATACAAAATGACTTAGCATTTATGAGATCAACATATAAGAGAACTGGGATAGGATCATTAATTTTGAAATTCCCGGGGAGAGGGATTTGATTTGCAAGTTCTTCTGTCCACCCTTAGATGTAGTGGGAGTCGGCATCCAGGTCCGACAACGCAAAATTCAACAGTCTGGAAGGCTGAAGACGATTCGCAGATAAATTGAAACATGTACAAAAGAACTCAGCAGTTTATGAAGTAAATTGTAATAGACTAATCATATTTAATTACTTGTTATGTACGTAAAAATAACTGCATATTTTTGTGTAATTCAGGTATCGTTGGAAAAACATGGAACTCATGCCTGTGGTGGATCCATCATAAGTCGAGACTGGGTAGTTACAGCTGGGCACTGTGTTGCTAAAAGATTTTCACCACCTACTAAGTAAGAATATTTAGAATTACATGATAATTCTTATCAAACATACTATCTAGCTAGTTATAACTAAAATAAGTAGATAATCTACTGTGTTATAGTCAACATTAATGAAATTCATAATAAAACTCCGTTGAAGTATTAACTAACTAACTGACTGGCTCTATTGAACCCGTTGTTTCAGTGCCGCGCGGACATAAGCTCTCCATACATTCCTATCCTGAGCTAATGTTTTCCATTCATCCTCTGAATATTCTACTTCCCTTAAATCATGGGTAATGCTATTCTCCCACATCATTTTTTATCCACCAACTGAGCATTTTCCCTCTGGTTTTCCTACAAGAAGCTTCCATGCACCTCTTTCATTCGCAATTCTTGCCACATATCCTGTCCTTCGGATCTACGAGACTAAACTGTTCTTATTATATCTGGCACTCTATACATGTCATGAAGCTGACTATTACGCAGTTTTCTCCATTCACCTGTCTGTTTATCTCTTTTTGGCCCAAACATTTTCTTAAGAAGTTTATTCTCAAAAACTCGTAATCTTCTTTCATCCCTTAAATTAAGAGTACATATTTCACGTTCTTTTGATGTAACTCGTAGAATAACAGTTTTATATATTTTCAGTTTGTTTTCGTCTGCTGACGATGGGACTAGTTGCGCTAGGCCTACAGTTAATTAACATTTTAAACGTTGAGACAACCTAAAATATTAATAATTATATAAATTAATGTTATAATTTTGATATTGTGTTAGTTGTTGTGTAGTTGTTACTATTATCATTGTACTTTAGTAGAGTCCATGCTACACTGCAGTGAGTGAGTACACACCTTTCTAGTATGTTATACATAGATAGAATAAATCTACTCGTTCCTGTTTTTGTACATGCGATGTTTTGTATAGGCCTAAATGAAAATGCGCACAAGTCCTGTATAGAACTAAGTAGAACTTGTGTCTTGCTAAACTTCGTGTCCACAGTTCTCAATTATTGATTTGGGTAGTTTTTTTACATGTTGTAATGTGGTAACTATCACAAGATAGTTCACAAAGTTCAGATACACATGTTGCGTTAGTGTCATGGTGGGTCTTCACATTACATACTTTGTGGTGGTATCCATACGTTGCTGGGGAATTTACAAAATTGCATAGATCTTGAATGGCTTCCATCCATGTCTCATTTACCATTGCTTCTGTTGAATAAAATTCGCTCCAGATCTCTTTTTTCCGTCTTCTCATATCCATTAGTTTTCCACAGTTCTCCGTAAATAGTAGGTTAAATTTTGTCCTGAGATCTTCTACTAGGAAGGTCTCTCTGACAAGTACATAGACGAGTCGTGATCGGGTGTGTTCGGAAAATCCTAGTGATGACTTCAGGAACGGGGCTTTCACGGTCTTTATCATTGACATATCTTTTATCTCTAGCTTTTCCCAGGTTTCTGTACCGTATATTAGAGTGGGTAATCTTTTCATCGAATAGTTTCATAGCGGTTTCTAGAAATAATTTGGATGCTTGTCTTATCTCAAAGATTGCCTTTGTGGCTGCTGCTGATCTAGCTTTGATGTGAATCCTGATTTTATTGTCGTCTGGAAGGTTATGCGCTGATATGTTTGAAAAACTGTATTGATGAATCCTAAACGTGTGTTATCAACTACAATAACAACGAATGACGCTTTAGTTCGTAGTTACTAGGCAATAAAACCTGTACTTTATATTCAAACAAAACACAAAACACTTTATCAAAACATAAAATACAGTTCAACAAAACGAAAAATACACTTTAATGGTATATATATATATATACACACACAACAAGATCAACATTAAAACAGTGTTTGTTGATTTATCGTGTCACTTTTTTCCAAAGTCCATTTTACTCGTACTCTATTTCTAACACTGTTTCCGCAATAAATAGATTTAAATAAATATACTAAATATAAAACATATACTAAACTACTCTGAACGTAGAAAAAATATTGTTGATAACGCGTTTAAAAAATAGGTTTAGTAACTTGTCATCTGAATAACTATTATACGAGTTAACTACTATATCATTGACATGACTAATTAAGTGATCCCACAACAGGCCCGGAGGCCCTTGAGGTAGTGGGAGGTTAAGGCTCCCACATTTTCTAGACAATCAGCACTTTATGTCAGCCGGGTTGTCAGCCCTGCGTGACGGCCGCCTTTACCACCAGAACAAGCGTCTGGTACTCATTTCCGTTAGAGGCTGAGTCGACCCCAGGGCCATAGTGCCGCCAGAGGGTTTGGGTCAGTTTAAAAATCCTGCCCCCAACGGGACTTGAACCCTCGACCCTCTGGCTTGTGGCTCAGTGCCTTAACCACTACGCTACGGCGTGCCCCGACATGAATAATTCTTACAAAACAAATGTCGGTTTATAGCAATTTATCTTACAGAGGATTTTATTATTTAAGCATATTTTACTATTTAATGAATCTCTTTCCCAAAGACTATAATTTTATTTTCTTGAGATATTTGCATGACATACATGTACATTGCTGTTATTTTTGTGTCGTAGATACATTTATAATGTAACAAGTAATACTATTTCATTTTTAAGCTAATCTTGTCAAAATTAAAATCTTATTTGTAGGCATGCAATCGTTTCTTGTTCCAAATAATTTTCTTGTTTATCCCAGTCCACGAGATTATCTTAAGATTGATTATAGAGATCCGTTGCCCAGCTGTTGATTGATTCGATTGATTGATTTTGTTTTATAGTGATGATCCAAGGAAATTTCGAGTACGTGTTGGCTCTTCCTACAGGGAGCAGGGCGGTTCTGTTCATCAAGTATCAAAAATCATTCTTCATCCTGAAATTAGACGACAGTATTTTATGCACAATGATATTGCTCTTATAAAGGTCAGTATGTATATATTAGAATAAAGCAAAAAATATTTTTTTTTGTAAAGCGTAATACTATCCGACAAAGCGGAACATTGACCTATTTCGTTTATGGATGATTTACAAATTATTGCCCTGTCATCCCGCGTATATTCACTTCACGTCAGTCTGTGGCGTCGAGGAGTGCAGCTATTATTCTAAGTAAACTGGGCAAGTGTTTCTTCTTCTTCATTTTGCGGGATAGGAAAATTGCCTGTACCGCCTCACAGTTGTTCTGTCCATCTTTTCACTGGCCTTCCTACATTCCTTGAATCTCTTGGCTTGTAGTTAAATGCTGCTTTTGGTAACCTTGTTACATTCATTCTTTCTACATGTCTAAACCATTTATCTCTGTATTCATTAATTTTATCATTATATATGTATATATTTAAATCTGTTCTTATGTCTTCATTCTTTATCCAATCCAATCTTGTGCATCCTTTTATTCTTCTAACGAAGCTCATTTCTACGCATTATATTTTACTTTGTAATTTTTTGTCATTACCCAAGTTTCACTCCCATTAAGTAATGCAGGAACTGCCAATGTTTTATAAAACTTCAATCTAGATCCCTTCTTGTATTGTTCTTGAATGTTTTATGTAAAGTTCCTCAAATCATTTGAAATTTATACAGTTTTCATATTTATGTGTCTTAGGTTTTTTATGTTTATAGTAAAATTATAATCCCAAAAATTCAATTTTTTTACTTGATCTAGAAATTTGTTTTCTATTATTATTTTTTACCTTAAACGTTCTTTTATCCAAAATTACATATTTTATTATTTTTCTCTTTTGATATTATAAAATTATATTCTTGGCATAACTGATTTAACTGATGCACAGTGTACTGCAAATTATTTTTATTTTCTTGAATAATAACCACATCATCAGCATCAAAACGTTTAATATATTAAAACGGTCCAATCCAATACCCATATTGACATTCCTTTTACAATTTTGGATGATATCATTAATATATAAATTAAGAAGAGTAGGTAAGGGAACACTCCGTAGCGTAGTGGTTAAGGCACTGCGCTACAAGCCGGAAGGTTGAGGGTTTGAATCACAGTGGGGTCAGACTTTTTAAATTGTCACAAACTTTTTGGCGGCTTTATAGCCCAGGGTTCGACTCAGCCTCCAACAGAAATGAATATCAGACGCTTGTCTGAGGGTAAAGGCGGCCGTCAGGCTGGGATGACAACCCGGCTGATATCAAACGCAGCTCGTTCAGAAAAAGTGGGAGCCTTAATCTCTTACTGACCCAAGGGCCTCCTGAGGTCTGAATTGTGATCACTTTATCATTTAAGGTGTCTTACACCTCTTGTCTTGGACCTTTATTTACCAAAATAGTTTCTGTCTTTAATATGACTATATTTAATATAATTTGAGATGTTATATACAAACATTTTATCACATGAAATAATTCTCCGGGTAGCCAGATGTATCTCCATAATATTCCATAACTTACCTCTATGAACATGATAGAACGCCTTCTCAAAATCAGTAAAATCAACATGCGTCTGTAGTTTATGTTTTTTTCATTTTTTCAAATATTTGCTGTAATTTAAGCACTTTATTAAATATTTGTTCATGATTATACCGGGCTTCCAATATAAACCCGGACCGGCTTCACGGGGTTTCACCCGTCAGGCAGCGCTCTCTCGTCGTCCGCATTTCACTCTTCTGCCAGCCGCTCGTTCTTGAACTAGTCAATTTACTATCGTTCGACAAGATGAGACGTCAGCTGACATTAGAGCAGCGCATTTATGTGTGTAAATGTTATTATAAATACGAATCAGCTCGTCGCGTTCGCGAGGAATTTATTCGGAACTTCCCTGGACAATTACCTCCTTCCAGATCGACAATCCACGATCTTGTGACTAAATTTGAGACCACTGGTTCAGTACAAAATTAGAAACACACGCGAAGGCGTACGGTTCTCACCGAAGAAAAATTAGACGAAATTGGCGAAAATTTGGCACGTTCACCACAAAAATCATTACCGAAATTAGCACAAGTTGGGATTTCAGTATCTTCTGCACATACCGCAACAAAATTGTTAAAACTCAAACCTTACAAGTGTACACGTGTTCATTGTCTAAACCAAGGTGATCCCATAGCACGTGTGCGGGAGGACAACATTTCCAGCATTTTCTATAAGGTAAGAAACAGTTCAAGGACGGGTGGCAGTCAGGGTGAATTGCGGGAGGAAGAGACAACACTGCGTGCCGGGTGAAACTCCGTGAGGCCGGTCCGGTTTTATATTGGAAGCCCGTTACATGGTTAGTATTATGGCCTCACTATGATGGTTATCCGGCGGCTCGCTTTGTTTCCCAGCAGTTGTTATATATCATTAAATACAAAGATGCCGACTACAGCCACTATAATAACTCCGCTTGTTATCCATTGTCAAGCATTGTTACGAGGTACCCGCTTTTATATAAACGGACAACCATCATAGTGGGGCGATAATATCTACGTCCGTGCGACGCAGTAACAGTGCTGCCATTACTGAAGGTAAAAGTTCCACCGTGTCGTATAATCGTATATTCATTCCGGTGAAAGTAAGTATTGTGATTCAATATAATAGCGTCGATTGAATTTCGCGGGTGACGGCTAGAAGAGTGGTCTCGCATTGGTGGAAATAGATTCATGAGTCGTTGACTCACGTATTGAAACACCCGCGCAGAATTTTCGATGCGTACAACCTTCCATTCCGGGAAGTTTTCAGCTTGTACACTCCATGTCAGGAACGTTCGATGCCAGAAGCTTCCATAGTATAAAAAGTATCGATTGGAAGCCTAGAAAATTCCTTCCCCAGTCTATATAATCCTTGCTAGAGTTGGGAGCGAGTTTGTTTGTCAAGCGAAAGTAATATCGTGAGCTAAAATGGAAGGAACTATGAAAGTGAAAGCGTTTAATACTGTGTAAATAATTTTGCGATAGATAAATTTCAATCCAGGAATTTATTCATATATTATCGATTAATCGTGTGATCGATATTGTTAACCAAATTAGTACTTCCGTTGTTTCACTCAAATTCACGCCACTGCAAATAATAATAATAATAATAATAATAATAATAATAATAATAATAATAATAATGATAATAATAACAGCAATATTAATAATAATAATAATAAAATAATAATAATAATAATAATAATAATAATATTAAAGTAAAGCTCCAGTGGATACTATGAAGTGGATTGATGGAGGCAAAAAGGACTTAAAACTGGCAGGAATTACTAAAGAAGATATCCCAAACAGAGATATATTTAGAATTAAGGTGAATAAGTAGCAAGTTGACCAAGAGGACAAACCGAAGAAAAAAACTGGAACAACTTGGACAGATGAGAGAAAACAAGCTCATAGCAAAAGAATGAAAGAAATTTGGGCTCAAAGGAAGCGCCTCTAAGTACTTTGCATAGTCCTACATGGGCTCATCCGCAATTAAAAATAATAATATTAATAATAATAATAATAATAATAATAATATAATAATAATAATAATAATAATAATAATTATTATTATTATTATTATTATTATTATATTTTTTTTATTTTATAATCTGATTAATGTAGTTATCAACATGTGGTGATAACATTAAAACTGTTTTATTACAGGTGAGGACTCCATTTATTTACAATGACGCAGTAAAACCAATTTCAATTGCAACTAAGTCTCCATCTTCTGGTGCTGCAGCTGTCGTGACAGGTTGGGGAGTTACTCGTGAAGTTAATGAGAACCAACACGATGATTTGCCATCTCAGCTTCGAGAAGTACAATTATTTATCAATACCGGGCTAGGATGTATTTTGACTTCGAGGTACCTTGACAAAAATATGCTCTGCGTAACAGCTGCGAAGTCATACACAGGAGCGTGTTATGGTGACTCTGGTGGTCCTCTAGTGTCGAATGGGAAACTTGTTGGAATAGTTTCGGGTGGTATATATCAATGCGCTTTAGGATACCCTGATATTTACACTAATGTTGCTAATTTTAGAGAATGGATTAAGTCCAAGACAGGAATTGCCTGAAATCTTCATATTCCTCTTATCAGCAGTTGTCTCTTGTGTATTTATTTGTGTCAGGCCTCTTTGTCAATTTCATTATTAAAGTTATAATGTAGACTATTCTTTTAATGACTGAATCAAATTCCCGCCCCGTAGCCGAGTATGCCTTGTCGCAGAGATACGGAGCTTGGGATGGTTCGAGTCTCCATAGGGGAAGACATTTTTCATGCAATTTGGACCAGTATGGGAATGGTACCCACGCAGCATCGTGATAAACTTAGGTAACTACAATAAGTTACGGTTCCAGGTTAAGAAAAGCCGGCTATAACTGCTGGGGACCAGATATGCTGATGACTTGTCACTCTTACACTGGCTGAATTATCGTCTACCTCTGTGATTAACACATGTCGATGTGAGGCCAGCAGCATACTGATCGGCCAAGGACCTTCTAGGCTGGTCGTTCCATCGAATTTGTTTTTGTTTGTTTGACTCATTCAAAATAAACTTTTAACCTAGAAAATAAGAAATAAGTTGGATCACAAAACGGATTAATTAAAATTAATCAAATGCAAACGGAACAGGTAACTGATGGAATTGCAACAGATTATGGGCATCTATATCAGTTGGCCGGTGCGTTCCATGTATATACATAAAATAAGGAACCCGGGCCTAATTACATGGATTAATTGTCATAAATGTTTATTTGTATTATTTTTAAATATATGATCCAAACGGTAAAACACTATCAGTATTTTCATTAATATTTAAAGGAAGTCACACTATGAGGTATGTTTTAATTAATAAATCAGGTTAGATTTAACAACTAACCTCATAATTGTAGTTTTTTGTCTATTTTTTCTTCAGTATGATTTATAACTTTAAGTCGGTTGTATTAGTTTATTACAATGCGTGGTTTGGATGGGATTTTTACAGAAGGGAGGAAATGATTAAAAATCGAGTGATAGCGACTTTTTTTTTATTTCCGAGATTCTGTAAAACACTTCACAATCTTGCGTTGTACATTACCTCTTTGCATGATGGTCGTTTTCAAAAAATACATAATAATAAAATAATAAAATCTTAGCTGGAAAAATTTGCGTTGATATATAAAAAACTGACTAATGTTAAGAGTCTGTCCAATGTTTATAGGGTAAATGCCGAATATAATTTAGTTGAGACTACAGCAGTCCGTGACACCAATCAGGCATAAAATGTCGTCAAGTACGAATTTATTGTTTTATATTGTTTCAAATAAATTTCAATTCATTTAACATGCAGTGATTTGTTTCGTATAATGTATAACTAACTTCAGGATATATAATTGTATATATATATATATATATATATATATTGTACGTAGTATACGTAAAGGGCACTAGTTATACTTCCCGCACTAGGTAAGTAATTTGTAATATTACAGTATAGTTATTTAGTTATTACTCTGTCGGCAAATTAGGAAATTGAACTATCAATCCTGGTCGCCATTGTTGTAAGTACGACAGAACGCACTCTCGTGCAAAAAATCCTTTTCCAGATTTTTTGGCCTAATTTTTAGTTAATTTTTAAGTGCAGAAACTACAATTCAGTATCTTCAGGAGAATTGTTAAGTCAACTCAATTTATTAATTCTAAGTATATGTTTGCGTTTGTTATTATAACTCACCCGTCAGTTAGATTTTGGTTCGAAACTCATAAATACAGCGATCTGAACATGAATTAGATCACACAATTTCTTTAGTCACAGTCTAAGATCTTACGTTACTGTTAAATGCCTCATAAACACCATCGTAAAATAGTACGGAAAGACAAATCTAGGAGGCGCTGCTTTCAGGAAAGAAATGATTGTCAGAGATTTAATTGTTACAACTTTCATAGACATGAAATATATGAAACCTTTTAAAACATATATTAAAGGGACATTTTATGTATTAATATAAATAGATGTATGTTGATAGGATAATTTATATATATATATATATATATATATATTTCAATGTTTACACATATTTCTATGCCTAAATTTTTATTTTTATTCTCCGTTCGTCTCTATATATTCATTCCATTACTCCAGTCGTCTTGATCTCATTCCGGTTTTTATTTCTTGCATCCACGAGTTTCGAGTCCTTTCTTTCTTCTTCTAGGTGGACACCATTCCAATGATTTTCTGGGTAAGCTTTCTTCTTGCATTTGTCGTACCTGTCCATACTAATGTATGTATCTTAAAATTATAAAACAAAAATGGATGCTATTTTTATTGTATTTAAAACATGTTTAATATTAAATCGGTCAACAACAAATGCGCTAAAGTTTAATCTTGTTATTCTAATAACTGTTAAGTGTTTAAGGGTTGAAATAATAAAAATGTAACGGTAAAATTACCTTTTTAACAGCTATGATGGATGTGTTTGGAAAGGCCTATGAGTTATTTTAACTGAAATTATACTTACAGGGACTGTAAACCATTGCACCCTGAAACTTGCCTTGCTATTTCTTTCAGAGAACCGTTGTTATGTACCAAGGCCGTGTCGAAAAAATATGTGCTGCTTTAACTTCAAGTCACAGAAATCGAAGCTAGAATTCAACAATGGTAACCCTCTGTACGAATCTGATGGACTCCCTGCACGAGTAAAATGGAGTATAGTGAGACGGGACTCGGCGCGGACGCAGGTTGTGTTATCCAATCTGCTAGTTCAGGAGTTGTATTATTTCCTTGAGTTTAAATCAGAGATTTGGCGCTGGATTTTATTGCCCTGCATTTTAAAGCGGCAGATATTTTTTTTGGACACTCCCTTGCTATATCGTAACGTTTCTTTGTGAGAAATTTCAAGGTTGTTTTCGTAAAGGCAATGGTTGACTATTTCCTTGTTACATAAATACTCGTGAAATGTAAAGAAGGTGGCTTTACCATAACCTAAAGTGTTATCATTTGTATGCAAATGTTAGGCACGCACGGATAAATGACACGCCCCAATTTTGAGGATAATTCGGTTAGAAGTGCGCATTATATTCGGAAATATACGGTATATTTCGCATGTATATACCAAATTTTCTTAGGCCCTTTTTGTATGAAACTAAGTCCGTTGTAGTGTTTTATTGTCTTTTTGTGTTTATATTTTTTATTTTCGGTATAGTAAAGTAATGAAATTGTAAAATTTTCTTGTAGCTGTAATTGCAGCAAATCCTGTGAAAATCAATAATGCACTTTTATGCACTTAAATTTGTTACTGTCATTGTGATTTTTATGTAAAATAAATGTGGTCAATAAAACAATATATTTTATTTGCATATCATTGACTCCTTTTAAGTGGTCCAATTTGAAGTCAATACAATACCTAACAATAGTTTAAGAACACGAATCAAGCCTTGATGCAGAACTACTGAACTATCGTCAGTTCAAGATCCGTTCAAGGAAGTTATTTTATCACTGAATTTTGGTCAGTATGGTACCGAACACAGTAATTGAGTAGCTAAAAAATATCGACTCCTGGTGGAGAAAGTCAGCTACGATGTCGGACCCGAAGGAATGAACCTATTGACTTTATTATGATGAAAAAATTAAAAAAAAAATACAGATCTTCACTGACCCTATCCAAAATGACCATTGCCAAAATATGTGTGTGTGGATGTCCATTATTGCTCCAGCGGATACAATTTTTGATTCATAGATACCAAACTTGACATATAATAAACAATTATAATGTAAGCTGAAGTTCATTAACAAGCGAAATTGAACCATTAGGTGTAGGAGTTCATCTGAACCAAAAATTTAAAATTCGATCTAGCGGTCACATTTTTTGATGTTTCACAACAGAGCTTACTATACGCTATTAAAATAAAATGGGAATGGTATTCTCCAAAATTCAGCGAAATTCGATCAAAGATGTGGGGGTGTATCTGAAATCCAGAATTAAAAATTCATTCTAGCAACAGCCATGTGTACGTCGTCGCAATATGTATCATAAAAATAAATTAACTCTTACATTTACAAAGTATCCTGCAAGATATATTGATTTAATTAATTTGATATTTTTGATAAAGCAATAAAAAACGAATCAATAGAATTTTATTATAATTTTTGTGAAACTATACAATTAGAAAGAGATAGGCCCTACTCTTACGGATATCCATGATTTGTTTTCACTCGAGTCGAACATTTTCAAAAGCTGGCATCATATATTTTTTTCCAATTTAATAAAGGGAGTAATATTCCGTATACTTAGCAGAATGGAACCATGAATTCGATTTGTGTAGAATGCAGTTAGTATACACAATTCCCGTGTGACGAACGTTTTTACATTGTATGATGTATCAATGTATATATAATGCTTAGGAAAAGTGTAAAACTAATATTTGATTTACTTTGCAAAAAATTATAAGTTTTATTCATTTCCTAAAAAAATTATGATATCCGAATATTATAAATTCCAGGAAATATATACGCTGAAAACTGACTAAACAATGCTAGTAATAGATTGGATCCAGTTGCTGAAAACAGCGACATCTGTGTAGACTCCAGGTAAACCTATTCATCCACAACCAACACCCCAGGATACAATCCAACGAGTTTCTCTTCTGAGACGAGAGGTCCACCCGAATCTCCCAGACAGGCATCCTTACCTCCCATGACGACTCCTGCACAGATCATACGACCGTTGACACCACCGAGAAAGTTGTAATTCATATTGCAAACATCGTGATCCACAATGTTTACTTGGACCTGCTGCAGCTAAGATGGTTTTGTACCTTCATCGAATAAGGCTCCCCAACCTGTCACTGTCACAGCATTACCAGCAGTGGAAGTCATTGTTGTCAGTTCTATTGGTTGCACTGCATTGCTGTGGACTATCGGTGTCAAAATCTGGAATCTATTTAAGGTGCTTAATCCCTGAAGGGTCCACCGCTGTGGTCTCGAGGTAGCGTGCTGCCTTGTCACGCAGCTGGCCCGGGTTCGATCCCCGGTCGGGACAGCTTTTCTGGGTGAGGTTTTTATCGGTGTTTTTCCTCACCTGTAAGACAAATGTCAGGAAAACTTTAAGGTCCAAACGGTCCCCGAAATCATATGGCCATCATCATCATCATTATCATCTTTTACCGATGTGGAAAGCAACGGGAAGCTACCACAACTACAATTCCCTAGTAAAGCTGCAAAGCACAGTATGAAAATGTTATGATTGCAGTGAAGGACCTGCCCTCGGGCAGAATTACTATGGATGGAATCCCTGAAGACTAGGAAGAGTAATTTTTTTTCAAACAATATTTCATAACTGTGACCAGCCTCATGGGCTATTGGTCAGATTTTCTGACCTCTGTTCTTGAGATCCAGGGTTCGATTCCCGCTCGAACCTTAGAGTTTTTTAAGGGTATTATTCCTGTGGTTGCCCGTAGTCTGGAATTTAGTTTAAGTTTAGGTTAAGAATTCTCCTGGCACTTCATTATCATCACCCATCATATCATCAGGTTAACGAAATGAAAAACTGGGGCATTGAATAAAGTAATATTTAAGAACTGTTGCATTTCTTTTTGTATAATTTAATTTACTGGTTGTGTGGAAAATAAGGCATTGTGGCCTTAACATTGGAAGATTAATAAGTTATTATTATTGCTATTATTATTTTCATTATTATTATTATTATTATTATTATTATTATTATTATTATTATTATTATTATCGTCATCATCATCATCATCATCATAAATTTTACTTCAAGATTTAGGCGATTCGCCTGTTACTTATTCACAACGATTCCTTTCGTCTCTTCCTAGGCCTTCCTACATCCCTTAATTTATTATTATTATTATTATTATTATTATTATTATTATTATTATTATTAAAAACAGGAATGAGGTGTAAAAATAAATTAAACATAAGCTCAATTTTGGAAATGCATGATGTTATGCATTACAGGGACTTCCGTCGTCCCAAATTCTCTTTAAAACAACATTAAACTGAAAAAATATATAAATGTTGTTCTCCCAGTTATATGGATGCCACACATGGACTTTTACTTTAAGGGGGGAAATTTACGAATATTTGAAAATAAAGTCCCTGGAACAGAAATAGAAGCAAGAATACAGCAATGCCAACCCATTGTATTAAGCAGATCGACTACGTGCACGAGTAGGAGCGGAGTGAAGTGAGGCGGGACGCGGCTCGGACGGTATATAGTGAGGGTTATCCAGTCTACCATTTTAAGTGTTGTATTACTTCAATATAGTTTAAATTAGAGATTTGGCGCTGGGTTTTAGTGACTCGCAGTTAAAAACGGCAGATAGTTTTTTTGGTACATCACAACGCCTCTGTGGAAGAAATTTCAAGATATGTTTCGACATGCAATTGTTGATAGTTTGCTTGAAAAAATGAGAAAGAATATATTTACCAACCTTCAGTAGAGCTATGTCAGGATGCTTTATGATTTGAGATATTTCATAAATAAAGCCGCCTTGTTCCCTGTACGAAGAACCAACACATAGTCGAACTATACTGAGATTATGCCTGTAAAACAAATGAACCAATATTAATAATTTCACATAATGTATAACTCTTCATATAAATTATACATCATATCAATAAAACTGAATATATGATCACACATAGAAATACTTTTTATTGTTCATGGAAATGGACAGCTAATGACAAATGAGGGAAATTTTGAAGAAATGGCTGTATTCAAATACCTAGGAATAATAATCACAAATATGAATGAGAAGCACAAATAAATTAAACGTATGCTTAATTCTGGTAATCCATGTTATTATGCATTACAGAAACTCCTGTCGTCCCAACTCCTTTCAAAAAACGTTAAACTGAAAATATCTAAAACTAATATTCTACCAGTTATATTATATGGATGCGAAACATGGACTCTTACTTTAAGGAAGGAAAGGAGATTAGGAGTATTTGAAAAACAAATGTTCTTAGAGAAATTTTTGGACCAAAGAGAGATGAAGAGAAGGTGAATAGAGAAGACTACATAACACTGAACTACATGATATTTATAGGAAGCCAAATTATAATAAGAACAGTTAAGTCTCGTAGACTGCGATGGACAGGACATGTGGCTCGAATGGGGAATGAAATACGTGTATGGAACCTTCTTTGAGGAAAACCAGAGAGAAAACTCCCAGTTGGTAGATAGAAAATGAGGTGGGATAATAACATTATCCATGACTTGAGAGAAGTAGATAATACAGGGAATGATTGAAAAAAAACATTGCCTCAGAATATGGATGTATGGAGAGCTTATGTCCGCGCAGCCATAAACCTACGGGTTCGATAGTGCCAGTGAGTTAGTTATACTCTTGTGTCATGGATTAAATTAACTAGTTTTAAATTTGTTAGTACATAATGAGTCCACCGCTGTGGTTCCGAGGTAACGCGCATCGGGCCCGGGTTCGATTCCCGGTTGGGGCAAGCTTCCTGGGTGATGTTTCTTCCGGGGTTTTTCCTCACCTGTAAGACATATTTCAGGTTAGCTTTGAGGCCCAAAAGTCCCCGAACATCATCCGGTCATCATTTCCTGGGTGATGTTTCTTCCGTGGTTTTCCTCACCTGTAAGACAAATTTCAGGTTAGCTTTGAGGCCCATCATTATCATCATCATCCCCGGTGTGGAAAGAAAAGGGAAGCTATCACACCTAAAGTTGCAACGCATAGCTTGAAGATTGCAGTGGATTACCTGCCCTAGGGCATAACACTATATAACAGTACACAATCATGTATATATATCTTCTTTGGCCAAAGTGTATTGATAAATATCGCGATGGCGGAAAATGTAATGCATATCCTTAATGTATTGTAACTGTGTTCGTGTGAAATATAAATAGAGTTTGAATGTGCCCAGCTTCAGAGATCTAGAAGAGACTGTAATCAACAGAATGCTTCGTTTAATTGTCATCAGTCTATTTTTCACCATTTGTTTTGGTAAGTAACAAAATACTAAACTTTATTATTGTTTTCTCATACTTAATTGGTCATTGGAAAAAAAATGTCGATTGTAATATTATCATAAGTAATGTCACGAGTGATTTCCAAATCACTTCGTGACTCGTGAATTATCAAGAGGATTTGGAAATAAAGAGTGGCATTTGTTAGGACTATTTATCGAATAAAATTAAGTTGCTTACTCACAAATCATTATGTAAATATATTTATGCTACATTATTTATATACTTAATGTTAACAGCCATGTTTAGAAACAAATGAGAAATATTTAGTTATGTTTCATTAGTTTATGCACTGCAACACATTCATATTTTTTTTATTGTCAAATAGTCCACCGCTATGGTCTCGAGGTAGCGTGCTGCCTTGTCACGCAGCGGGGCAGTTTTTCTGGGTGAGGTTTTTATCGGGGTTTTTCCTCACCCGTAAGACAAATGTCAGGAAAACTTTAAGGCCCAAACGGTCGCCGAAATCATATGGCCATCATCATCACCACCCTTATCATCTTCATCATCATCCTTCACCGGTGTGGAAAGCAACGGGAAGCTACCACACCTACAATTCCGTAGTGTAGCTGCAAGCATAGCAGTGAAGGACCTGCCTTCGGGCAGAATTACTACGGATGGATTGTTAAATACGATCGAAATATTGTTAGAATGCACCGAAGTGTAGAAAAAAATTAAACCCACGAAACTATATATTTTGATGAACACATAGGTGAATGGAGACGACTTTATAACAGTGAACTACATGGTCTTTATAGGAACCCAGATATGAGAACAGTTAAGTCTCGTAGACTGTGATGGACAGGACATGTGGCATGAATGGGGATTGAGAGACGTGCATGGAAGCTTCTTGTAGGAATACCAGAAGGAAAACGCCGAGTTGGTAGCCCAAGAATGAGGTGCGTGAATATCATTAACTATGATTTGAGGGAAGTACAGTAGGTTATACAGGGGATGATTGTAAAATATTAGCTCAGGATAGGGATGTGTGGAAAGTTGAAGTTCGCGCGGCCATAAACCTAATGTTTTGATAGTGCCAGTGAGTTGAGTTAAAACTATATATTTTAACGAAGATTATAGATTATTAATGTTTTTAAGAAACAACTCAGCAAAGTCGTAATTTAAAAAAAACACGATTATTGAACACACAATTATCAAATGTGTAGTTCGAAGGAATCTGTTCATTATTTGCTATATCCAACGTATTTGTTGGAGAGTCAGTTACTACAATGTAATGCTCTGACCTGTTTAGAATAACAGGTGGTGATAAAGTGAAATCGATAAATAGTGAGGCGAAACACGACTGGCAATTGTTCTAAAAAAGTCATTCAAACTTGATTAGTCATTGACTACATTTGGGGCATGAGTTATATTATAGTCTATGTAAGAATACGCTATACATTTGTGCTTATCAATGTGCAGGAGTACAGCTTTACAAAACATGTCTCGCATACAATCCCATTCAATGATTACTAACTAACTCAATGACACTATCAAACCCTTATATCCATGTCCGCGTGAAGATAAACTCTTCATTTATATATATATATATATATATCTTGAGATTATGTTTTCCAATCATCCCCTGTTTAATCTATTTCCCTCAATTCACGAATAATGCTATTCTCCAACCTCATTCTTGGTCTACTAACTGAGCGCTTTCCGTCTGGCTACATACAAGTAGCTTCCATGCCCCTCTTTCATTCCCTATTCTTGCCACATGTCCTACCCAACGCAATATACAAGACTTAACTGTTCTTATTATATCTGCTTTCTTATGAATATCATGTATATGTTTATGTAAGTCTTCTCCATTCTCCTGTCGGTTCATATCTCTTTGCTTAAAAAGTTGCTTTTCATACCTTATTTTATTTGAATTCCATGTGTTATTGGTTTTAGCTAATATTAGCCACATCCGCATTGTGCTTTGTTTAGTCTATATTCGAATATTGTTTAAAAATTGTAATATATATTTAACCCATTCTCGTCAAAAGACGAGGTAGACTCGCCGGCAGTTAAATGGCCTTCAACTCAGAAGACGAGCTACACTCGCTTAACTCTGCTGTTATATATTTTACAATATTTTGTACATCCATTGACATGGTAATCTTTTGTTATCATTTATGAATAGTAGAGGAATGTGTTTTGGCCTTCACCCTTATTGTGATCTCAAGTACCGTTATCTTTTGCTTGTTTTGAATGTCTGAAAATAGAAAATATAATTTACGGTAACTTAAATACGGTTTATGGGGAAATGCATTGATCATTTATACCTGAAGCGAATGGGTTAATCTTAGTATGGTTTTATTATTCACTGCTTGAATGTAAGAGAAGATCTTATGGTTTTAATTCTCCCAGCTTAAAAAAGCAATATTATTATAAAATTATTAAAATCCATAATTCGTTGGAATGATCACTTAGTAATTAAAGACAGGGTATTAGACATTAGAGTGGAAACTGTTATTATTCATTTCATTCTAACAATTATCACCCATCATGTAAGAGGGGTAACGGAACTCCGCCATCAACTTCAGAAGTGGGTTACAATTATGCCAACACCAGAATTGTCGAAATGACAACCTAAAACACAAATTAATAAATTCAAACTAACAATAAATATTATAAATAATTCCAATACTATCTGTAAATAGTTTGGAGCATTCAATAAAACATGTTTACAGTACCGTAATCTGGGCGGCTTCGGCCAATACTCTGCGGTTAGAAATGCGATCTGTGCTATAATAATTTGTTGAACACGCAACAATGTAAAGGTACTTGTCTTGTTAGAATGATCGGCAAAACGAATCATTACGTTCCATCTGCAATTCCCTAGTAAAGCTGCAAAGCTTAGCACGAAAATGCTTTGATTGCAGTGAAAGACCTGCCCTCGGGTAGAATCACTGTGGATGGATGGATAATTCCTATAACTAACAAAATCTGACTCACTAGCAATAACAGGGGTTGCTGCACCCTTGGTATTTATAAGTCATGCATACGCAATTACCTGTTGTTTAATAATTACATTTTCTCGAGAGTTGCATTTTTTGTATGTCATTATTTTTTTATAATTTTTGTATCTTGCACATCTTATATTTCATTCGTTAAATATAGATTAATCAAAATATTTTTTGAATAGTAATTATATTCTAGACATACTATATAGAGGGTAACAGAGTGGAACCCTTGAAAGAGGTAGTCCACTCCAGGGAGTAGGCGCCCCTGCCCTTTTGTGAGCTACAGGTCCCACTCGCCCAGTGGGTAGGTACCTGGGTAGGACCCCGTCCACAGGGTTACGTGGGGTGACGAGAACTCCCCAAAGCCCTAGTGAAGGCAACTTCTCTAGGAGACGAACACTCCAAAATTGCAGTTCCCTGCCCTCCAAGAAGAGGGGTTTGGCTAGAGGCTGGTAACCTCTACTAGTAAAAAATAACTTACTCATAAACTTCAACAGAAGGAAAGCCGGATGAAGATAGATATCCAAAACAAATAACAAAATACAAACCTATAGGCACCCGAGATGTGGGCAGACCTAGAAAGAGATGGTGATGATGATGATGATGATGATGATGACATGCTATGGGTATCATTTATTTTTATTATAATTAGATGTAAGGATTATTTTTGTATTTTTCTAACCTGGTTGAGTGGTAGACAAGACCTTATGGCCTTAACTTTACCAAGTAAAATAGAGCTATTTTTATTATCATTATTATCAAATCCGTATGTTCATGGTAGCTCGGACATAAACTCTGCACACATTCCAATCTCGATCTAGAATTTTCCAATCAGACCCTGTATCATATACTTCCCTCAAATCATGATTAAGTTAATCTCCCTCATCAATCTTGGTCTACCAACTGGGCGTTTTCCCTAAGGTTTTCCAAAAAGAATCTCATGTCCCTCTTTTATTCTCCATTCTTGTCACATGCCCTGGCCATCGCATTCTGCGTGACTTAACTGTTATTACCTTCTTCTGGTTTCCTATAAAAATCATGTAGCTCACTGTTGGGTTGTATTCTCCATTCTCCTGTCTGTTCATCTCTCTTTGGTCTAAAAAGTTCGTAAGAACTTCATTTAAATATTGTTAACATTTAACCTCACAAGTAAGAGCCCATGTTTCGAAACTATATAATATAACTGGGAGAACAACAGTTTTATATATTTTCAGTTTAACTATTTTGAGAGAAGTTGGGACGACAAGAGGCCCTGTAATGTATAAAAGAATTCATTTTTCAAATTAAGCCTATGTTTAATTTCCTTGTGCATCTCATTCCTATTTGTAATTATTGTTCCTACATATATAGGTTCAGTTACTTTTTAAAATGTTCTTCATTTGTCATTTACAGTCCATTTCCATTAGATAGCCCTAATGTATATTTATGTGTGAACATATATTTAATTAGATTGATGTTTATTTTCAGCCCCAATTTCTTAACATTACTCAATAGAATGTGCATGCATAACTGAATTTAATTTCCAGGTGCGGAAGAAGTTCGTATAATTGGTGGAAATCCAACTGAAATCACGAAGCATCCATACCAGGTAATCTTAATCTTCATTCTTAAGTACAAGTCTTACTTAGGTATATATTTATAGATTTCAAATATTCAGAAACAAAATACTATCAGTACTTCCGTTAGGCTGAGTATATTAGTCTATGAATCATTATTACACGCTTTTAGCAATTAAGACAGGAGAATCAAGAAGTTACTAACTCCAATTTTTCGAAAAATGATTTACTGTTATATGTCAAAATATTTCAAACAATTCCAATCAATATTAATTTCTTGGTATGTGATTTATGATATTTAATTTTAGTTTCAATATTATTTCAGTTTTTTTTGTCTAATGCTACCAGGGTGTCTTCTATGATATTTCTGGCTATCTCCTCTGATATTCGGTGAATTACAATTCATTTCTTAGTTTGGGGCACCTGAAAGTCTGATTTATGTTATCCTGCTTATATGATGGGCGATAAACGATAATGAAGTGCCAGGAGAGTTCATAGCCTAAACTTAAACTAAATTCCAGATCATGGACAATTACATGAGTAATTCCCTTTAAAGATTTTTTTTTGTTCGGACCGGAAATCGAACCCAGGACCTTAATTACAGTAGCCAGGAACACTGACCACTATCCAATGAGGCTGGTATATTATTGTAATACAGATTATTAATTAAATTTAAAATTTCATTAAATAACCTCCATATTTAAATATTTTAACTCAAGATAAATGCAACATTTATTTTCCTTGCAATTTATGTGCTATCATAATACTCGTTCTTATAATTGATCGTAGACATTTTATAGTTTATCCAAAATGTATGGAAGGTAATAAAACCCTAATAATAGAATTTGTTTACGTTCAGACGACATATTTGAAATGTCTGGAATTCAAAACCCCACTTAATGCATAGAATAAGACTCTCTTATAGAGGTGGGTCACTTGGACTCTATAGACTAGAGCAGAGGTTCCCAACTTTTTTCGACTCGCAAAACCGTTCCACAACGATCTGAGTTGGGTGAACCACTGACTTTTAAATATACATAGAGTAGATATGCATACAATTTAATTCCAAGCAAAATGTTTAATGACCTTAAATTAACTTAACTCTAAACGGTTTAAACCTGAAATTATTCTAGTTACGACTTAAAAGTTACACAAAATGTAGGCTTAGTTGTAGAGAAATGAAATGCGTTCCTAATGTTCTTACGTAACTGCAAATCAGACTTTCTCGGTAAATGTTAATTTATTGTGGAGATAATGTGATAAATTCCCGATGTTATACATATGTAACAAGGTGCATTATAGGGTTAATTTAATTAAATAATATTGATAATAATAATTTATTATTAATATTGTTATTATTATTATTATTATTATTATTATTATTATCGTGACACTGTCGCAGAAATGAAAGAAATAATAATAGGCCCAACCTCGAAAAGTAACTTATGTTTGGCCTGATTACTGGAAGAGAGGGTACATGATGTAAACTCTGCCAGGCTAAATAAATAAATAATACAATCGATGTGAACATCAAATTATTTAAACTGTTAGAACATATAAAATGACCCAGCATTTATGAGATCAACATATAAGAGAACTGGGATAGGATCATTAATTTTGAAATTCCCTGGGAAAGGGATTTGATTTGCAAGTTCTTCTGTCCACCAAAAGATGTAGTGGGAGTCGGCATCCAGGACCGACAACGCAAAATTCAACAGTCTGGAAAGCTGAAGATGATTCGCAGGTGAATTGAAACATGTCCAAAAGAACTGAGAATTTTATGAGGTAAATTGTAACAGACTAATCTTATTTAATAAGTACTTGTTCTGTGCGTAAAAATAACTGCATATTTTTGTGTAATTCAGGTATCGTTGGAGAAAAATGGAAATCACTCCTGTGGTGGATCCATCATAAGTCCAGACTGGGTAGTTACAGCTGGGCACTGTGTTGTTAAAGAACGTTCACCACCTACTAAGTAAGAACATTTGAAATTACATGACAATTTTTATCAAACATACTATCTAGCTAGTAATAACTAAAATAAAAAGAAAATCTACTGTGTTATAGTCAACATGATTGAAATTTATAATAAACTCCGTTGAAGTATTAACTAACTAACTCACTAGCTCTGTTGAACCCATAAGTTCATAGCCGCGCGGACATACGCTCTCCATACATCACTATCCTGAGCTAATGTTTTCCAATCATCCCCTGTATATTCTACTTCCCTCAAATCATGGGTATTGCTATTCTCCAACATCATTATTTGTATACCAACTGGACGTTTTCCCTCTGGTTTTCCTAGAAGAAGCTTCCATGCACCTCTTTCATTCCCTATTAGTGCCACATGTCCTGCCCATCGGATTTACGAGACTTAACTGTTGTTATATCTGGCTTCCTATAGATGTAATGAAGGTCACAATTATGAAGTTTATTCTCAAATACTCGTAATAATCTTGTTTCATCCCATAATGTAAGTGTCCATGTTTAACATTCATGTGATATACCTGGTAGGATAACAATTTTATGTATTTTCTCTTTAACGTTTTTTTAAAGGAGTTGGGATGACAAGAATCCCTGTAATGTATAATGGCACGCAATTCCAGATTAGACCCTATGTTTAGTTTCTTTGTGCAACTCGTTCCTCTTTGTAATTATTGTTCCTATATATTTAAATTCGTCCACTTCATCAACTTTCCCTAATTTCTCTCTAATTGTCCATTTTCAATTAAATAATGTATTTCTATGTGCGAATATATTATATTCAGGTTTATTGGTATTTACTTCAATAGTCAAATTATTACATGTAGACCTAATAAATATATATTACATATAATTATATATTAATAATTTCATGGAGAAAACACAGGGAGTTCAATATAGAAACACATTTAGCTTCTGTGGACTTAAAAAAAACCTTCGACAAAATCAATAGGAATAAACTGTTGGAAATTTTAGCTGACAACAATCTACCACAACAGCGTATTTTTAATTTATATAATATTCATAAAACAAATAGTCCACCGCTGTGGTCTCGAGGTAGCGTGCTGCCTTGTCACGCAGCGGGCCTGGGTTCGATCCCCGGTCGGGGCAGTTTTTCTGGGTGAGGTTTTTATCGGGGTTTTTCCTCACCTGTAACACAAATGTCAGGAAAACTTTAAGGTCCAAACGTTCCCCGAAATCATATGTCCATCATCCTTATCATTATCATCCTTACCATTATCATTATCATCATCATCCTTCACCGGTGTGGAAAGCAACCTACACAATTCCCTAGTAAAGCTGCAAGCATAGCATGAAAAATGCTATGATTGCAGTGAAGGACCTGCCTTCGGGCAGAATTACTATGGACTATGGATGGATAAAACAAATTTGATTTCAGTTAACACACAAACAGAATGGACCGAAGTTAATAGAGGCGTAAGACAAGGATGTGGCCTCTCGCCCTTGCTCTTTATCATATACATGAATAGAATACTCCAAGATTGGCTACAGATAAGACACGGTTCTATCCAAATTAATAGAAACCTAAAAATAGACTCTTTGCTTTTTGCAGATGATTTAGTGTTAATAGCTCCAACAGAAACAGATTTACAGTATTCTATACACAATTTTAATAGATACTCGTAATTGCAAAAATATACAATATGGAAATCAATACAAAGAAAACTAAAGTGATGGCCTTTTGTGGGAAATACTCTATACCTAGCAAAATTATTTTGGATGATGAAATTTTAGAACGAGTAAATGAATTTAATTATTTGGGTTATAATTTAACATTTCAAGATGAAGCTGATATAGCAAAGAAAATCATAAGTTTCACAAAAACAACGGGATAATTAACAGTATAATGAAACCATCTTTAGTACAGAAGAACACAAGATTACGGCTTTATAAAGTTTTCGCAAAACAAGTATTAATATATGGTAGTGAAGCATAGACAATACGAAGAAGAGATAAAGACGAATAACAGCAAATGAGATGCGATTTATGCGCCGTACAGCAGGCTACACAAAGTGGGACCATAAAAGAAATGAGCCCAAGATGTTCAAGTAATGTAGGAAATCCAGCGAAAAGATGGACAGAACAACTGTGAGGTAGAAGAGGCAATTTGCCTATCCCGTGAAGTGAAGAAGAAGAAGCATTTACGCAGCTTACTTAGGATAACAGCTGCACTCCTCGACGCCAGTATTTCATTCAGGGTTAATGAAAACAGACCTATCTGTACCCTGCTGATAATGGGACTAGTCTCGAAAGGCCTATAGTTAATTAGTATATTCAAAATTGAGACAACCTAAAATATTAATAATTTTATAATTTAATATTATAATTTTAATATTGTGTTAGTTGTTTTGTACTTGTTAGCTATTTCATCGTACTTAGTAGAGTCCAGGAGATACTAAAGGACAATATGCACACACTATTGAGTAACACTAAGAACTTAGGACTGGAAGTAAATATCAATAAAACTAAATATATGGTCACACGTAGAAATACATTATATAATGGAAATGGACAGCTAATGACAAATGAGGGAAATTTTGAGGAAGTGGCTGAATTCAAATACCTAGGAACAATGATCACAAATAGGAATGAGATGCACAAAGAAATTAAACATAGGCTCAATTCTGGAAATGCGTGTTATTATGCATTGCAGAGACTCTTGATGTCCCAACTCCTTTCAAAAAACGTTAAGCTGAAAATACGAGTATATAAAACTATTATTCTACCAGTTATATTATATGGGTGCGAAACATGGACTCTTACTTTAAGCGAGGAAATGAGATTACGAGTATTTGAGAATAAAGTTCTTAGGAAAATTTTTGGACCAAAGAGAGATGAACAGACAGGTGAATGGTGAAGACTACATAACAATGAACTACATGGTCTTTATAGGAAGCCAGATATAATAAGAACAGTTAAGTCTCGTAGACTGCGATGGGCAGGACATGTTGCACGTATGGGGAATGAAAGACTTGCATGGAAGCTTCTTGTAGGAAAGCCAGAGGGAAAACGCCCAGTTGGTAGACCAAGAATGAGGTGGGAGAATAACATTAACTATGATTTGAGGGAAGTAGATTATACAGGAAATGATTGGAAAACATTAGCTCAGGATAGGGATGTATGGAGAGCTTATGTCCGCGCGGCCATGAACCTACGGGTTCGATAGTGCTAGTGAGTAAGTAAGTAGTAGAGTCCATGCTACTCTGCAGTGAGTGAGTACAAACTTTTCTAGTATGTTATACATAGATAGATATAAATCTATTCGTTTCTGTTTCTGTACATATGGTGTTTTATAGAGGCCTAAACGAAAACGCGCCCAAGTCTTCTATAGAACTAACTGAAATTAGTATCTTCCTGAACTTCGTCTTCACAGTGTTATTAATCTGTGCAGGTCTCAATTATCGATTTGAGTAGTTTTTTACATGTTGTGATGTGGTACTATCACAAGATAGTTCACAAAGTTCAGATACACATGTTGCATTAGTGTCATGGTAGGTCTTCACATTACATATTTTGTAGTGGTATCCATGCGTTGCTGGGGAATTTACAAAATGGCGTAGATCTTGGGTAGTTTCTATCCATGTCCTATTTACCATTGCTTCTGTTGAATAAAATTCGCTCCAGATAACTGTTGTTTTCTGCTAACAACAGACCGGTTTATGTAACATATATTTTTTTTATTAAGTACAGTAGTTATACTTCAGCCAAAATGTATTTTGCTCCGACCAGATTTCTATCCTCAGCATCTTCTTCTTAGAGGGCTCTGCTGACCATGTATCGTCTCTCTTCATTCATCCACTGTTCCATGAATTTCTTGGGATTCTGTTATTCTCCACCCTCTTCAGATGCCTATAGGGTTTATATCTTCGTTCTTCTATTACTTCTATAATATTATGTTTAACATTAATTATTTTCCTAATTTTCTGGTTCCGAATTTTCTCCTTTCTTGATTTTATTGATGCCCTTCGCCATAAATCCATCTGTTGTCAATCATTTTTTGCTTGCTGTCTACCTAAAGTCCAGTTCTCAGCACCATACAATATAACACTTTGTACTAACGATTTAAATATCAATGTCCTTGTTTTATTCATAATATCACTGAATTTAACATTTCGATTACTTTTCTTTCTTCACTAATTCGTCTCTCAATTACACTATAACGTTTTCCATTTGATTCTAAAATTATTCTAAATATTTTAATTTTTCAAGTTTTGTAATTTCTACATTTTCACATTATAATTTCTATTCATTCTCTTGTTCTGACGTGAGATATTCGGTTTTCTTAATATTTATATATTTGAATTACCATGTCTTGTAATCCTCAAACAATTTCCTTCTCATGGATATAAATAATAAAAAATAAATAATAGTTTTAAAAAACTAAAACAACACGCTTTATTAAAACACTAAAAAATGAAAAATAATTTTAATTTCCAAACGCTTGGGATAAAATTAAAGTGGTCAAGTAAAAATCATCTACAACACATATAGAATAAAACTAGAGTTATCAACAAAAAGAAAATTTTACCATCAAAAGCGTGGGGTGCTCTGTTTCAGTTAATATATTTGATAATAAACTGATATTGGTAAAAAGTAAGGTCTCTAAGAAGAAAATGTAAAAATCATAAAAAGTACCCCACGCTTTTGATGGTAAAATTATTTTCTTTTTGTTGATAACTCTAGTTTTATTCTATATGTGTTCGAGATGATTTTTAGTTGACCACTTGATTTGTATCCAAAGCGTGTTGGAAATTAAAATTATTTTTCATTTTTTAGTTCTTTAATAAGGCGTGTTGTTTTAGTTTTTTAAAACTATTATTTATTTTTTATTTTTTAGTTTTAATATTTTACAGAATAAGATAAAAATGTAAATATCTTTTAAATTCGATACTATTGTGGCATGAGCTAAAAGTAATACTCTTCTATAAAAAAATCCTCCCAGCCGGATTTGAACCAGCGACGTATGAATTACTGAAATTATATACCACTAAGAGTTCACTGCTCTACCAACCGAGCTCTTACAACGATAGACTAAAAAGTCGACAAGTCCGCAACCTATACCAGTTTTCATTTTTTGATTTTCGGATGGTTCTGGCCAGGATTTTAGATACAAAATATGAAATTATTGTATTGTCACGGGTCCTTTACAAGTGTACAAAATTTCAAGTCGATCCAATGTTTCTAAGTGGGTGAAAATCGTGTTCAAAGATTCCGTTACATAGATATAAAGACACTTTTTTTGATTTTCTGATGATTATGGCCAGGATTTTAGAAAATAATTATGAAATTATTGTATTGTCACGGGTCCTCTAAAAGTATACAAAATTTCAAATCCATCCAATGATTTTAAGTGGGTGAAAATCACATTGAAAGATTCCGTTACATAGTTAGATAGATAGATAGATAGATACAGGTCAAGCTAATATAAAGCGTGTAAAAAAATTGGATTAATTTTGTATGTAACATAATAAGAAGTTACTAAAACTGAACATTTATTTTGTAGGGCTGATCCAAGCATATTACAAGTACGTGTTGGCTCTTCCTACAGGGAGCAGGGTGGATCTGTTCATCAAGTATCAAAAATCATTCTTCAACCTGAAATTAACCTAGAAAATTGGGGGCACAATGATATTGCACTTATAAAGGTCAGTATGTATATATTATATTAAAGCAAAAATCTATATATTTTTTGTAAGGCTTAGTACTATCCGATAGAGTGGAACATTGACCTGCTTCGTTTATGGATGATTTACAAAACATTGCCTTGTCATCGCGCGTATACTCGCCTCACGTCAGTCTGTGGCGTCGAGGATTGCAGCTGTTATCCTAAGTAAGGTGGGTAAATGCTTCTTCTTCTTCTTCACTTCACGGGATAGGCAAATTGCCTGTTCCGCCTCACAGTTGTTCTGTCCTTCTTTTCACTGGCTTTCCTGCATTACTTGAACTTCTTAGCTTGTACGAGCAGTTAAAGCTGCTTTAGGTAACCTTGTTACATTCATTCTTTCTACATATCTGAACCTTTTATCTGTATATTCTTTGATTTTATGATTCAATGGATATATTTTTTAATCTGTTCTTATATCATCATTATTTATCCAATCCAATCTTGTACAGCCTTTTGTTCCTCTAAGGAAGTTCATTCATACGCTTTGTATTCTACTTTGTAATTTGTTGGTCATTGCCCAAGTTTCACTCCCATAAAGTAATGTAGGAACTGCCAATGTTTTATAAAACTTCAATCTAGTATCTGTTCTTGTTTTGTTCTTTAATGTTATATGTATAGTTCCGCATATCATTTGAAATTTCTACAGTTTCATATTTATGTCTCTTTCGTTTTTGTGTTTATAGTAAAATTATAACCAAAATAATTAAAATTAGTTTCTTGAACCAGAAGTTTGTTTTCTATTATGATTTTTGTTCTTACATGTTAATTTCTCCAAAATGCCATAATTTCCGTTTTTTTCTTTTGAAATTATAAAATTAGATTTTGGCATAACTGATTTAATTGATGTACAGACTACTGCAAATTGTTTTCATTTTCTAGAATAATAACCATATCAGCAGCATACATTAAAACGTTTAATAATTTAAAACGGTCCATTCTTGTAGGCCTACCAAATTAACATTTATTTTCCAATTTTGTATGATATCAATAATATATAGGCCTAAATTAAAGAGAGTAGGTGAGAGGCCACGCCGTAGCGAAGTGGTTAAGGTACTACGCTATAAGCAGGATGGTCAAGGGTTCGAGTCCCGGTGGGGTCAGATTATTTTTAATTGACACAACATTTCTGGCGGCACTATGTCCCCGGGGTCGACTCCCTCTAACAGAAATGAGTATCAGACGCTTGCTCTAAGGGTAAAGTCGACCGTCACGCAGGGATGACAACACTACTGGCATCAAGTATCGATTGTCGAGAAAAAGTGGGAGCCATAACCCCGTACTATCCCAAGGGCCTCCCGAGGCCTGTAGTGGGATCACTTTATCGCTTTAGGTGATTAACTACAAACTTACACCTCTATTTATTAAAGTACTTCTGTCTTTGATGTGCCTATATTTATTATAATTTGAGATTTTACATACAAACATTTTATCACATGAGTTCATTTTGCAGGTAGCCATGTGTGTTTCCATATTTGTCCATAACTTATCTCCATCAACAAGATCGAACGCCATCTAAAAATCAATAAAATGAACATGAGTCTGTAGGTTATGTTCTCTTTTTTTCAAATATTTGCTGAAAGTTAAGCGCTTCATTAGCTATTTGTTCATGAATTTATATGGTTAGTATTATGGCCTCACTATGATGGTTGTCCAGCGGCTCGCTTTGTTTCCTCGCAGCTGTTATACGTAATTAATACAAAGAAGCGGACTACCGCCACTATAATAACTCCGCATGTTAACCATTGTCAAGCATTCACGCGTGGCACGCTCTTTTATATAAACGGACAATCATCATAGTGAGGCGATAATATCTATATCCGTGCGATGCAGTAACAGTGCTGCCATGACTGGAGGTAAACGTTCCGCTGTGTCATATTATAATACATTTATTCAGGTGACAGTAAGTATCCTGACTCATTATAATAGCGGCGTTTGAATTTCGCGGGTGACGGGGAGAATAGTGTTCTGTCATTGGGAAATAAATTCGTGAGTCGAGGACTCGCGAATTGCAACACCCGCGCAGAATTTTCGATGCGTACAACCTTACATTCCGGGACGTTATCAACTTATACCCTCCATGTTAGGAAAGTTCGATGCCAGAAGCTTCCATACTTGAACAAGTCTCAATTGTAAGCCGAGAAAATTTGTTCCTCGGCCTATATAAACTTTGCCAGAGTCTAGAGCGAGTTTGTTTGTTAAGCGACAGCAATACAGTGAGCTGAGAAGGGACGAAACCATGTCAAGTGAAAGCGTTTGAAATTGTGGGAATAATTGTGTGTTAGATAAACTTTAACAAAGAATTTAATAATATATTATCGATTATTCTTCTTCAGTAATAGATCTAGGACTACATGTAGACGGAAATTTACCTGCAAACACAAGTGAAACACATATGTAAAAAGACTTTCTCCTTCTTACATTATCTAAGACGTTTAAAGAATTTTCTGTCAGTTTCGTTTAAAACAAATCCTTGTGTAGAATCTTGTGTTGCCACACTTCGATTATTGCGATATTATATTAATGATCTAAACTATGACTTTTCACAGAGACTGCAGCGTGTTCATAATGCTTGCGTTCGATTCCTTTCAATATCCGCCGTTGTGACCATATTTCCGAACACTTCAATAATCTCTCTTTGCTCCATCTTACTGACAGACGTAAATTAAACTCTCTTTCACTACTTTTCAAGCTTCTGAATCCTACACTCCTACTTACCTGGCGTCCAGATTTGAAAAAGTTATCCTCCTACCACAATATTGACAGTAGGTCACTAGATAACAGACTGCTAACAATTCCTCTTCATAGCACTTCCTCTTATTCTACTTCCTTTACAGTAGCCTCTGCCCGCTCCTGGAATTTCCTTCCTCAAAACATCAGGGTTGCCGCACACTTAGCACTTTTAAGTCACGCTTATACAGTTACCTGTTGTCTAATAATAATTTTTCTCTATTTATTAAAATTTATACTATGTCATTAATAATTTTTCTCGTTTTTTAATATATCTTGTACATATTATACATTCAATTCGTTAAATATAGAGTACCGTAATTCAAATTACATTATAAATATTAATTGTATTGTATTTATAACATGTAATCGTTTATGTTTATTGTAATTTAGGTGTAAGACTACATTTTTCGTAATTTTTTAAAAACCTGGTTGAGTGGCAGACAAGGCCTTAAGACCTTAATTCTGCCAGGTAAAATAAAGCTATTATTATTATTATTATTATTATTATTATTATTATTAATCGTGTGATAGATAATGTTACCAAAGCAGTATTTCAGTTGTTTCTCTCAAATTCACGCCACTGCAAAAAAAAAAATAATATTTTTGACTTTACAATAAGATTAATGTAATTATCAATATGTGGTGGTAACATAAAACTATTTAATTACAGGTGAGCACTCCATTTGTTTACAATGACGCAGTAAAACCAATTTCAATTGCAACTGAGTCTCCATCTTCTGGTGCTGCAGCTGTCGTGACAGGTTGGGGAGTTACCATTGAAGTTACTGATGACATACGCGATTATTTGTCATCTCAGCTTCAAGAACTACAATTAATAATCAATAGCGGGCTAGAATGTGCTTTGGCTTCGAAGTTCTTTGACAATAATATGCTCTGCGTAACAGCTCCGCAGATATTCACAGGAGCGTGTTATGGTGATTCCGGTGGTCCTCTAGTGTCGAATGGTAAACTTGTTGGAGTAGTTTCGTCTGAAACATTTCGATGCGATTTAGGATTCCCTCATATTTACACCAATGTTGCTAAATTTAGAGAATGGATTAAGTCCGAGACAGGAATTGCTTAAAATACTTTTCTCCACTTATTATCAATTGCCTGTTATTAATTTATTATCGTTAGGTCACTGCTCCGTATTCTGTTTTATCTTTAACTAGTGTTCGCCCATTGGTTGAAATTCGACCATAAACACGTCACAGCACTTATTATCTAATTTATATTATATTAGACGTTATTAGTTTCAAATTGTTTTTTTTATTTTGATATTGTGCTGGACGTTTTATTATCGTATATATACACCTTAACACTAGCATTAATTTGTTTTGACATTCACTTCATGTATTAAATTTTGTCTTTCGTTTTGGTTCTTTACATTTGTTCTCTCTTTGTTGTTGTTAATATAATAATATAAACATGATATGTAACACACCTGTATTGAATATTGTATAAATATTGTAGATCATAGACGTAAGGAGCGTGAAGTATGACGAATAGAGACTTCTGAATAAAGGCTACGATTCTACGTGTAAGATTGGGAAAAATAAAGTACTGTTTCTTGTTTTTTTAATGGTAACACTAAAGTCCGTCAAAAGCTACGAAAAAATCGTTTGTTAAACAGAGGAGAAAAAGTACATATCTGTCTTATCTCTACTTATATATATATATTTAAAATACCAACATATATTAATTTTAATGATAATATTATCACGTACAACACTGCCAGTATTTGCTGGTAGTCATTACTATAACTCACCGGTCAGTTGTTTTTGGTTCCAAACTGCCAAATACACCTACCTTCATAATCTAAATTTTTGATGGCTTGCTCTGTTGTAAAAAAAAAGAAACTGAATAACAGATGAGACTGTGCATCTCCTTGCTTTAAACCATTGTGAATTTCATAAGTGTCCTAACATTGTTTGCCTCTACGCACACTAGTTGTGTGCCATTAAACACACTCGAATAAATCTAACTAATAATTGCTTATACCAAATAGTATTTCAACCCATACTTGAACATGTTTTGAAGAAATATGACCGATTTATTAATGCATTTTCGTTTAATCGTGTGATCGATATTGTTACCAAAGCAGTACTCCAGTTGTTTTTCTCAAATTTCACGCCACTGCAAAAAAAGAAAAACTACGATTTGTTTTTACAATCTGATGAATGTAATTATCCTCATGCGGTGATAACATTACAAGTATTTTATTACAGGTAAGCTCTCCATTTGTATATAATGACGCAGTAAAACCAATTTCAAATGCAACTGTGTCTCCATCTGTGGTTTTGTCAGGTTTTGGGACTTACTCATTTTGTTACTGATGAGAACCAACATTGGTAACTGCCACATCAGCTACATGAACTACAAGTTTTAATCCATCACCGGTTACGATGTTTTATGTCTTTGATGTTCATTGATAATAAAATGCTCTCCGTAACAGCTCTGCAGTTATTCACAGGAGCGTGCAATGGCGACTCGGGTGATCCTCTGGTGTCGAATGAGAAAATTGTTGGATTAGCTTCGTATGTTGTAATCCAATGAGGTTTTGGACTCCCTGATGATTACACAAATGTTGCCCATTTTAGAGAATGGATCTAGTCCGAGACTGGAATTGCCTAAAATCTTCATATTCCACCTATCGGCAGTTGTCTCTTTCATATTTAACAGTGTCAGGCCCTTTATCAATTTTATTTTTAATTATGTTACCCTGTAGGCTATTCTTTTAATCACTCAATCAAATTCCCGCCTCCTAGGCGAATATGCCCTGCCGCAGAGGTAAGGAACTCGGGCTGGTTCGGATCTCCATAGGGGAATAAATTTTTTTCAAGTAATTTCGGCCAGTATGGGAGTGGTACCCATCCAGCATCGTGATAAACTTAGGTAAATACAACATGTAACGGTTCTAGGTTCAGAAAAACCAGCTGGGGACCAGATATGCTGATGGCATGTCACTCCTACACTGGCCGAATTATCGTGTACCTCTGTGATTAACACATGTTAATGTGAGGCCAGCAGCAGACTGATCGACCAAGGACCTTCTAACCAGTCACTCCATGCAGTTTGTTTTTGTTTTGTTTGACTCATTCAAAATTCCCTGGAAAAAGCAAAACAATTGGAACCCAAAACGGATTAATCAAAGTTACACTAATGCAACCGCAGCAGGTATCTGATGGAATTACAACAGATGAAGGGCTTCTATATATCAGTGGGTTTGTGCGTTCTATTTGTACAACGGGCCTAACGACATGAATTAATTTTTAATATCCATAAAGATTTATTTGTTTTACAGGCATTATCTCTGCAGATATAATCGAACCGATAAACCACTATCGGTATTTTTATTAACGTTTAGAGAAAGTGACTCTATTAGGCATATTCCAAATAATAAATCTAGTTAGATTTAACAAGTTACCTCGTTAATATTGTTTTTGTCTTTCTTTCTACATTACAATGTTAAGTTGATTGTAAAAATTATTTTTTTAATTTTCTTAATTTATTTGGCCTAATTTTTGTTTAATTGTAAATACAGAAAATAAAATTCAGTATATTGAGGTGAGTTGTTTAATCGAACTCAATTTATTAATTTATTAACTGTCGGTATTTGCTTACGCTCTTTATTTTAACTCACCGGTCAGTTATTTTAAGTTCACTGATCTGAACAAGAATTAGATCACACAATTTCTTTATCCTATGTTATACTGTTAAATGCCTCATAAACAGCATTGTAAAATAGTATGGAAAGACAACTCTAGGAGGCACTGCTTTCACGAAAAAAAATGTTTGTCAGGTAATTAATTGTTGCAACTTTCATGGCCATGCAGGATATGAAACCTGTTAAAATGAGAGGAGTGATTTTAGAAATAAACAGGATGAAAATCCTACAAATTATGATGAAGAAGAAGAAGAGGTAGAGAAGAAGAAGACATACATTCACAGTATGCTTAATTTCTAGAGTTACATATCAATAATGTGGTAATGAAATGTAAAAACTTAATTAATTAATTAACAATCGAAAAACTGATTCAAAGCGACTTAAATGTATGTTTCAGCTCTTCCTATAGCAACAATTATTATATGAAATATTTTTCAAGGGCAGCTTGAAATCTATTTTGGCAGTAATCTAATTTAATAATAATTCCTGTTTTTGGGAATCAAATGCGGAACATAAAAATAACAGATATGACACAGTCTGGCTTAAGTTCTTGCAAATACAGGTATCTGTACCTATTTTGAATCACTCCAAATAATGTCCAAATATACCCTGACCAGCCATGAACCTTGTTAATACAAAATTTGTTTCTATGAATTTGCATTTTGATCGGCTAATATTATTGGGAAAAATAATGTTCTTGTCAAAGCATAATATTGCCAAAAATTGATAAGTTTTATGAAATTCCTAAGAGTTATATAAAATTTCAGAATGTTGTAGATTTCCGGCAACATATATACATCGAACACCGACTAAAGAATGCCCGTTATCGATCGGATCCAGTTCCTGAAAACAATGACATGTGTGTAGACTCCAGGTAAACCAATCCATCCACAACCAAGACCCGAGGGTAAAATTCCAACGAGTTTCTCTTTTGAGACGAGAGGTCCATCTGAATCTCCCAGACAGGCATCTTTACCACCCATGACTACTCCTGCACAGATCATACGATCGTTGACAGAACCGAGAAAGTTGTAATTCAAATTGCAAACATCGTGATCTGCAATGCTGACTTGAACGTGCTGCAGCTCAGATGGTTTATTACCTTCATCGGATAAAGCACCCCATCCCTTCACTTTCACTGCAGTACCAGCAGTGGAAGCCAACGTTGTCAGTACAATTGGTTGCAGTGAATTGCTATAGACTATCGATGTTGACATCTGGAATGATCAATACTTCCAAAATACATTGTAAAGCACTGTTGAGGTTATGTAATAAAATGTGAAAGTATTAAAATAAGAATCTGATACATCAGTCGTCCTCACTAAAATTAATTTTTGTTTAAATATCTTCGTCAGGCCATGGCTATTGATTGGTGGAATCTGTTGCAATGTATGGAGTGAGATATGGAAATCAATAAGTACTATAAAAATAGAGTAATTACTCTAGAAATGGAAGTTGCAGAAACTAAAAATTAGAACATGTATCAATAAGGAAATTAGATACACAATGAAAGCAGAAGAAAGCATAATTGAAAGAATTGAGGAGGATGCATTTAAATGGTTAGGACTTATTTTAAGATTGGTAGATGAGCGGTGGCCGAAACTACTATATCAATGGCAACCGACCAGAAAGAAGAAAAGAGGGAGACCAAAGTCATCATGAAAGGAAAATATGAGGATAGTAATTCAAGCAAGAAGCTAAACATTGAAAATGCTCAAGATCGTAGGCTTTGGAGGTTTGACGCGGTAAGACGACAGCAGGTCTGTAAAAACCCGAAGATAGATTGATATTCCAGCTGGATGTAATAAATTCGAAGAAAGTGACAAATCTTAGCCCGCTAATCTGCAGTGAGTTCGCTTTGGTAGATATTTGAGACCCTCATACAAGTCCAGTTAGAAGTCATTCCATGTAGGTAAGGTCATGACCATGGATTCACACTGGGCCAAATTCATTCCCTCTAACATGTGTAACAGTACATGTGTTGACCTTCTTTTCCTAAATCTTGTACTGTCAGTCTGAAATATATTTTGATACCGTTGTCCTTGATCTATTGTGTTTGGTGATTAAACTGAAATTCCACCATTCTTTCTTATAATTAACTCAGTAGTGATATCATACTTGTAAGTCCATGATAGGGCAAACATAATCATTTTTACAGCTTATGGATGCGAAACATGGACTCTTACTTTAAGGGAGGAAAGAAGATTACGAGTATTTGTGAGTAAAGTTCTTAGTAAAACTTTTGTGCCAAAAAAGAAATGAACAGTCAGGTGAACAGAGAAAACTACATAATTGTGAGCTACATGATATATGTATAAGAAGCCAGATATAATTAGAACTGTTGAAAGTCTCGTAGGCTGCGATGGGCAGAACATATGGCATGTATAGGGATGAATGAGGTGCATGGAATTTTCTGGTAGGAAAACCAGTGGGAAAACGCCCAGTTGGTAGATCAAAAATGAGATGGGAGAAGAACATTATCCATGATTTGAGGGAATTGGATTATACAGGGGATGTTTGGAAAACATTAGCCTAGGATATGGATGTATGGATAACTTATGTCCGCGCGGTCATGAGCCTACGAGTTCGATAGTGCGAGTGATTTACTTTGTGTCATGGATAAGCTTGAATACATTTTAATTTGTTAGTATATAATCAGTCCGCCGCTGTGGTTTCGAGGTAGCACCGTGCATTGTCACGCAGCGGGCCCGGGTTCAGATCCCGGTCAGGACAAGCTTCCTGGGAGAGGTATCTTCTCGGTGTTCTTTCTCGCCTGCATGACAAATCTCAGATGGATTTTAAGGCCCAAAAGGTCCCCGAACATCATCTGGCCATCAGCATCATCATCATCATCATCATCCCCGGTGTGGAAAGCAACAGGAAGGTGCCACAGCTGTATTTCCCTAGTAAAAGAGCAAAGCATAGAATGAAGATGCTATGATTGCAGTGAAATACCTGCCCTAGGGCAGAAGACTGTAGAATAGTACGTAATCAAGTATCTACTTTGGCCGAAGTGTATTTATAAATATCGCGATGGTGGAAAACTCAATGAATATCTGTAATTTATTATAACTGTGTTCGTGTGAAATATAAATAGAGTTTGAATGTGCCTATCTTCAGAGATCTAGAAGAGACAGTACTCAACGCAATGCTCCGTTTAATTGTCATCAGTCTATTTTTCACCATTTGCTTTGGTAAGTAACAAAATACTAAACTTTATTATTGTTTTTCATACTTAATTGGTCATAAAATAAAAGAAATGTCGATAAATTTATCTAGAGGATTTGGCAATCAAGAGTGGCTTTTGTTAGGACTATTTAACGAATGAAATTAAACTTTTTACTCAAAAATCATTATTCGAATATAGTTAGTGGTATTTTAAAATATTTATATATGTAATGTAAACGGCAAAGTTTGAAAACAAATTAGAAATGTGTGGTTATGTTTCGTTTGTTCAACCACTGCAAATTGATCGTATTATTTATTCCCAAATAGGATCGCAATATTGTAGGATTGCACACTAGTGGAGAAAAATATTAATACATCAAACTATATATTATAACCAATTTATTATTATATAAAACTTTTCTCATTAGAGGATTGCCTCAAGGACAAAGTGATACAGACAATTAATTTTCTAAATTGATGAAATACATTTTGTAAATATATTTTTAAAAATTCAACTTGTAGGCCTAATTGAAGTATACATACTATAAAGCAATTTTGTAAATATGGTTTCTTAAAATTGAAATTGGTCCTCTAATGGCAGCGATGGCATTTCTAGAAAGATACACCCTGTCCAAATCTAAGGAATTCTAAAATTTGGCTAAGAATCCTGGTATAGTACCTCTTGCCCCGATCACCAATCCTGTGACAGTTATACTATCTAGTTGGTATTTATCTTTGTAATAGTCAATTGTTGGCTCATATATGGCTTTATTTTCAGAGTCAACTTCCTCAGGTTGGCCACTATGAGTCTCAAAACGAATTGTGGGATCTAATATCATACCAATTTTAGAGGATGGTCTAAATGCAATAATATCTATTCGTCTGTTACTCCCATTAGTGGCCACACCATGTACTTCCTCATGAACTGTGTATCCAAAATCTCGCAAGGCTTCTGCCATTATATTTCGAATAGTGTGGTGCCGAATATTTCTCAGTGATTCTCCAAATGGACAGGCCCCAAGGACGTGTGCAAGGGTTTCGTGCTCTCTGCGACAATTTATTAATTATTAATTTATTAAGTTATTAATTTCTTTGTTTACAAACAACTCAGTAAAATCATTATTTAAAAACACAATTATTGAACACACAGTTATGAAATGCGTAGTTCGAAGGAATCTGTTCATTATTTGCTATGTTCAACGTATTTGTTGGTGAGTCAGTCACTGCAAAATTATGCTTTGACCTGTTCAGAATACTAAAAGGAGAAGCTTTCTTTATTGTGGTAAAGAGCATTCGATAAAGAGCCAGGTGAAACACTATTGTTATTGGTTGTAAAACAAAATTCATTTAAACGTGATTGTCATCGACTTCCATTTGAGGCATGAGTTAAATAGTCTATGTAAGAATACGATATACATGCGTGCTCATCGATGCACTGGAGTACAGCTTTACAAAAACATGTCTCGCATACAATCCCATTAAATGACTACTAAGTAACTAACTCACTGGCACTATCAGGCCCTTACATTCATGGCCGCTCTCCATATATCCCTATCTTGAGACAATGTTTTCCAATCATCCCCTGTATAATCTATTTTCCTCAATTCATGATTAATGTTATTCACCCACCTCATTCTTGGTCTACCAACTGGGCGCTTTCCCTCTGTTTTGCATACAAGAAGCGTCCATGCCCCTCTTTCGTTTCCCATTCTTGTCATATGTCCTGTCCATCGCAGTCTACAAGAATTAAATATTCTTATTATATCTGCTTCCCTATGAAGATCATGTATGCTCTAAGAAGTCTTCTATATTCACAAGACTGTTCACCTTTCTTTAGTCAAAACATTTTCCTTTCTAACCTTATTTTATTTCTATTCCTTGTGTCATTAGTGATGGCTAATATTAGACCACATCCGCATTGTGTTTGTTTAGTCTATATTTTAAGAATATTTTAAAATTGTAGTAAGTATTAAATTTTTGTATGGTTTTATTATTCGCTGGTCAACTGGAAGACAAGGCCTTATGGTTTTAATTATCCCAGCTTAATAAATCATTATTATTATTACAAAAACATTAAAATCCGTAATTTGTTGGAATGGTCACTTAGTTATGAAACACCCGGTATTAGAAATTAGAGTGGAAACTGTCATTGTTAATGTCATGTTAACTATTATCACAGATCATTATCATCGCGATAACGTAACTCCGCCTTCTAGGCGACCCAACTTCAGAAGTGGGTTATAATTACGCCATTGCCAGGAGAGAAACTAGAAAAACCAAAATGACAACTTGCGGCATTGGAATAAAAAAAAAAGTTTACAGTACTTGTCTTGTTAGGGTGATCGGGAAAACGAAACATGTTTCTATTATGCAGTTTCCTAGGATTAACCGAATAGAAACCTTCCATTGGTCTATACTTTGTTAACGATATTTTCCTCATAAAGTTTCAATTAAAATATTGATAGCTCTCTTACAGTCACACATTCCTGCTACATTATCGAACTATTTCAAGGCATCTGAATTTAATAAATCCGACGGTATTAGGGCAAGATATAAATAGTGGAATATTAAGATCATTGTAGTTAATATACGCTTATACATTTACCTGTTGATAAATAATTACATTTTATACTTACTTACTCACTGGCACTATCGAATCCGTAGGTTCATGGCCGGGCGGACACAAGCACTCCATGCATCCCTATCCTGAGTTAATGCCTTCCAATCATTTCCTGTGTAATCTACTTCCCTCATATCATAGTTAATGTTGTTCTCCCACCTCATTCTTGGTCTACGAACTGGGCGTTTTCCCTCTGGCTTTCCTACAAGAAGCTTCCATACACGTCTTTCATTCCCAATACGTGCAACATGTCCTGCCCATCGCAGTCTACAAGACTTAACTGTTCTTATTATATCTGGCTTCTTATAAAGATCATGTAGTTCATTGTTATGTAAGTCTTCTCCATTCACCTGTCTTCATCTCTCTTTGGCCCAAAAATTTTCCTAAGAAATTACATTTTATATAGGGTTAAATTTTTTGTATGTCATTAATAATTTTTTTCCTCATTTTTCTATCTTGTACATTTTATATTTCATTCGTTAAATATAGATTAATCAAAATATGTTTAAATAATGATTGTATTGTAGACATACTATGTAATGATGATCTTGAAGATTTTCGGGCTGTAAGCCGTGGTCGTGAGGCTTGTAGTTACCCGACGTTTCGCCAGAGACAACCCTTGAGGATGCCAGACGCAGTCTCTGGCGAAACGTCGGGGAACTACAAGCCTCACGACCACGGCCTACAGCCCGAAAATCTTCAAGATCATCATAGCAACTCCGGTCGTGAAAGTCTACGTGAATACATACTATGTAATATTTATTTTTATTGTAATTTGATGTAGGAATCATTTTTGTATTTTTTTTAAACCTGGTTGAGTGGTAGACAATGCCTTATAGCCATAACTTTGCCAAGTAAAATAAAGCTATTATTATTATTATTATTATTATTATTATTTATTATTATTATTATTATTATTATTATTATTATTATTATTATTATTATTATTATCATCATCATCATCGTCATCAAACCCGCATTTTCATGGCCGCGCGGACGTAAGCATGCACCTCTCCACACATACCCATCTCAAGCTAGTGTTTTCCAATCATCCCCTGCATAAGTTACTTCCTTCAAATCATGGTTAAGTTATTCTCCCACATCATTCTTGATCTACTAACTGGGCTTTTTCATTGTATTTTTTTAAAGAAGCTTCCATGTCCATCTTTTATTCCCCATTTGTGCCACATGCCCTCGCTACCGCATTCTACTAGACTTAATTGTTCATGTTTTCTTCTGATTTCCTATGAAGATCATGCAGCTCACTGTTATGGAGCCTTTTTCATTCGCATGACTGTTCATCTCTCTTTGATCCAAAAATGTTCGCAAAAACTTCACTCAAATTCTCGTCTATTTTCCTCACTTAAATTAAGAGTCCATGTTTCGTATCCATATACTATAACTGGGAGAACAGCAATTATATATATATTTTCAGTTTATCTGTTCTGAGAAAACTTGGGACGTCGTGAGTCCCTACAATGCATAATAGCATTAATTTCCTGATTTGAGCGTGTGTTTTATTTCTTTGTGCATCTCATTCCTATTCATAATTATTGTTCCTAGATATAGCTGATGATGTAGTTTTATTGGGCGATAGCGAAGAGATACTAAAGGCCAACACGTACACACTCTTGAGTAACAGTAAAAATTGGGACTGGAAGAAAATATCAATAACACTAAATATATGGTCACACACAGAAATACATTATATAACATAAATTCACAGCTAATGAAAAATGAGTGAAATTTTAGGGAAGTGGATGATTTCAAAACCCTAGGAACAATAATCACAAATAGGAATGAGATGCACAAATAAATTAAACATATGCTCAATTCTGGAAATTCGTACTGTTATGAATTACAGGGACTTTTGACGTCCAAACTCCTTTGAAAAAACGTTAAACTGAAAATATATAATACTGTTATTCTACCAGTTGTTTTTTATGGGTGAAACATAGACTCTTACTTTAAGGGAGGAAAGGAGATTACGAGTTTTTGAGAATAAGGTTCTTAGTAAAATTTTTACCAAAGAGAGATATACAGACAGGCGAATGCAGAAGACTGCATAACAGGGAACTTCATGGTCTTTATAGGAAGCCAGATATAACAAGAACAATTAAGTCTCGTAGACTGCGATGGGGCATGAATGGTAATCTGAGTGGTACATGGAACCTTTTTGAAGAAACTCCAGAGGGAAAACACCCAGTTGGTAGTCAAGGAATGAGGTGGGAGAGTAACATTATCTATGATTTGAGGGAAGTAGAGTATACAGGGAATGATTGGAAAATATTGTCACAGGATAGGGATATATGCAGAGGTAATGTCTGCGCGGCCATGAACCTACGGGTTCGATAGTACTAGTGAGTTAGTTAGTTAGTTAGATATTTGAATTCAGCATCTTCTCCAAAATTTTTCTCATTTGACATAACAGTCAATTTGCATTATTAAATGTATTTCTATGTGTGAGCATATATTTAGTTTTATTGATGTTTATTTCCAGCCCCAATTTGTTAGTGTTACTGAATATAATGCGCATGTATAACTGAACTTAATTTCCAGGTGAGGAACAAGCTCGTATAATTGGTGGATATCCAACTGAAATCACGAAGCATCCATACCAGGTAATCTTTGTCTTCATTCTTGAATACAAGTCTTACTTAGGTATATATTTATAGATTACAAATATTCAGAAACAAAACACTATCAATACTTCCGATGGACCGAGTATATTAGTCTGTGAATCATTATTACACGTTTTTGGGAATTGAGACAGAGAATCAAGAAGTTACTAACTCCAATTGTTCGCAAAATGATTTAGTATTTAATGTCAAAATATTTCAAGCTATTTTAAGCAATATTAATTTCTTGGTATATGTTTTATAATACTTAATTTTAGTCTCAATATTATTTCAGTTATTTGTCTAATGCTTATGAAATTTCTGGCTTCCTCGCCTTACGTTCAGGGATTTATAATCCATTTCTTAGTTTGGGGCACCTGGAAGACTGAGTTATTATGTTATCCTGTTTATATGATGGGCGATAAATGACAATGGAGCGCCAGGAGAGTTCTTAGCCTAAACGTAAAATAATTTCTCGATCATAGACAATCACAGGAGTAATTCCCTTTAAAGAACAATTCTTTGTTCTGAACGGGAATCGAACTCGGGACCTACAGTAGACAGAAACGCTGACCACTATCCTATGAGCCTGGTCTATTATTGTAGTACAAATCATTAATTAAACTTGAAATTTCATGAAATAACCTCCATATTTAAATAGGTTTACTCAACATAAATGCAACATTTATTTTCCTTTGAAATTTATATCCTATCATAATACTCTTTCTTATAATTGATAGCAGATATTTTATAGTTTGTCCAAAATGTATGGAAGGAAAGAAAACCTTAATTTCAGAATTTATTACGTCTAGACAACATATTTAAAATGTCTGGAATTCAAAACCCCACTTAATGCATAGAATAAGACTCTCTGATAGAGGTGGGTCACTTGGACTCTATAGACTAGAGCAGAGGTTCCCAACATTTTTCGACTCACGAACCCCTTCCACAACGACCTGAGTTGGGCAAACCACTGACTTTTAAATATACATAGAGTAGAAATGCATAAAATTTAATACCAAGCAAAATGGTTAATGACCTTAAATTAACGTAACCCTTAACGGTTAAAACCTAAAGTTATCATAGTTACGTCTTAAAAGTTACACAAATTGTAGGCTTCGTAGTTGTAGCGAAATGGAATTGGTAAGCATTCCTTACGTTGTTACATAACTGTAAATCATTGTAGAGAAGAGAGTATAGATGGTCGTAAAGCCAAATAAATACATTTTGATATCTATGTGAACATGAAATTAATTAAACCGTTAGAAAATAAAAATGACTTAGCATTTGTGAGACCTACATATAAGATAACTGGGATAGAATCGTGAATTTTGAAATTCCCGGGGAGAGGGATTTGGTTTTATAATGTCTTCGGTCCACCAAACGATGTAGTGGGAGGCGGCATTCAGAACCGAGAACGCAAAATTCAACAGTCTGGAAAAGCTGAAGATGATTCGCTGGTGAATTCTAACATGTCCAAAAGAACTGAGCATTTTATGAGGTAAGATGTAACATACTCATCTTATTTAATATGCTTGTTGTTCTGTACATAAAAATAACTGCATATTTTTCTGTAATTCAGGTATCGTTGGAGAGTAATGGAAATCATTCCTGTGGTGGATCCATCATAAGTCCAGACTATGTAGTTACAGCTGCGCACTGTGTTGTTGAAGAAACTTCAATACCTATTATGTAAGAACATTTAGAATTACATGATAATCTTAAACAAACGTTCTAATTAGCTACTAATAACTAAAGTAAGTAGAAAATCTACTGTGTTATAGTCATCACTAATAAAATTCATAATAAAAATCAGTTGAAGTATTAACGAACTAACTCACTGACTCAATCAAACCGCAGGTTCATGGCCGCTCGGACATAAGCTCTCCATACATCCCTATCCTGTAAAGCATAATAACCTGTATTTCCAGAATTGAGCTTATGTTTAATACTGTGAACGCGTTCCTATTTGTAATTATTGTTCCTAGGTATTTGAATTCATCCATATATATTCAAAATTTCTCTCTTTTTTCATTAGCTCTCCATTTTATTACATAATGTATTTCTATGTGAAAATAGATATTTAGTGTTATTGATGTTTACTTTCATAATCAATCATTAATATCCATCACAGTTAATAAGATCGGTAATTAATATTTAGTCTGAAATCTGGTTTATTTAAAAGTCTGAAAATGTCTGCCCCAAATTCAGACAAAAATAAACTATTGTAGTTGCTTTTATCAACATTCTCTAGTTTTCAAATAATTAAACTCTTCAAACCAAGTTATAAATTCACACGAAATATACAAGTTATACATAATTATTAGTATAGGAATGAACAAAATTATATACGCAATTCGGGAAGTAAGTTAATTACTGGTCTGGAACTTATTTGTTAATCCTCGCTAAAGCTCGGGCACAAACACGTCCTTGACTAGTTATGTTCTATTTACTTCCCTAGTTCCTTACATAAGTATTAAAGGCATGCAACCATTTCTTGTTCCACATATTCAACCTGTTGTATCGCAGGTTCCTCTGAACCATGTCCATAAGATGATAAGGGACTAGCCCTCTGGGACTGACTTTAAGCTATGGGTCCCGAGTCTTGCAGGTTTCAGGCTCGTAAAAAAACCGCAAATTTTAATAAAAGACAAAATTTAACCGACCTTCATCCAACCAAGTAATACCTTAGTTGCATACTAGATGTCTCACTGATACGATGTAATAACCAAATGTCACTCGTTGACATCTATAGGCAAATGAGCGTAACTAAATTATCATGGTTAAGAAACTCACACTAGGGAGCACTCATGAATCCATATGGGACGTATGGGATATACAGTCACATTGATTGTCGTATTGTATCTTTGTGTAAATTTTGAATAGAATTTATTTATAGAATAAATGTATTTTGTTTTCCACTTTTTTCTATCCATTTTACAAATCTCTGAATAACCTGTTTTTGCTAACAACATACCAGTTTATGTAAGATATAGTTTAAATTAAGAATTTTCTCTACATTACAATAGTTATCTTTCAGCCCAAATGTAGTTTGCTCCGCCACTGATTTCTGTCCTCAACATCTTTTTCTTTCAATTCTCTGCTGATCATGTTTCATCTTACCTCATCCATCCACTGTTCCCTGGGTTTTCTGCCTCCAGCATTCCAATCCAGCGTCATTCTTGAGATGCTGTTATTCTCTATCCTCTTCAGACGTCCATACTATTTATATCTTCGTTCTTCTATTACTTCTATAATATTATGTTTAATTTCAATTATTTTTTAAACTTTCTGGTTCCGAATTTTCTCGTTTCTTGATATTCTTGGCATAAATGAGCTGAAAGACGAAATTAATGTACTTCTCATGATTAGTTGAATAAGTGAAATGAAAAATGATTATAAATATACATGGTAATTATTCTAAGTTTCCCCGTGCTGATTACCCGTGTTGCCCGGAAATCTACTTATCTCGATCTTCTTGGCATAAAAGAGCTAAAAGACAAATTTCGTTATTGTGAGTTATCCGTAAAAAAAAAATACCCGCCGTATGCTGCTATGCTTGCACATGTATCTACGTACTTGTCTCGATCTTCTTGGCTTCAATGAAAGACAAAAATGGTTATTCTGAGTTATCCGTAAGAGATAAACATATGCTGTCGCGGACGGTTTTGTAGATGTTTTTGAGATATTTAATTCTGTGTACATTAATTTTGTGTATTTGTTATGGTTTATTCAGCGTAAGCCATTTAATCTTCCAAAGAGCTACTTATTTCACGTTTTCTACTACAAAGGGCGAATTTTAAGGGTGTATGAGTTGGGTATCACAACTCTCTTATAGCCCATGTTCAGTCAGGGATCTCCTAAACATTTTTCAAAAAGCTCCATCAGAATCAGATCAACGCATAAAGTACAAACAAACAAACAAACAAACAAACAAACAACATTAATTTTTATATATTGGATATCACTGAATTTAACACGCAATTACCCCTCTTCCTTCACTAATTCTTTCTCAATTTCACTATTACTTTTCCCATCTGATTCTAAAATTGTTCTAAAAATTTTACTTTTTCAGCTTTCTTACTTTCTACACTTTCGCATTTTAATTTCTCTTCATTCTCTAGTTCTGTCGTGAGATATTAGGTTTTCGTAATATTTATATTTTTTAATTCCCATGCCTTTTATTCCTCAAACAATTTCCTTCTCATGGATATAAATAAAAATGGGATTAAATTTGCATATAACATCGCCAGAATAATAATATAATAAGAAGTTACTAAAAATGAAAATTTTACTTTATAGGATTGATCCAAGCGAATTACAAGTACGTGCTGGCTCTTCCTACAGGGAGCAGGGCGGTTCTGTTCATCAAGTTTTAAATATCACTCTTCATCCTGAATTTAGAGACGAATTGTTGTTGCACAATGACATTGCTCTAATAAAGGTCAGTATGTTGCTTACATTAGAATAAAACAAAAATCTATATTTTTGGCAAGGTTAGTACTATCCGACAGAGCGGAACATTGACTTGCTTCGTTTATGGATGATTTACAAACTAATGCCTTGTCATCCCGCGTATACTCGCTTCATGTCAGTCAGTGGCGTCGAGGATTGCAGCTATTATATTAAGTAAGCTGGGTGAGTGCTTCTTCTTCTTCTTCCTCATCTTCACGGACTAGGCAAATTAACTCTTCCACCTCACAGTTGTTCTGTCCATCTTTTCACAGGCCTTCCTACATTCCGTGAACCTCTTGGTTTATAATTAAATGATGCTTTCGGTAACATTCTTACTTCTTTCTACATTTCTAAATCATTTATCTCTATATTATTTGATTTTATCATTCAATGGATATATATGTCCACTGCTGTGGTCTCGAGGTAGCGTGCTGCCTTGTCACGCAGCGGGCCCGGGTTCGATCCCCGGTCGGGGCAGTTTTTCTGGGTGAGGTTTTTATTGGGGTTTTTCCTCACCTGTAAGACAAATGTCAGGAAAACTTTAAGGCCCAAACGGTCCCCGAAATCATATGGCCATCATCCTTAACATTATCATCCTTACCATTATCATTATCATCATCATCCTTCACCGGTGTGGAAAGCAACGGGAAGCTACCACACCTACACAGTTCCCTAGTAAAGCTGCCTTCGGGCAGGATTACTATGGATGGATATATATATATATATATATATATATTATATTTTTGTCTGTTTTTACATCTTCATTCTTTATCCGATCCAATCTGGAGCAGTCTTTTGTTCTTCAAAGGAAGTTCAATCATACGCTTTGTATTCTACTTTGTAATTTTCTTGTCATTACCCAAGTTCCACTCCCATAAAGGAATACAGAAACTGCCAGTGTTTTATAAAACTTCAAAATAGTATCTCTTCTTGTTTTGTTCTTTAATGTTTTATGTATAGTTCCGCATATCATTTGAAATTTCGAGAGTTTCGTATTTCTGCCTTTTTGAGTTTTTGTGTTTATAGTAAAATTACAACCCAAATAATTAAAATTTTATACATGATCTAGAGGTTTGTTTTTTATTATGATTTCTGATCTTGTGCGTTCATTTCCCCAAAATGCCACAATTTTTTGTTTTTTCTTTTGATATTATATAATTATATTCTTGGCATAACTGATTTAATTGATGTACATAGTACTGCAAATTATTTTTATTTTCTTGAATAATAACCATGTCATCAGCATACATTAAAACGTTTAATATTTTAAAACGGTCCATTCTTATACCCATATTAACATTTCTTTTCCAATTTTTGGATGATATTGCTTTGGGGAGTTAGAGTTTTTTTGTGTTTCCTCGTGGCAGGTAATCGACCTGCGGCTGAGTAAGTCCAATGGTGGGAATGCCACCTCAAAGAATTTGAACATGCTTCCATGTGTACAAATCCCAGGAGGAGGGCTGCCTCTTCCGCTTGTCTGGCCTTTATTGAAGCTTGTTCTTTTTGCCGATCGAAACGTTGAGGTCTTCACCCGTATCCCTGGGCAGGGACCCTCGTTATACGAAAGATTGGGTCCTTGACAGAACTTAGTCACTAAGATTCTTAGTGTTCACCACCGCGACGAGAACGCGCCTGTCAAGAATTACCCAGCTGTGTCGTATAATCGTATATTTATTCCGGTGACAGTAAATATTGTCACGTATTATAATAACGGGGATTGCATCTCGCGGGTGACGGCGAGATGAGTTGTCTCGCATTGGTGGAAATAGATTCGTGAGTCGTTGACTTGCGTAATGAAACACCCGCGTAGAATTTTCGATGCGTACAGCTTTCTATTCCGGGAAGTTTTCAGCTTATACCCTTCATGTCAGGAACGTTCGATGCCATAAACTCCCATACTAGAGAAAGTCTCTATTGGGAGCCGATAAAATTTCTTTCCCAGTCTATATAGACGCTGCCAGAGTCGGGAGTGAGTTTGTTTGTTAAGCGACAGCAATATAGCGAGCTGAAAATGAAATGAACTATGACAAATGAAAGCGTTTGAGACTGTGGAAATAATTGTGTGATAGATAAGCTTCAAAACAAGAATTTATTAATATATTATCGATTAATCGTGTGATCGATATAGTTACCAAAGTAGTACTTTCGTTTTTTCTGTCAATAATAATAATAATAATAAAATAATAATAATAATAATAATAATAATAATAATAATAATATTATTATTATTGATTTTACAATCTGATTATTGTAATTATCAACATGTGGTGATAACATTAAAACTATTTTATTACAGGTGAGCACTCCGTTTGTTTACAATGACGCAGTAAAACCAATTCCAATTGCAACTCAGTCTCCATCTTCTGGTGCTGTCGCTGTCCTGACAGGTTGGGGAGTCACCCGTGAAGTTACTGAGAACCTACAGGATTATTTGCCATCTCAGCTTCAAGAAGTAAAATTAGTAATCAATAGCGGGCTGAAATGTCATTTTGCTTCGAAGTTCTTTGACAATAATATGCTCTGCGTAACAGGTGTGATGTTATTCACAGGAGCGTGTTATGGTGACTCCGGTGGTCCTCTAGTGTCGAATGGGAAACTTGTTGGAATAGTTTCGGGTGGTATATTTCATTGCGCTTTAGGATTCCCTGAAATTTACAGCAACGCTGCTAAGTTTAGAGAATGGATTAAGTCCGAGACAGGAATTGCCTAAAATATTAATTCTCGACTTATCACTAATTGCTTGTTGTTAATTTATTATCGTTAGGTTACTATTCACTTTTATCTTTAACTAGTGTTCGCCCATTGGTTGAAATTCGACCATAAACAACACGTCACCGCACCTATTATCTCATTTATATTATATTATATTATACATTACTTTTAAATTGTATTAGACATATTTAGTTTCAATTTATTTTATTTTATTTTATTTGACATTGTGCTGAACGTTTTACTATCGTACATATATATGATATAACTATATTTTCGTCATTTGGAAAAGAAGGCAAATATGATATGAAAAGAAGAACGAATGTTATGTAGTTATACAATTATAACATCTAAATATACAAGCGTTACTGCTGTAAAGTAAATATTCTCTTTAATTTGCCTTACCTGTTATGGTGGCCGCTGGTAGGTAGTTGGAACGTCTTCCCGCTACCTCTTGTGTGAATTGAGAATACTACATAGGCCCTATATAAGAAAGGTGTATTTTTGTGTTGGAATACATCATTGGCTCAGTTGGTTAGATCGCTAAATGTACAGAGTTTAGGGACTCGGGTCCAAATACCGACTCAAGCATTCAATTTTCTTTTCATATATATATGTGTGTATATACCTTAACATTAGTCTTAATTTGCTTTGACATTCATATCATGTGTTAAATTTCTCTTTTGTTTTGTTCTTGACATTAATTCATTCATTTGTTTTTGTTAATATAATAATATAAGCACGATATGTAACACACCTGTATTGAGTATTGTATAAATATTGTAGCTTATAGACGTAAGGAGCGTGGAGTATGATGAATAGAGACTTCTGAAAAAAAACCTCAACTCTGTGTCAAAGATAGAGAATAAAAATTACTATTTCCAAATTTTCTTAATGATAAAACTAAAGGTCGCCAATGGCTACGAAATAAATCGGTTGTCAAAGAAAGGAGAGAAAAAAGCACTTAACTGTCTCTCTACTTATTTATATATAGATTTAAAATACCAACATATATTAATTTTAATGATAATATTAACATGTACAACACTACCAGTATTTGCTGGCAGTCATTACTATAACGTACAGGTCAGTTGTTTTTGGTTCGAACACCGATCTTCACATTCTAAATTTTTTATGGCTTGCTGTATTGTAAAATACAAACTGAATAATAGAGGAGACTATGCATCTCCTTGAGTATACCACTGTCAATTTCATAAGTATCCTAAATTGTTTGTCTATTTGTGTGCCATTAAATAATAATAATAATAATAATAATAATAATAATAATAATAATAATAATAATAATAATAATAATACTTTATTTATTCTGGCAGAGTTAAGGCCATAAGGCCCTCTCTTCCACTCAACACATTCGACTAAATCTAACTAATAATTGCTCATACCAAATAGTGTTTCATCCCATTCTCGAATACGTTTTGAAGAAATATGACCTATTTATTGATGTATTTTCGTTTAATCATGTGATCAGTATTGTTATCAAAGCAGTACTTCAATTGCTTGTTCTCAAATTCACGCCACTGCAAAAGAAAAAAACTACTTTTTGTTTTTACAATCTTATGAATGTAATTATCCACATGCGGTGATAACATTACACGTATTTAATTACAGTTAAGCGCTCCATTTGTATGTAATGACGCAGTAAAACCATTTTCAATTGCATCTGTGTCTCCATCTGTGTCCTGTTAGGTTGGAGACTTACCCGTTTTGTTACTGATGAGACCCAACATTGGAATTTGCCATATAAGCTAGAAGAACTACAAGTTGAAAGCAGAATAACGGCTTGTGAAATGAGATTCATGCGCAGAACAGCGGGTTACACCAGAAAGGATCGGAAAAGGAACACCGATATCTTAAAAGAATTGAAGACTACGCCAATTTTGGAATATATTAAACAGTACCAACTAAATTGGAAACGCCATCTTGAAAGAATGAGTTGAAATCGGATCCCCAAAGCTGTTTATAATTATATACCAAGAGGACGAAGATCACTGGGCCGTCCTATGAAATGCTGGAGGGAAAATTTTCTATAGGATCGTAACAGGCCTTGGCCTAATACTTGGAAGGAAGAAGAAGAACTGCAAGTTGTAATCCATCACCGGCTACGATGTTTTTTTTTTTTGTCTTTGATGTTGATTGATAATAAAATGCTCTGCGTAACAGCTCAGGAGCGTGCAATGGTGACTCGGGTGATCCTCTGGTGTCGAATGAGAAACTTGTTGGATTAGCTTCGTATGTTGTAAGCCAATGCGGTTTTGGACTCCCTGATGATTACACAAATATTGCCCATTTTATAGAATGGATCTTGTCCGAGACTGGAATTGCCAAAAATCTTCATATTCCACCTATCGGCAGTTGTATCTTTCATATTTAACAGTGTCAGGCCCCTTTATCAATTTTATTTTTAATTTAAGTTACAATGTAAGCTATTCTTTTAATGGCTCAATCAAATTCCCGCTCCATAGCCGAATATGCCTTGTCGCAGGGTTACGGGTATTGGGCTGGTTTGGATCTCGAAGGGGGAAGAAATTTTATCATGCAATTTGCACCTGTATGGGAGTGGTACCCACGCAGCATCGTGATAAACTTAGATAACTACAATAAGTGACGGTTCCAGGTTGAGAGAACTCAGCTATAACTGCTGAGGGAGCAGATATGCTGACCATATGTCACCCCTATACTTGCTGAATTTTCGTGTATCTCTGTGATTAACACATGTCGATGTGAGGCCAGTAGCAGACTGATCGGCCAAGGTCCTTCTAGGCCTGTCGCTCCATGCAGTTTGTTTTTGTTTGACTCATTTAAAATAAACATTTTTACCAGGAAAATTATATATAAATTGGAACCCAAAACGGATTAATTAAAATATCACTAATGCAAACAGAGCAGGTAACTTATGGAATTGTAACAGATGAAGGGCTTCTGTATCAGTGGGTCGGTCCATACCTTGTATATACATAATGTAAGGAACCCGGGCCTAATGACATGGATTGATTTTTAATATTCATAAAGATTTATTTGTTTTACATGTATTATCATTGCAGATATGATCCAAACTGTAAAACACTCTCAGTATTTTCATTAATAGTTAAAGGAAGTGAGGCTATGAGGTATATTTTAATTAATGATTCGAGTTACATTTAACAGCTCACTTCATAATTGTATTTTGTGTCTATTTTATATTATAATTTATAACATTAATTTAGTTGTAACAGTATATTACAATGCGGGATGTAATGCGAAATAAAGGTATTCCAAAACATTTAATTATGACTATGGATATCTTGTAGAAGATTTCCGGGCTGTTGGCCGTGGTTTGTAGTTCCCTGACGTTTCGCCAGAGTCTGCGTCCGGCATTTGACAGTCTCAAGACTACCCTTGAGGATACCGGACACCGTCTCTGGCTAAACATCGGGGAAATACACGTCTCAAGACCACGGCCAACAGCCCGGAAATCTTCCACAAGATCATCATAAAAACTCCGGCCGTGAAAGCCTAACTCAATATAATAGCTATGAAAATGTATATGTAAATAAAAAAATTGTAATAGACATGGGTTTTAAATAATTACAACAAAAAATGGTAATAATAAATCGTGGTGTCAGACAAGTGTGTCCTTTATCAACTTCACTTTTAAATTTATATATAGACGAAGTTATGTTAAATTATCAGATTAATTTAATTAAATATATTAAAATAAATAATAAACTGTTGGATACAATATTATTTGCCGATGATCAAGTAGTGATTTCCAGTTCAGATGATGATCTACAAAGAGCTATTTTTAATTTGGAAAAATTAAATGCCAATTACAATTTCAAAAATTTTAAAGCATAAAACTAATATTTTAGCATATAAAGGACATGATACCGTAAAAGCAAAAATAGCAATTGATAATCAAATTTTAGAGCAAGTGATCAGTTTTAAATATCTAGATTTCAATTTACCATACGTTAAAATTTTAGATGGTAATGACAAATAAATTTAATCTAATGTGTAGCACTATTAAAAGAACCTTTAAAAACACAAGAAAAGAAACTAAAATTACAGTTTATAAAGTAATGGCTGTTCCTCTATTGATGTGTGGATCAGAATGTTGGACGTTTACTAAAAGACAAGAACAAAGTTTGGAAGCAGCTAAGATGAGATTTAAAAAAAAAATATAGCTGGATATACTCTGCAGGATAAGAAAATAATTGAAGATATAAGAAATGAACTAAATATTTTGAAAATTATAGACCGAATAATTAAATATATGAACGCCTGGAAAGAACATATTGATAGAAAGCTAGAAGAAAGAGTTCCTAAATTATTGCTAAACGGGAGGAGAAATGTTGGACGCCCACACAGATGGTCTAAACAATTTTAACAATTCTAGCTTTCATTAAACTGGAACGAGCCAACAGACTTAATTCCTGAATGATGATGATGATGTTGAGAATGCGAGTTTATGATCTTTAGGATTTGTGTTCCTTTTTACAATTGGGGGGTTGACAGGAGTTGTACTTGCTAATTCATCCATTGATATTGTTCGTCATGATACCGATGGGAAAACGTTTTTACAGAAGGGAGGAAATTATTAAAAACTGAGCGATAGCGAGGTTTATAATTTACGAGTTTCTGTTAAACACTTCACAAACGTGCGTTGTAAAATATTTTTTTTGCACGCTGGTGTTTTGAAGCAATACATAGTAGTTAAATAATAACATCTTTGTGGAAAATTTGCGTTCATTATAAAAAAGCTGACTAACGCTAACAGTCTGCCCAATGTTTATACGGTAAATGCCGAAAATAATGTAGTTGAGACTACTTGAACCCGAGACACACATCAGGCATAAAATGTCAAATTCCAATATATTGTTTTTTATTGTTTCAGATAAAGTTCAGTTCATTCAGAATGCAGTAATTTGTGTCGTATAATGTTTATTAACACTACATTTTGGATATATTTTTGTATATATTTTATAATTCGTAGTATACATTCTCCACTCTAACTTACCTGATTTATTTTCAGAGTCCTATAGAACAACAGTGCGCATGCGTCAGAGTTTATAGAGACAAGGAACCACATATCGATTATTATCGATATTATACTAAAGTTTATACAGCTTATGCTAGATTGCAGCACGTTGCTATAAAATTTATATGTCCAATCTTTGCAATAAATCCCCAAATATATGTTAAAGAAATATATTAATAATATTAAGATTACCAAACGTTTATTAAAATGGGTGTACACTTACTTATCACTCCCTAACGCCGTTCTAACCAGCGATAACACATTACAGTGATAGAAAAATAAAAAAACTAAGTAATATACTCTGTGGAGTAAATAGCAGTCAGCATCACAATATTGTCTAACAGTGTCATAATGTTGTGATTTGCGTATTTAAATAAATACTTAAAAATTGTCACATAATATTAAAAAAAATTGTTTCAAAAGGTTTAAAATATTTAAATATATTAGTAAATACAGAAGAAAAGCTATAATTCACAACAATAAACTGAAAAATCAAGGGTAAGTCATTCTCGTGAATATCCAGTTATTTATAGGTTGGCAATCCCGAAATTTAAGAAATTAAAGTTTCATTCCTGGTCGCCATTGATGTAAGTACGACAGAACGCACTATCGTGCAAACAATTGTTTTTCACATTTTTTGGCCTAATTTTTGGTTAATCTTAAGTGCAGAAAGTAAAATTCAGTATTTTGAAGTGAGTTGTTAAATCTAACTCAATTTATTAACTATCAGTATTTGTTTGCGTTCATTATTTTAATTCACCGATCAGTTATTTTTGGTTCGAAACCGATAAATACACCGATCTGAACATGAATTAGATCACACAATTTCTTTATTCAAAATCTAAAATCTTATGTTACTGTTAAATGCTTCATAAACAGCATTGTAAAAAATTATCGAAAGACAAATCTAGAGGCACTGGTTTCATGAAAAAAAAATATTGTCAGAGCTTTAATTGTTACAACTTTCATAGACATGAAAGATATGAAAACTGATATAAAAGAGATTAAAGGGACATTCGATGTATTAATATAAATAGTTGTGTCTTGGTAGGATATTTTACTTATATACATTTTTCAATGTGTACAAATATTTCTATGCCTGAAGTTTTATTTTCATGTATTTAAAGCTTGTTTAATATTAAATCGGTCAACAACGATGTGTTAGAGTTTAATCTTGATAAGCTAATAACTGTTAACCGTTCAAGGGTTGAAATAAAATAATGTAACGGTAAAATTACTTTCTTAACAGCTATGATAAATGTGTTTCGAAAGGTGTACGAGTTATTTTAACTGAAATTATATTTACAGAGGACTGTAAACTATTGCACCCTGAAACTTGCCTTGATATTTCTTTCAGAGAACCGTTGTAATATACCAAGGCCATGTACAAACGTTAAGTGCCGCTTTTAACTTCAAGTCACAGAAATCCAAGCCACAATTCAGCAATGGTAACTCACTGTAAAGAACCCGATGGACTCTCTGCACGAGTAAAATGGAGTACAGTGAGACGGGACGCGGCGCGGACGGCAGGTTGTGTTAACCAATCTGCCAGTTCAGGAGTTGTATTATTTCCCTGATTTTAAATCAGAGATTTGGTGTTGGATTTTAGTTTCCTGCATTTTAAATCGGCAGATATTTTCTTGAACACTCCCTTGGTAATCATAACGTTTCCCTGTGAGGAATTGAAAGTAGTTTTCGGCAATGAATGGTTGACAATTTCCTTGTAACTTAAATACTCATAAACGGTGAAGTAAGTAGCTCTACCATAATCCAAAATTCTATCATTTGTATGCGAATGTAACGCGCATGCGTATATAAGACCCATCCCGATTTTGATGATATTTAGATTAAAAGTGCCCCTTATTTTCGGATATATCGGTATATTTTGCATGTATGAACCAAGTTTTACTCCTTTCAAAAAACGTTAAACTGAAAATATATAAAACTATTATTCTACCAGTTATATTATATGGGTGCGAAACATGGACTCTTACTTTAAGAGATGAAAGGAGATTACAAGTATTTGAGAATAAAGTACTTAGGAAAATTTTTGGACCAAAGAGAGATGAACAGACAGGTGAATGGAAAAGACTACATAACAATGAACTACATGGTCTTTATAGGAAGCCAGATATAATAAGAACAGTTAAGTCTCGTAGACTGCGTTGGGCAGGACATGTTGCACGTATGGGAAATGAAAGACTTGCATGGAAGCTTCTTGTAGGAAAGCTAGAGGGAAAACGCCCAGTTGGTATACCAAGAATGAGGTGGGAGAATAACATTAACTATGATTTGAGGGAAGTTGATTATACAGGGAATGATTGGAATGCATTAGCTCAGGATAGGGATGTATGGAGAGTTTATGCCCGTGCGGCCATGAGCCTACGGGTTCGATAGTGCCAGTGAGTAGGTAAGCAAGTATGAACCAAGTTTTTCTTAAGCCCTATATTTAGGAAACTAAGTCCGTTGTAATGTTTTATTCCATTTTTTTGTGGTTTTATTTTCAGAAGTATTGTAAAGCAATGAAATTGTAAATTTAGCTTATAACTGTAATTAGAGAAATTCCTTTCTAATATTAGTAATGCACTTTTGTGCACTTAATATTGTTACTGCCATTATGATTTTAATGTAGAATAAATGTGGTAAAATAAGCAATACATTTTATTTGCACAACATTGGCTCCTCTTCCAGTTTAAGTCAATGCAGTACATTTAAGTCAATGCAGTACATTTAAGTCAATGCAGTACATTTAAGTCAATGCAGTACATTTAAGTCAATGCAGTACATTTAAGTCAATGCAGTACATTTAAGTCAATGCAGTACATAACAATTGTTTAAGAACACGAATCAAGCCTTGATGCAGAGCTACTGAACTAGCGCTAGTTCAAGACCCATTCAAGGACGATGTTCTCTGATTGAATTTCGGCCAGAATAAGAACGAAATCACATTCATGAGTAATTTGAATAACTACAATTAATAGCGACTCCCAGTGGAGGAAGCCAGCTACGATTGTCGTACCCGTAGGGATGGAGTTATTGAGATTTTTATCATATATTTTCTTATCATACCATATTAAGCTTGCATTGCTCAATATTAAACATTTAATTATAACATCTATAAAGCGTCACTGTAATAAAGTAAAACTATTCTCTTTAATTTGATTACTTGTTATAGTCAGCTAATAGATGGCTGTGAAGACCGAGTTCTCGCGACATCTAGTAATAATGGAGAATAAAATACATATATAAGAAAAATAAGTGTTTGAATTGGATTCGCCTGGTGGTGTAACGGATAACACATTGAGGTACAGACTCGGAGTTCCAGGTTCGAATCCCGTCCAGGCATTTGTTTTTCTTATCATACCATATATATATACATCCATCCATAGTAATTCTTCCCGAGGGCAGGTTTTTCACTGCAATCATAGCATTTTCATGCGATGCTTTACAGCTTTACTAGGGAATTGTAGGCGTGGTAGTTTCTCGTTGCTTTCCACACCGGTGAAGGATGATGTAGATGAGATGATAATGATAAGGATGATGATGATGGCTATATGATTCGGGGACAATTTGGGCCTTAAAGTTTCCCTGAGATTTGTCTTACAGGTGAGGAGAAACCCCGATAAAAACCTCACCCACAAAAACTGCCCCGACCAGGGGATGAACCCGGGCCCGCTGCGTGACAAGGCAGCACGCTACCTCGAGATCACAGCGGTGGACTATGCATGTATATATATATATATATATATATGTTATAATTAAATATTTAACATTGAGCAATGCAAGCTTAATATGGTATGATAAGAAAAATAAATGCCTGGACGGGATTCTATATATATATTTAATTTTAACCGATTTTCACCGATCCTATCTAAAATGACCATGACCATAATATATATGTGTGTGTTTGTTTGTGTGTGTGTGTGTCCGTTAACGCTCCAGCGGCAGCAATTTTTTGCATATATGAATAAATTAAAAAAGTATGCTGAAGTTCATTAACCAGAATAGTTGAACTATTTGGTGTAGAAATTTACCTGAAGTGAAAATTTAAAAATCGTCCTAGCTATCACAGTGTTTCAAGTTTCACGTTTCACAACGAAACTCACTATATGCTATTAGAAAAAAAAACGGGGAGTTTTTTTCTCCAAATTTGAGCGAAATCCGATCATTAGATGTGGAGGTTTACCTGATATCCAAATAAAGTATTCTCTCTAACAACCGCCATATGTACTTCGTCGAAAAATGTACCATTAAATTAACTCGTAAATTTGTAAAGTATCCTTTCAGATAAAATTGATTTTATTTATTTGTTATTTTCAATAAAGTAATGGAAAAACGAATCAATAGATATAAGTTAATTATAATTTGTGTCAGATTATACAAGAGTGTGCAATAGGTATTCCTTCTCTCATGCATGATTTGTTTTCACTCGAGTCAAACACTTAGAAAAATTGACATCAGGTATTGATTCCACCAATTTTACAAAGGAAGATATATTCCGTACACGTATGAAAATAGGACCATAAATTCAACCTGTAGTGAAATGTAATTTGTTTACGTATTTCCTGCGTGACGAACGTTTTTACATTGTATGTAATGTCTAGGTAATATTTACAATACTTCAGAAAAGTATAAAACTAATATTTCGTATATTATTATTAATGATATCTAAATAATGTGAACCTTATTTCACCTTCAGAAAATGCTAGTGTTTTAGTTACAATACAATTATGTACACATATGTCCATAGAAAGCAAAATTCGCATATACAAAACGATAGTCCGATCAGTTATTGTATATGGAGCAAACCCTAAGGCGGATACAATGAAAACTAAACAAATAATAAGCACATGTTAAATGAAGATCTTAAGAACTATTCAGGGGAAAACATTATTTGCTAAGATACGCAAGAGAGAAATTGGGGACAAATGTCATATTCAAGACATAACCAAATTTATTATAGATAGACGAAAATAATAAATAGGCCATATAGAAAGAATGGAAGACAATCGACTTGCAAAACGAGCTAAAGAAGAAAAAGAGGAAGACCAGCCAAAAGATGCATAGGCAGTGAGTGCACATCCAATGAGTCTTCCTCCAAGGAGGCCAAAGCATAATATTTCATATAGGCTACTTTGCCAAAAAAATGACCAGTTTTTATGCAATTCATATGAATTATATAACATTTTGCTGATGATGTAGTACTACTGGCCGATAGCGAGGAGATACTGAAGGCCAACACGCACACACTATTGAGTAACACTAAGAAATTAGGACTGGAAGTAAATATCAGTAAAACTAAATATATGGTCACATGTAGAAATTCAGTATATAATGGAAATGGACAGCTAATGACAAATGAGGGAAATTTTGAGGAAGTGGCTGAATTCAAATACCTAGGAACAATAATCACAAATAGGAATGAGATGTACAAAGAAATTATACATAGGCTCAATTCTGGAAATGCGTGCTATTATGCATTGCAGAGACTCTTGATGTCCCAACTCCTTTCAAAAAACGTTAAGCTGAAAATATATAAAACTATTATTCTACCAGTTATATTATATGGGTGCGAAACATGGACTCTTACTTTAAGGGAGGAAAGGAGATTACGAGTATTTGAGAATAAAGTTCTTAGGAAAATTTTTGGACCAAAGAGAGATGAACAGACAGGTGAATGGAGAAGACTACATAACAGTGAACTACATGGTCTTTAAAGGAAGCCAGATATAATAAGAACAATTAAGTCTCATAGACTGCGATGGGCAGGACATGTTGCACGTATGGGGAATGAAAGACGTGCATGGAAACTTCTTGTAGGAAAGCCAGAAGGAAAACGCCCAGTTGGTAGACCAAGAATGAGGTGGGAGAACAACATTACTATGATTTGAGGGAAGTGGAATATACAGGGAATGATTGGAAAGTATTGGCTCAGGATAGGGATGTATGGAGAGCTTATGACCGCGCGGCCATGAACCTACGGGTTCGATAGTGCCAGTGAGTAAGTAAGTAAGTATATAACATTTTAGAATGCTGTACATTCCCGGCAACATACGAGTATATACATCGAAAACTGACTAAAGAATGCCCGTTATCGATCGGATCCAGTTCCTGAAGACAATTATATCTGTGTAGACTCCAGGTAATCCAATCCATCCACAACCAAGAACCCAATATACAATTCTATCGAGTTTCCCTTTTTGATACGAGAGGTCCACTTGAATCTCCCAGGCAGGCATCCTTACCACCCATGACGACTCTTGCACAGATCATAGATCGTTGACACCACCGATAAAGTAGTAAATCATATTGCAAACATCGTGATCCGCAATGTTTACTTGGACCTGCTGCAGCTGAGATAGTTTCGTACCTTCATTGCATTAAGCTCCCCAACCTGTCACTGCAGATCGGCAGTGGTTGCCATTGTTGTCAGTACAATTGGTTGCACTGAATTGCTCTAGACTATCGATGTTGACATCTTGAATGATCGATACTTCTAAAATACATTGTAAAGCACTGTTGAGGTTATGTAATAAAATGTGAAAATATTAAAATAAGTATCTGTTATATCAGTCGTCCTCACTAAAATAAATTTTTGTTTTTGAAAATCTGCGTCAGGTAGATGTAGTCATGATTATACATTGGTCGAATCAGTTGCAATGTATGGAAGTGAGGTCTGGAAATCAATAAATACTACAAGAATAGAGCAATAGCTCTAGAAATGGATTATTTACGCAGAAATTCCAGAAATTTAAAATTAGAACATATTACAAATAAGGAAATTAGAAACATAATGGAAGCAGAAGAAAGCATAATTGAAAAAAAAATTGAGGAGATGGAATTAAAAAGTTTAGGATTTATTTTAAGAATAGAAGATGAGCGATGACCGAAACTACCATATCAATGGCAACCGACCTGAAAGAAGAAAAGAGGGAGACCAAAGTCATCATGAAAGAAAAATATGAAGATAGTAATTCAAGCATGAAACGAAACATTGAAAATGCCCAAGATCGTAGGCTTTGGAGGTTTGACATTGGAAGACGGCAGCAGCTGTAAAAACCCGAGGATATATTGATATTCCTGCTGGATGTAATAAATTCGATGAAAGTGTCAAATCTTAGCCCTCCAATCTGCAGTGAGTTCACTTTTCTAGATATTTGTGACCCTCATACAAGTCCTGTTAGAAGTCATTCCATGTAGGTTAGGTCAAGACCTCGGATTCGTACGGGGCGAAATTCATTCCCTCTAACATGTGTAACAGTACATGTGTTGACCTTCTTTTCCATGATCTTGTACTGTCAGTCAGAATATATTTTGATACCGTTATCCTTGGTCTGTTATGTTTGTTGATTAGTTTGAAATTCCACCATTTTTTCTTATAATTAATTCAAGAGTGCTACCGAACCCGTAAGTCCATGATTGGGCAAACACAAGCATTTTTTCAGCATATGGATGCGAAACATGGACTCTTATTTTAAGAGAGAAAAGAAGATTACGAATATTTGTGAATAAAGTTCTTAGGACAATTTTTGGGCCAAAAAACAGAAGAACTGATAGGCGAATGGAGATAACGTCATAATTATGAGATACATGTTATATGTATAGGAAGCCAGATATAATAAGGACTGTTGAAGGTCTCGTAGGCTGCGATGGGTAGACGTTTGGCACGTATGGAGGATGAAACAGGTGCATGGAACCGTCTGGTAGGAAAACCAGTGGGAAAACTCCCAGTTGGTGTACCAAGAATAAGATGGGAGAATAATATTATCCATGATTTGAGGGAAGTAGATTTTACAGGGGATGGTTGGAAAACATTAGCTGAGGATAGGGATGTAGGATGAACTTATGTTCGCGCGGCCACGAACCTAGGGGTTCGATAGAACTAGTGAGTTAGTTATCGTGAGCTAATATTTTCCAAATAACCCTTACATAATCTACTTCTTTTAAATCATAGTTAATACTGTATTATTCTCCCACCTCATTATTTGCCTGCTAATTGGCCGCTGTTCCTTTAGTCTTCTACAAGTAGTTTTCATGCCCCTCTTTCGTCCCCCAATCGTGCCACATATCCTGCCCATCGGAATATTACTATTTTTTACTCCATGTCGCGGCATGCCTAGAAGACCCATGGCGTACCAGCCGGCAGCTAGCCTCATATCTACATGTGTTAATCGCAGCGGTAGACGATCATTTTGGCAATTCAGGGGTGATATGTGGTTAGCATGTCGGTTCCCCGGCGTTATAGCTGGTTTCCTCAACATAGAGCCGCTACCTATTGTTGCTACCCAAATTCATCATGATGCTAGGTGGGCACCGGTCCAATACTGGCCGAATTTCAATGAGAACATTTCATCCCCCATTGTTACTCGAACCAGCAGAAATTCCGTAGCTCTGCGTCAATGCATTTTGCCTTAAGGACGCCAGGATTCGACTTGGGCTACAAGAGGATGGATGGTTGGTTTGGCGGATAAAATAGAAAATAAGCGTGTGACAATAAGTTAAGGGAAAAAATAAAAGCTGAAGAAATAGCATATATGTGAAGTAAAACATGATTCAGAAGGACAAATGTAGGGTGTGAACGTTTTTGTGTGAAGTGGAGAAAATCTAGAACATAGTAATAAAAAATTACCATTTAACTCATGCCTCAAATGGGAGTCAATGACCAATCACTTTTCAATGATTTTTATTTACATCCAATCACAGTCGTATTTCGACTAGAATTTACCAACTAAAGTTTATTATGGTAAAGAATGCACCTCCTTCTTCAACATTCTGTATAGGTCAAGCATTATTTTGCAGTGACTGTCTCTCTAAGAAATACGGCTACCAGATTGTATATATAGTGCATGAATGTCAACACATAGCGCATGCGGAAGTTAACATAAAAACATTTGTAGCAATTAATTATACCACCAATAAAAGAAACCACTGTTTGCACTTTCTTAAATGTATTATTTCCCAGATAATAACATTCCAGAAAAATATAATTGTCATATTTACATAATAGGACATCAGAAATGAAATATACAGTTTGATGTGTTTCATTTTTTCTCCACTAGTGCATTCTTACAATATTGCGTTTCTTTGGCAATAAATAATATGATCTGGTTGCAGTGATGAACAAAAGAAGCAAATGAAGCCTACCAATCGTTTCTCGTTTGTTTTCAAACGTCGCCATTTACATTAAATATATAATTATTTTATAAAAAGCTATATTTAAATAATGATTTGTGAGTAAACAGCTTAATTTTATTCGTTAAATAGTCCTAACAAATACCACTTTTGATTTACAAATTCTCTAGATGAATCCACTCCTCACTTCGTGAGTCGTGAATTTAATCGATAATTTGGTAATCACTTGTGGCATTACTTATGTTAATTAATATAATAATGATAACCTGAATAATATAATCATGGTTAAAATATTCTTGTTTCTTCTAATTTTAAGGACTTGTAATGTTGTTCGTAGCATTTTTAATTTGTCCCCGACTCAGGGTTAATACTTCCATTACGAGTGTTAATGGATTACGAAACATGGATTCTTATTTTAAAGGCGGAGAAAGTATTACGAATCATTTGCGAATAGAAGTTCTTAAGAAACATTTTTTGCAAACAGAGTATGAACAGGCAGGTGAAGCAGCAAGGAAACCTAGAGAACGACTTAATAAATGAGCTAGTAGGTGGGCCTTCATAGGAAGCCAGACATTAGTCGGAGAACAGTTAAGTCTCGTAGACGATGAAGAAGAGGGCAAGATCTGTGGAACGAATGGGGAATGAACAGGAAACATGGTAGCCTTCCTGTTAGGTAGCCTAACCTCCATGTGCGCGACCAGTTCCTAGAATATCACTCTAACACTATCCAGTGGCTTTGCTCTTCGCCTCAATCACAGTTCTCCATGTGCCAACTAGTGATAGATGCGACATGTTTTCCGGATGTCGGGTCCCCCCCACGCATTTAAAGTATTCGGTTTTGTTATTATACTTGGAAAACCGCTATTGTATTGTAGAATACTAATCTCACATTCCTTCATTATGCTGGATGCGTACATTCGGAAGTAACAACCGAACTTCCACCAGAAAAAATTCTCTCTCTCATGGAGAACCGTCCGTGCAATTCCTATAGCTCGGGCACCAAGGCATCTTGCCTTAACTCTCTGCTACTGTGCGAGACTTGTTTGTAGGAAAACGCCGAAGGAAAACTCCTTGTTGGTCACACCAACAATGATCTGGGTGATACAAGAACCATTACCCAATGGTTTCAGGGAACTTATATTATACAGGGGATTTTTGGGAAAACCATTAGTTCTGGATAGGAATGTCCACGCGGCCATGAACGGATGGGTTCGATAGTGCGAGTGAGTTACTTGTGTCATGGATAACTTTTAAAAAGATTTTAGTTTGCGTTAGTACATATTTCCCGTCCAGTCAGCAACTGCGGTGGTTTCGACGTACCCGCCCTGCATTGTCCACGTAACGTGCCCCGGGTTTCAATCCCGGTCGGGGATACAGTTTCCCTGGGTGAAGGTTTTATCTCGTGTGTTTTACCCCTCCCCTGCAAGACAAATCACATGTAGCTTTTCAAAGCCCGAATGGTCCCCCTAACATCATCTGGATCTGGCCATTACCACCATCATCCTCTCATCATCATAATCTCATCTCACCCCTGTGTGGAAAGCAAGGGACTTTACCCAACTGCTATCTTTTCCCAGTAAATCTGCAGAGCGGTAGCATAAATATGCTATGGTTGAAGTGAAATACTGCCCTAGGGCAGGAAACTATAGAATAGTAAAATAATCATGCATTTACCTACTTTGGCCAAAGTTTATTTATAAATATCGCGATGGTGGAGAAATACAGTGAATATCTGTACTTTATTATACCAGTTTGTATTGAAACATAAACTAGATGTTTGAATTGATCCTAGTTTTCAGCAGATCTAGCAGACAGATACAGTACTTCAACACGAATATCTGACTCGTTTAATTCGTCATTATTCTAGGCTTTTATATCACCATTTGCTTTTTGGGAAGTAAAACAAAATACTAAACTTTACTATAATATTCTGTTGTCATGCCTTTAATGTTGTTCATTGAATAAAAAATGCGTCGATTGGTATATTATCATTAATAACGTCACAACTGATTTCCAAAGCATCGATAAATTCACGAGTCACGAAGATCTAGAAGATTTGGTAATCAAGAGTGGCATTTGTTAGTACTATTTAACGAAAAAAATTAAAATTCTACTCAAAAATCTTTAATTAAATATTGTTACCGGTATTTTAAAATATTTATATATTTAATGTCAACGGCGAAGTTTGAAAACAAATTAGAAATGTTTAGTTATGTTTCCTTTGTTCATCCACTGCATCTGGGTCATATTATTTCTTGCCAAATAGGATCACAATATTGTAAGAATGTACACTAGTGGATAAAAAAATTAACACATCAAACTATGTATTATAACCAAAGATGTAGGTAATTAATTACTTTGTTTAAAAAACAACTCAGTAAAATAATTATTTAAGAACACAATTATTTAACACACAATTATTTAACACACAATTATGACATGCGAAGGAATTTGTTCATTATTTGCCATGTTCAACATATTTTTTTGAGAGTCAGTCACTGCAAAATTGTGCTCTGACCTGTTCAGAATGTTAAAAAGGATGATCTTTTTTATTGTGGGTAAAGAAAAATTCGATAAATAGCCAGGTGAAACACGAATGTCATTGGTTGTAAAACAAAATTCATTGAAACGTTATTGGTCATCGACTTCCGTATGGGGCATGTGTTAAATAATAGTCTACGTAAGAATACGTAATACATTCGTGCTCATCGATGCACAGGAGCACAGCTTTACAAAAACTTTCTCGCATACAATCCCATTAAATGACAACTAACTAACTAACTAACTAACTAACTAACTAACTAACTAACTAACTAACTAACTAACTAACTAACTAACTAACTAACTAACTAACTAACTAACTAACTAACTAACTAACTAACTAACTAACTCACTGGAATTATCACAACCCTTACGTTCATGGCCGGACTCTCCATATATCCCTATCTTAAGATAATGTTTTCCAATCATCCCCCGTATAATCTACTTCCCTCAATTCATGATTAATGTTATTCACACCACCTCATTCTTGGTCTACCAACTGGGCGTTTTCCCTCTGGTATCCATACGAGAAGCTTCCATGCCCCGCTTTCATTCCCCACTCTTGCCACATGTCCTGTCCATCGCAGTCTACAAGAATTAAGTGTTAATATTATATCTACTTTCCTATAAAGATAATATATATACTTAGAAGTCTCCTCCATTCACCAGACTGTTCATATCTCTGTAGTGAAAACATTTCACTTTCTTACCTTATTTTATTTCTATTCCATGTGTTAATAGGGTTTAGCTAAAATTAGACCAACATCCACAATGTGTTTTTGTTTAGTCTATATTTGAAGAATATTTTAAAATTGTAGTTGGTATTAAATATTTGTGTGGTTTTATTATTCGCTGCTCAAATGGATGACAAACGATTTATGGTTTTAATTCTCCCAGCTTAATAAAGCATTATTATTATTATTATTATTATTATTATTATTATTATTATTATTATTATTATTATTATTATTATTATTATTATTATTATATATTATTATTTTATAAAAATATTAAAATCCATAATTTGTTGGAATGATCACTTAATTATGAAAGACCCGGTATTAGAAATTAGAGTGGAAACTGTTATTATTCATTTCATTATAACTATTATCATACATCATTATCATCGGGGTAACGTAACTCCGCCTTCAAGGCGACCCAGCTTCAGAAGTGGGTTAAAATTACGCATATAGCCGAGGAGAGAAAACTAAAAAAAGTCGAAATGACACAACTTGCGGCATTGCATACAATAAATAAATATTTACAGTATTTGTCTTGGTTGGAATGATCGGGAGAACGAAACATTACGGTTTCATATATTATTCTAATATGCGGTCTCCTAGGAATTATTCGAATAGAATCCTTCCATTAGTCTGTATTTGTTTACGATATTTTCCTCATAAAGTTTCCCATTAAAATATTGATAGCTCTCTTACAGTCACTCATTCCTACTACTTTATCGAACTATTTGAAGCCACCTGAAATTAATAAATCCGACAGTATTAGGACCAGATATATTGTGGAATTTAAAGTTCATTATAGTTCATATTACCAACCAAATCTAACCAACTGGTACATATCCGGAGTAGCCGCATACTTGGTACTTTGTTTATAAAATTACCTGTTGTTAAATAATTAAATTTTCTGGAGAGTTAAATTTAGTCTATATCATTAATAGTTTTTTCCTCATTTTTCTATCTTGTACATTTTATATTCCATTTGTTAAATATAGATTAATCAAAATATGTAGACATACTATTTATTCTATTGTAATTTGATGTAAGAATGATTTTGCATTTTTTTAACCTGGTTAAGTGATAAAAAAGACCTTATGGCCTTAACTTTGCCAAGTAAAACAAAGCTACTAGTACTATTATGTTAATTATTATTATTATTATTATTATTATTATTATTATTATTATTATTATTATTATTATTATTATTATTATTTTTATTATTATTACTATTATCATCATCATCAAAGCCGTATGTTCATGGCCGCGTGGGAAAAGCTCTCCACACAAGCCTATCTCCAGCTAGTGTTTTCCAATCATCCCCTGCATAATTTATTTCCTTCAAATCATGGTTAAGTTATTCTCCCACCTCATTCTTGGTCTACCAACTGGGCGTTTTCCTAATGGTTTTCTTAAAATAAGCTTTCATGCCTATCTATTATTCCTCATTCGTGCCACATGCCCTGGTTATAGCATTCTATGAGACTTAACTGCTCTTGTTTTCTTCCGATTTCCTATACAGATCATGCAGCTCACTGTTATGGAGCCTTTTCCATTCGCCTGTCTGTTCATCTCTCTTCGGTCCAAAAATGTTATCTTTTTTCTTCACTTAAAGTAAGAGTCGATGTTTCGTACCATATAATATAACTGGGAGAACATCAGTTTTATATATATTCAGCTTATCTGTTTTGAGAGACGTTGGGACGACAAGAGACCCTATAATGCAAAATAGCGTGGGAATTTTGACGTTTAAAACTATTTTAAAAAAACCGTTAAACTGAAAATATATGAAACTGTTATTCTGCCAGATATATGGATGTAAAACATTTACTCTTACTTCAAAGCGAGGAAAGGAGATTACGAGAATTTGAGAATAAGGTTCTTAGGAACATTTTTGAACCAAAGACAGATGAACAGACAGGTGAATGGAGAAGAATACATAACATTGAACTTCAAGGTCATTATAGGAATCAATATATAACAAGAACAGTTAAGTCTCGTGGACTGCGATGGGACATGAATGGGTAATGAAAGAAGTCCATGGAAGCTTTATGTAGGAAAACCAGAGGGAAAACACCCAATTGGTAGACCAATAATGAGGTGGGAGATTAACATTAACTATAATTTGAGGCAAGTAGAGTATACAGGGAATGGTTGGAAAACATTAACGCAGGATAGGGATGTAAGGAGAGCTTGTGTCCGCGCGACCATGAACCTACGGGTTCGATAGTACCAGTGAGTTAGTTAGATATTTGAATTTAGCTACTTCTTCAATTTTTTTCCTTTGATATTAACAGTCCATTTCCATTATATAATTAATTTCTATGTGTGAACATGTATTTAGTTTTATTTTAATTATTTAATTGTAATATTATTGTGTTTTATTTATGTAATTGTAATGTTATTGATTTTTTTGTTTATTTTTCTTTACACTAGTACCAATTATTACTCTATTGTAACGGACTGTCAACAGCACGTACGGCTTACTGCTCGTGCGACCCATATTTGTAAATAATATTGTAAATATCTTACTTTTTGTCTAATAAAGTCCTACTACTACTACTACTACTACTAGTTTTATCGATGTTTATATCTTAGTGTTTCTCAATAGAATGTGCATGTAAAACTGAATTTGATTTCCAGGTGCGGAAGAAGGTCGTGTAATTGGTGGAAATCCAACTGAAATCACAAAGCATCCATACCAGGTAATCTTAATCTTCATTCTTAAGGACATGTCTTACTTACGTATGTATTTATAAATTCCCAATATTAAGAAAAATACTATCAATACTTCCGTTAGACCGAGTATATTAGTCTATGAATCATTGTTAGACGATTTTGTGAATTGAAACAGGAGAATCAAGAAACTACTAACTCCAATTTTACGCAAAATTATTTAGATAAATGTCAAAACATTTTAAACTATTCGAAGCAATATTAATTTCATGCTATATGTTTTGTGATACTAAATTTTAGTCTCAATATTATTTCAGCTTTTCTTGTCTAATGCTACCAGGTAGTCTTTTATAAAATATCTGGACATTTCCCCTGACATTCAGGGAATTACAATCCATTTCTTAGTTTGGGGCACCTGGAAGACTGAGTTATGTTATCCTGATTATATGATGGGCGATAAACTATAATGATGCGCCAGGAGAGTTCATAGCCTAAACTTAAACTAAATTCCAGAACATGGACAATCACAAGAGTAATTCCCTTTAATGGAAAACATCTTTGTTCTAACCGGGAATCTAACCCGAGACCTTAACTACACTGGTCAGGTACGCTGACTACTATCCTATGAGTCTGGTCTATTGTTGTAATACAATTCATTAATTAAATTTAAAATTTCATAAAGTAACATAAATATATAAATATTTTAACTCACGATAAATGCAAAATTTATTTTCTTTGCAATTTATAATTTGTTATAATACTCTTAATTATAATTGATAGTAGACATTTTATAGTTTGTCCAAAATGTATGGAAGGATAGAAAACCTTAATTTCAGACTTTGTTACGTTTAGACGTCTTATTTAAAATGTCTGGAATTCAAAACCCCACTTAATGCATAGAATAAGACTCTCTTATGAATTGGGTCACTTGGACTCTATAGACTAGAGCAGAGGCTCCCTACATTTTTCGACTCGCCAACCCCTTCCACAAAGATCTGAGGTGAACCACTGACTTTTAAATATACATAGAGTAGATATGCATAACATTTAATACCAAGCAAAAGGTTACAGACCTTAAATTAACGTAACCCTTAACGGTTAAAACCTAAAGTTATTCTAGTTACGTCTTAAAAGTTACTCCATTTGTAGGCTCAGTAGTTGTACTTAGTTACTTACTCACTGGCACTATCGAACCCGTAGGTTCATGGCCGCACGGACATAAGCTCTCCATACATCCCTATCCTGAGCTAATGCTTTCCAATCATTCCCTGTATAATCTACTTCTCTCAAATCATAGTTAATGTTATTCTCCCACCTCATTCTTGGTCTACCAACTGGGCGTTTTCCCTCTGGCTTTCCTACAAGAAGCTTCCATGCAAGTCTTTCATTCCCCATACGTGCAACATGTCCTGCCCAAAGCAGGCTACGAGACTTAACTGTTCTTATTATATCTGGCTTCCTGTAAAGACCATGTAGTTCATTGTTATGTAGTCTTCTCCATTAACCTGTCTGTTCATCTCTCTTTGGTCCAAAAATTTCCCTAAGTACTTTATTCTCAAATACTTGTAATCTCCTTTCCTCTCTTAAAGTAAGAGTCCATGTTTCGCACCCATATAATATAACTGGTAGAATAATTGTTTTATATATTTTCAGTTTAATGTTTTTTGAAAGGAGTTGGGACATCAAGAGTCTCTGCAATGCATAATAGCATGCATTTCCAGAATTGAGCCCATGTTTAATTTTTTGTGCATCTCATTCCTATTTGTGATTATTGTTCCTAGGTATTTGAATTCAGGCACTTCCTCAAAATTTCCCTCATTTGTCATTAGCTGTCCATTTCCATTATTTAATGGATTTCTATGTGTGACCATACATTTAGTTTTATTAGTAGTTGTAGCGAAATTAAATTCGTAAGCCTTCCTTATGTTGTTACGTAACTGTAAATCAGGCTTTCGCTGTAAATATTAATTTTATGCGGAAACAATGTGGAAAATTCCCGATGTTATGCCTATATAACAAGGGGCATTATAAGGTTAATTTAACTTTAAAATAAAAATAATGCATAATAATAATAATAATAATTATAATTATTATTATTATTATTATTATTATTATTATTATTATTATTGTCGTGATAATGCCGCAGAAATGAAGGAAACAATAATAGGCCTAACCTCGAAACCCGCCATTACGAAAAGTTTTGGAAAACATCTGGAAATATTTTGGGAACCACCTGAGGTTTCGCGAAGCACAGGTTGGGTAACGATGGACTAGAGTAACATTGCACTATGCGAGGACACAGGGATTTTCGAAATGATAGAGACTTTGGTCAACAGAGATTTCAAGAAGGAAACAATAATTTGTGGAAATGTCTAGTCAGTGGTTTGACAGTGTTAGTTCCCAGAAGGTGTTAAGTTTAATAAGACAGTGATATCTGATTATACACAAACTTTACCCTGAATTTTTATAGTACGATCAATATATTAAGATTTTTTCCTTATTTAATGATGATAGTAATAACAATAATAATAATAATAATACGAGAAAAAATGAATATTAGATATTCAATAGTAGATTATAGAAAATATAAGCAATTAAATTGGTAAGGGCACGTACGATGAATGAAAGATGAAAGGTTACTCAGAACATATTGTCCACCTGGAAGAAGTAGGAAAGGTAGTCCTCGAAACTCGCGGATGCAAAAAATAAGAACTGGAATGAGAAAAGAGGAGAGGACATGGAGTGGATGGAAAGATACTAGCGGAAAAGAAAAATTAATCTTTTGACATGGAAAAATGTGCAAATATTAAAAATCTATATTAAAATAAATAAATAAAAAAATAATAAAAAAGGTTTTTTTTTACCACGCAGAGTTATGGCGTTAACCCATTCGCCTCAAAAGTCGAGGTAGTGTCGCCGGCAGATACATTACCTACAACTCAGAAGTCGAGGTACACTCGCTTAACTCTGCTGTTATATATTTTGCAATAATTTGTACATTCCTCGGCAGGAAAATCTTTTCTTGATATTTATGCATAGTAGAGAAATGCATATTGGACTTCACTCTTATTGTGATCTCAAGTACCGTTATATTTTGTTCGTTTTAAAGGACAAAATAAAATTTATAGTAACTTATATCCGGTTTCTTGGCGAAATTCAGTGAATAATTAAAACTTAAGCAAATGGGTTAATGCCATGCCTACCACTAAACTAGGTTGGGGAAAAAAAATTATCTTTCTTCTAAATTTAAAAAAAATATATAACACGGTATATCTACAATATAAATATTATTTACAGTATATTTTAATTTACTCTAGATTTAACGAATGAAATATAGAATATAGAAAATAGAAACACGAGGAAATAATTAATATTAATGACATAGAATAAATTAAGTTCTAGAGAAAAAATAATTTTTTAACAAGTAATTGTGTAAATGATAAATGTGTAATATATCGTTTAGTGACGATAGTAAGATCCCTCGCCGTAGCCGAGTAGTTGAAGGTATGATACCTTGGTGCCTAGCTATGGGATTTGATCTGGTTTGAGTCCCTAGTGGGGAAGAAATTTTCTCATGGAATTTCGACCAGCAAGGGAACAGTGCCAACCCAGTATCTTGAGGAATTTGAATAGCTATAATATGTAGTTGCTTCAGTTTGAAAAAATAAACTATAACACCTGAGGGTCCCGAAATGCTGACCACCATTACCCCTATATGATCTTCCATCTCTCTAATCAATATATGTGTCTATCATGCCAGTAAGAAACTGGTAGACCAAGGGATTCTACGGCTCCCGTATATGGAGTTAGATACAATTTTTTACTACCACGAATATTAAACAATGTTGACTATGTAATCCAAATAATGTGAAGGGTACAGGAAAATGACAATGAAAGTAATATTTTAATAATTTTGAGTAAATTTATTTTAATACTAATAAAATTCATTTCAAATTTCGTTGAGGTGAATAGTCATAAGATAAAAACTTAAAATATGTACCTTTTGGCAGGTGCCGTTCTTCCGAAAGTTCTCCAGATAACATTTTAAATGTAATATTATAACACAGTTGAGGACGACAGCACCTGCCAAAAGGTACATAATTAAAGTTTTCATCTTATACATTTAAAGTTTGAAACTCTGTCATTTATTTAAATGAATGTTTAGAAAAATGTTTCAACGTGGAAATGTTGCTCTGACATCTATATTAAAATTGTGAATCAATAATTTTACTTAAACGAATATTGTTGTTGAATTATTCAATAATGCAACTTGGCGCAACATTTTTCATTGATAGAACAATCAAAGTTCATTTAAATTGATATTTAAACAATGCAATAAATCAGTACAACAATAATAAATTAATTTTTTTACACGATAGCGTGTTCTTTTGCATTTACAGCAATGGCAACCAAGATTGGAGGTTCAATTTCCTGAATTCCGGGGTTGCCAACCTACAAATAACTAAATAGCTATATTGTAATATTACAAATTGCCTACATAGTGCGGGAAGTGAAAGCATTGCCCTTTATGTGTACTACATACAATGTATATACAAAAATATATCCAAAAGGTTGTGTTAATATACATTATATGAAACAAATCACTACATTTTTAAGTAATTGAACTTTATTTGAAACAATATAATACAATAAAATTGTACTTGCCGCCATTTAATGTCTGGTTGATATCACGACCTGGTGTAGTCTCAACTAGCAACTAAATTATTTTCGGCATTTACCGTATAAACATTGGCCACACTGGTAACATTATTCAGTTGTTTACAATGAACGCAAATATTTCCAACAAAGATATTATTATTTATTATTTTGGAATCACCATCGCCCAAAAATAATTTTCAACACAGGTTTGTGAAGTGTGTTTCAGAAACAACTTCCCAACCCTGATTACAATATACCATTTATTGACAACAATGGTCTTGTTCTTGCATGTCTACTATAAATAAAAGAAAGTGAAATGGAATTTTGCGTTATATTTAACTTCATCAGAAAATGGATTTGATTGATCTTTCCTTTCACCTTTGGACTTGCATTGTTCTTCATTAAGACTCCTAATTTTAACGCCTTACTACGGACGACTATGGGTATTATTTTCGAGCATTAATTGTCAGGAAATATATTGATTCTCACTCTATCTTTTGTTAGACTAAATAACTTAAAAATCAATTCCCTCTCCCGGGAATTTCAAAATTATTAACTCTATCCCCGTTCTTCTGGATTTAGATCTTCTCCCAGATTGTGAATTTGTTATACTTTCTGTTTTAATAATTTGGTATACCATCGGGTTAACGTAACTCAGCCTTCCAGATGCACAATCTATTAAATGGATTACAAATCCGTCAATGTGAGGAAAGGAAGCCAGAAATGTTAGAAAAGACAACCTGGTAGCATTAGACAGAAAATGGTCCTCACATAGATTTTATGTTCAAAATAAAAACAAAAATTCTGTCACTATATAAACGATATATTAACTAATTACAGTTTATATAAAATTATAGAATATTCACCTGAAAGGTCCGTCTCCTCAACTTATTATCATTTAACTGTAGCGCTTTCGGGACTTGTCCCATCATCGGCAGGATTCAAAACTGGTGTTTCACTGAAGATCTGGTAGAGGGGGTTGCATGTATTTGGTTCGTTTTCGTTTATCAGGTTGTCGTTGTGAGCTGCTTTCATGATTTCCATCTCTTCGAGTATGTTTATCTTCGCTGGATTATTTTCTCTGTGCATTACTGTTAGGGTGTTTTCAATATTAACATGCGATGTCCTTCATGGATGACGTGTTTTGCATAGCTTGATTTACCTTCTGCATGAATGAAGTATCGAAAATGTTCTTTGAATCTGATGTTAAAACTCCTGTTTGTCCTTCCTATATAAAATTTGTTGCAGTCCTTACAATAAAGCAGCAACAATAAAGCAAAATTACTTCCAATTTAACAATGAACTATTTATTCAAGAAGACGGGATCCCGATGGGGAGTCCTACATCTGGAATAATGGCAGAAATCTTCCTACAAGAACTGGAAAATAAACATTTTGAGGAACTAATACACAAATTCAACATAAAACTAATAACACGATATGTCGATGATGTACTAGTAATATATGAAAATGAAAACAGAAAAGAAAAAGAAATTACTACAAGACTTAAACAACATGCATGAAAAAATCACTTCTCACCGAAGAAATAGAAGTTAACAACAGCATAAACTACTTAGATTTGTCTATAACCAAAAATCTACACAACAATAAACTAGAAATCGGTATCTACCGGAAACCCACAAACAATGCTCTGGCCATAAACACAAATTCTACACACCCTTTTCAACAGAAAATTAGTACCATTAATAGCTTAGTCACGTAGAATGTTTGAAACTCCCATTAAGCAAAGACAATTATATCCAAGAACTCAACTACATTAAGTATATGGCAAAAACCAATGGCTATAATGAAGAATTCATAGATAAACTCGTAAAAAAAACAAAAAAGGAAGAACAACATAACCAACATAACTAAACTAGAAAAAGAATCTGACAACAACAAGAAAACATGGATAACACTTACATACACAGGAAAAGAAACGACAAAATTAGCCAATGCACTAAAGAAAGCCGATAAAAACGTAAAAATAGCATACAGAACCAATAACAAATTAAAACAACATAATAAACAATAACATTGAAGAAAATAACATTTTCAACAGCAAAGGAGTTTATAAACTGACATGTAAGGACTGCAACAAATTTTATATAGGAAGGACAAACAGGAGTTTTAACATCAGATTCAAAGAACATTTTCGAGACTTCATTCATGCAGAAGGTAAATCAAGCTATGCAAAACACGTCATCCATGAAGGACATCGCATGTTAAATATTGAAAACACCCTAACAGTAATGCACAGAGAAAATAATCCAGCGAAGATAAACGTACTCGAAGAGATGGAAATCATGAAAGCAGCTCACAACGACAGCCTGATAAACGAAAACGAACCAAATACATGCAACCCCCTCTACCAGATCTTCAGTGAAACACCAGTTTTGAATCCTGCCGATGATGGGACAAGTCCCGAAAGCGCTACAGTTAAATGATAATTAAGTTGAGGAGACGGACCTTTCAGGTGAATATTCTATAATTTTATATTAATTTTGAATAAACCTCAACGGAACACATCATGAATCTTATAAAAGTTAATTACAGTTTATTACCTTCTTTGAATTTTATTTATTTATTTATTTACATTTTTCATGCATAGTGAACTGGAGCTGTTTTGAAGTTTTTGTTATTCTTCTTTTAATTGAGGGATTTGAATTTTGTTTAATTACAGTGATTTTCACTAGTGTTTGCAACTATGAACTAGCATTGTTAATTTATTCAAATATGGAAATATCTTCATAATTTATAAACTTTTTACATTACAAGAAATGTCCACTTCAACCTCCATATTCGAATAAAATTTTAAAGTGGACATTTCATAAATATCACAAATAAAACCTTTTCGTACAAAGAATATGGCCTTGAACCCGTCAAAGGTGATAAGGGGAAGAAGTAAAGTATTTTTTCTATGAAGCCTGCATCAATTAAAGAAGATATTAACAGGGTCCACTCAAACAGAAGGGTGGATATTACCCGAATTTCCCGTCATACACATTTTTACTAATTTTAATTTGAAATGCCTGTCCACCCTGTGGTCTGGAGGTAGCGTGCTGCCTTGTCACACAGTACGCCCGGTTTCGATCCCTGGTCGGGACAGTTTCCTGGGTGAGGTTTTTATCACGGCTTTCCCTAACCCGTAAGACAAATTTCAGGAAACTATAAGGCCCAAAACGGACCTGAATATGATTTGGCCATCATAATCACCATCATTCAAATTCATCTTAGATTAAACTTAGGACTAAGGACTCTCCTGGCGCACCATTATCATCATCATCACCCATCACATCTTCGGGGCTTCGTAACCCCACGCATCTAGGCGCCCCAATCAGAAGTGGGTTACAAATACACCATTCCTAGGAGAGAACACCAGAAATGTCGAAACGACAATCTGGGACATTGGATAAAAAAGTTATTTTCTTTTAACTTCATTGTATTATTATATCTTATCTTTATTATTGTTGAGGTAATCGTTTAGTAGGCCTCTATAACATTATTTCTTTTGCACTTGAATGTAATATAAGTTTCTCCAGATGAGTAGAAGAGAGAGTATAGATGGTCATAACTCCACCAGGCTAAATAAATAAATAAATTATAAAATCGATGTGAACATCAAATAATTTAAACAGTTAGAAAATACAAAATGACTTAGCATTTATAAGATCTACATATAAAAGAACTTGGATAGAATCGTGAATTTTGAAATTCCCGGCTATAGGGATTTGATTTGTCATTTCTTCGATCCACCAAACGATGGAGTTGGAGTCGGCATCCAGGACCGACAACGAACAATTCAACAGTCTGGATAAATTGAAGATGATTCGCATGCGTACTGAAAAACGTCCAAAAACACTGAGCATTGTATGAGGTAAGATGTAACATACTCAACTTATTTAATATGCTTGTTGTTCTCTACATAAAAATAACTGCATATTTTTCTGTAATTCAGATATCGTTGGAGAGACGTGGAAATCATTCCTGTGGTGGATCCATCATAAGTCCAGACTATGTAGTTACAGCTGTACACTGTGTTGTTCAACAACTTTCACCTAATAAGTAAGAACATTTAGAATTATGTGATAATTGTTTTCAAACATACTAACAAGATATTAATAACTAAAGTAAGTAGAAAATCTACTACGTTATAGTCAACATTAATAAAATTCATAATAAAACTCCGTTGAAGTATTAACTAACTAACTCACTGGCTCTATGCAATCGTAGGTTCATGGCCGCGCGGACATAACTTCTCCATACAACCTTATCCTGTAATGCATTATAGCATGTATTTCCAGAATTGATCCTATGTTTAATATCCTGCAACTCATTTCTGTTTGTAATTATTGTTCTTAGGTATTTGAATTCATCCACATCTTCAAAGTTCCCTCATTTGTTATTAATTGTCAATTTTATTATATAATGCATTTCTATGTGAAAACAAATATTTAGTTTTATTGATGTTTACTTCTATAATCACAATAATTATTGTATGTATATAAATAAATATATATAAACATATATTAATTTATAATTATTATATATAATGTAACATTATAAAATTATTTACTTTGACTCTTTCATTTTTTAATTGAATTTAATTTGCTGTCTACTTAAAGTCCGGTTCTCAGAGCATTGTACAATATAACACTTCGTATTAATTATTTATATATCAATGTATTATTCATACCTAGCTAATAACCGGCGTGCGCTGCTACGCCTAAATAAATGAAAATTAATGTGCTTTTATGTTTAGTTGAACAAGTAAAATACTTATAAATTTATATTTTTTAAACACCCCGTACTGATTACTTGGCATTACCCGAGAATCTACTTAATCCGATCTTCTTAACATAAATGAGGTGAAATAAGAAAATTAATGTGTTTTATGTTTAGTTAAATAAGTTATAGGAAAAATTTACATCTTAATTATTTTTAGATACCCCGTGCTGTTTACCCGGCGTTACCCGGGAATCTGCTCATCCCGACCTTCTTGGCATAAATGATACTTCTTATGATTAGATGAATAAGTATAATGAAAAATAATTATAAGTATATATGGTAATTATTTTTAGATTCCCCGTGCTGATTACCCGGTGTTGCCCGGAAATCTACTTATCTCGATCTTCTTGGCGTAAATGAGTTAAAAGACAAAATTCGTTATTGTGAGTTATCCGTAAAAAATACCCGCCATATGCTGCTATGCTTGCACAGGAATCTACGTACTTGTTTCGATCTTCTTGACATCAATGAAAGACAAAAATGGTTATTGTGAGTTATCCGTAAGAGATAAACATATGCTGTCGCGTACGTTATTGTAGATCTTTTTGAGATATTCAATTCCGTGTACATTAATTTTGTGTAATTGTTATGGTTTATGGAGCGTAAGCCATTTAAGAGTCCAAACAGCTACTTTATTCATGTTTTCTACTGCAAAGGGCGACTTTTAAGGGTGTAGGAGTTGAGTAGCACAGCTCTCTTATAGCCTATGTTCATTCCGGGAATCTCCTGAACATTTTGCAAAAAGCCCCATCACAATCGTGTCAACGCATAAAGTACGAACGAACAAAAAACAAACAAACATTCATTTTTATATATTGGATATCACTGAATTTAACACGCAATTACTTTTCTTCTTTCACTTATTCCTTTATCAATTTCACTATTACTTTTCCCATCTGATTCTAAAATTGTTCTAAATATTTTACTTTTTCAACTTTCTTAGTTTCTACACTTTTGCATTGTAATTTCTCTTCATTATCTAGTTCTGTCGGGAGATGTTCGGTTTTTTATAATATTTGTATTTTTTAATTCCCATGTCTTGTATTCCTCAAACAATTTCCTTCTCATGGATAGAAATAAAATTCGGATTAATTTTGCATATAACATCGCCAGAATAATAATATAATAAGAAGTTACTAAAAATGAAAATTTTACTTTATAGGATTGATCCAAGCGAATTACAAGTACGTGCAGGCTCTTCCTACAGGGAAAAGGGCGGTTCTGTTCATCAAATATCAAAAACCATTATTCATCCTGGATTTAAAGTAGATGCGGTGTTGCACAATGACATTGCTCTAATAAAGGTCAGTATGTTGCTTACATTAGAATAAAGCTAAAATCTATATTTTTGGCAAGTTTAGTACCATCCGACAGAGCAGAACATTGACTTGCTTCGTTTATGGATGATTTACAAACCAATGCCTTGTCATCCCGCGTATACTCGCTTCATGTCAGTCGGTGGCGTCGAGGAGTGCAGCTATCACATTAAGTAAGCTGAGTAAGTGCTTCTTCTTCTTCCTCATCTTCACGGACTAGGCAAATTAACTCTTCTGCTTCATAGTTGTTCTGTCCATCTTTTCACAGACATTCCAACATTCCGTGACACTCTTGGCTTATAATTAAACGCTGATTTGGTAATCTTACTTTTTCTACATGTCTAATCCATTTATCTCTATATTATTTGATTTTATCATTCAATGGATATATATATAGTCCACCGCTGTGGTCTCGAGGTAGCGTGCTGCCTTGTCACGCAGCGGGCCCGGGTTCGATCCCCAGTCGGGGCAGTTATTCTGGGTGAGGTTTTTATCGGGGTTTTTCCTCGCCTGTAAGACAAATGTCAGGAAAACTTTAAGGCCCAAACGGTTCCCGAAATCATATGGCCATCATCATCATCCTTATCATTATCATCATCACCATCATCATCATCCTACACCGGTGTGGAAAGCAACGGGAAGCTACCACACGTAAAATTCCCTAGTAAAGCTGCAAGCATAGCATGAAAATGCTATGATTGCAGTGAAGGACTTGCCCCGGGGCAGAATTACTATAGATAGATGTATATATAAATGAATAAGAAAGGTTTCTTGTGTGTTCCGCGTCATGGATTCAAGTTCGGCCTCTGACTACTGATTCCGACGATTCGGCATGATCCATGATCGGAAACGTACCACAATGAAAACTGAATGTGTTTAACCATATAAAAACTAAACCTGGATGGTTATACGTCTTCGGAAACGCACCACAGCTAAAACACCATATGTATAATTATATAAGACCCAAACCTGTGACTCGAACTTATCATTCATTGATAATGGCATGTGGGATCATGCTGAAACGTCGGAGTCAGTGGCCAGAGACCGAACGTGACTCAATGACGAGGAAAACCCAAGAACACTTTCTTATTCATACTTATATCCGCGAAAACCTGCAATATTATACTTACTCACTGGCACTATCGAACCCGTAGGTTCATGGCCGCGCGGACATAAGCTCTCCATACATCCCTATCCTGAGCTAATGCTTTCCAATCATTCCCTGTATAATCTACTTCCCTCAAATCATAGTTAATGTTGTTCTCCCACCTCATTCTTGGTCTACCAACTGGGCGTTTTCCCTCTGGTTTTCCTACAAGAAGCTTCCATGCACGTCTTTCATTCCCCATACGTGCAACATGTCCTGCCCATCGCAGTCTACGAGACTTAACTGTTCTTATTATATCTGGCTTCCTATAAAGACGATGTAGTTCATTGTTATGTAGTCTTCTCCATTCACCTGTCTGTTCATCTCTCTTTGGTCCAAAAATTTTCCTAAGAACTTTATTCTCAAATACTCGTAATCTCCTTTCCTCCCTTAAAGTTAGAGTCAATGTTTCGCACCCATATAATATAACTGGTAGAATAATAGTTTTATATATTTTCAGCTTAACGTTTTTTGAAAGGAGTTGGGACATCAAAAGTCTCTGCAATGCATAATAGCATGCATTTCCAGAATTGAGCCTATGCTTAATTTCTTTGTGCGTCTCATTCCTATTTGTGATTATTGTTCCTAGGTATTTGAATTCAGCCACTTCCTCAAAATTTCCCTCATTTGTCATAGCTGTCCATTTCCATTATATACTGAATTTCTACCTGTGACCACATATTTAGTCTTACTGATATTTACATCCAGTCCTAATTTCTTAGTGTTACTCAATAGTGTGTGCGTGTTGGCCTTTAGTATCTCCTCGCTATCGGCCAATAATACTACATCATCAGCATAAACTAACCTGCAATATTATATATATATATATATATAAAATATATTTAACTCTGTTCTTATAACTTCATCTTTTATCCGATCCAATCTTTGAGCAGTCTTTTGTTCTTCTAAGGTTGTTCATTTATACGCTTTGTATTCAACTTTGTAAATTTTTAGTCACTACCCAAGTTTCACCCCCATATATTAATATAGAAACTACCAGTGTTTTATAAAACCTCAATATAGTATGTCTTCTTGTTTTGTTCTTTAATATTTTATGTATAGTTCCGCATATCATTTGAAATTTCTACAGTTTATTTTCTGTCTCTAGTAAAATTATAACCCAAATATTTAAAACTTACTTGATCTAGAGGTTTTTTCTATTATGATTTTTGATCTTGTAAGTTAATTTCCCCAAAATGCCACATTTTTTTGTTTTTTTCTTTTGATATTATAAAATTATATTCTCGGCATAACTGAGTTAATTGATGTACATAGTACTGCAAATTATTTTTATTTTCTTGAAAAATAACCACGTCATCAGCATACATTAAAACGTTTAATATTTCAAAACGGTCCATTCTTATTCCCATATTAACATTGTTTTTTCCAATTTTTGATGATGTCATTAATATATAAATTAAAATATCGAGGGTTCGAATTCCGGTGGGGTCAGAATTTTAAACTGACACAAACCTCCTGGCGGCTCGATGGCCTTGCGGTCGACTTAGCCTCTGATGGAAATGAGAACCTGATGCTTGTTCTGGGTAAAGGCGGCCGTCACCCAGGACTGATAATTCGGCTGACATGAAGTGCCGATTTCCAGAAAAAGTGGGAGCCTTAACATCTTACTACCCATAGGGCCTCCTGAGGCCTGTAGTGGGATCACCTTATCACATAATGTGTCTTCCACATCTTGTCTTACACCTCTATTTATTAAAATAGCTCACGTTTTTAATATGCTTATATTTAATATATATGTATAGTAATTCTGCCCGAAGGAAGGTCTTTCACTGCAATCATAGCATTTGCATGCTATGCTTGCAGCGTTACTAGGGAATTGTAGGTGTGTTAACTTCCCGTTGTTTTGCACACCGGCGAATGATGATGATGATGATGATGGTAAGGATGATGGTAAGGATGATGATGATGATGATGATGATGACCATATGATTTTGGGGACCTTAACGTTTTCCTAACATTTGTCTTACAGGTGAGGAAAAACCCCGATAAAAGCCTGACCCAGAAAAACTGCCCCGAACCCTGGCCCGCTGCGTGACAAGGTAGCACGCTACCTCGAGACCACAGCGGTGGACATACATTTAATATAATTTGAGATTTTATTTTTATAGCATGAATTAATTTTCCGGGTTGCCATATGTATTTCCATAATATCCCATAACTTACTTTCATGAAACGTCTTCGTAAAATCAGTAAAATCAACATGCGTCTGTAGGTTATGTTCTCTTCTTTTTTCAAATACTTGCTGTACGTTGTATGATTCATTAGCTATTTGTTCATGAATATATTTGGTTGTTATTATTATGGCCCCACTATAATGATTGTACAGCGGCACGCTTAGTTTCCTGAAGCTGTTATATATAAAGAAGTATGAAGATGCCGACTACCGCCACTATAATAACTCCATATGTTATCCATTGTTAAGCATCATAGTGAGGCGATAATATCTACGTCCGTGCGACGCAGTAACAGTGCTGCCATGACTGGAGGTAAAAGGTCCGCCGTGTCGTATCATATATTTATTCCGGTGACATTAAGTATTGTGACGCATTATAATAGCGGTGAATCAATTTCGCTGGTGACGGCGAGAAGAGTGTCTCGCATTGGTAGAAATAGATTCGTGAGTCGTTGACTCGCGTATTGAAACACCCGCGCAGAATTTTTGATGCGTACAGCTTTCCATTCCGGGATGTTTTCAGCTTATACACTTCATGTCAGGAACGTTCAATGCCAGAAGCTTCCATACTAGAAAAAGTCTCGATTGGAAGCCGATACAATTTCTTTCCCGTCCTAAATAAACGTTGCTAGAGTCGGGAGCGAGTTTGTTTGTTAAGCGACAGCAATATCGTGAGCTGAAAATGGAATCAACTATGACAAATGAAAGCGTTTGAAACTGTGGAAATAATTGTGTGATAGATAACCTTTAAACCACGAATTTATTAATATATTATCGATTAATCGTGTGATTGATATTGTTTCCAAAGTAGTAGTTCAGTTGTTTCTCTCAAATTCACGCCACTGAAAATAATAATAATAATAATAATAATAATAATAATAATAATAATAATAATAATAATAATAATAATAATAATTAATAATAATAATAATAATAATATTAATAATATTTTTTATTTTACAATCTGATTAATGTAATTATTAACATGTGGTGATAACATTAAAACTATTTTATTACAGGTGAGCACTCCGTTCGTTTACAATGACGCAGTAAAACCAATTTCAATTGCAACTGTGTCTCCATCTGTTGGTGCTGCAGCTGTCCTGACAGGTTGGGGACTTACTCGTGAAGTTACTGATAACCCACGCGATTATTTGGCAACTCAGCTTCAAGAAGTACAATTATTAATCACTATAGGGCTACGATGTAATTTGCTTCGTCGGAAATTGACAATAATTTGCTTGCGTAACAGCTACGAAGATATTCGCAGGAGCGTGTTATGGTGACTCCGGTGGTCCTCTAGTGTCGAATGGGAAACTTGTTGGAATTGTTTCGGGTGGTATATTTCGTTGCGGTTCAGGATTCCCTGAAGTTTACAGCGACGCTGCTAAGTTTAGAGAATGGGTTAAGTCCGAGACGGGAATTGCCTAAAATCTTTATTTTCCACTTATCACTAATTGCTTGTTGTTAATTTATTATCGTTAGTTCACTATTTATTTTTATCTTTAACTGGTGTTGGCCCATTATTTGAATTTCGACCTTAATAACACGTCACCGCACTTATTATCTCAGTTATATTTTATTAGACATTGTTAGTTTCAAATTGTTCTTTTATTTAATTTGACATTGTGCTGGTCGTTTTATTATCGTATATATGTTATAACTATTTTTTTGACATTTGGCAATGACGGCAAATATGATATGAAAAATTATGAATGTTATATAATTATAACATCTAAATATACAAGCGTTACTTCTATAAAGTAAATATTCTCTTTAATTTGCATACCTGTTATGGTGGCCGCTAGAAGATTGGTGGAACGTCTTCCCGCTACCTCTTGTATGAATTGAGAATACTACGAATATAAGAAAAATGTATGTTTGTGTTGGAATACATCAGTGGCTCAGATGGTTAGAGCGCTAAAAGTACAGAGTTTAGAGACTCGGGTCCAAATACCGACTCAAACATTCATTTTTCTTTTCATATCATATATATATATATCTTAATATATAAAGATTACATGTCACGTTGTTTGTCCGCGATGGGAATCCTAAACTACTGAACCGAATTTAATATAATTTGCACACTGTGTGGAGTTTGATCCAACTTGAGACTTAGGAAAGTTTATAACAACATTTATAGTCGCATTATTTTTTATTGCAAATTATTTATTTATTATTTAACAAAGAGTTATAATTATCTGTGTGTTCCATACGATTCTAACAGATGGCCCTGTAAGATATTTGGTGTATTATTTAACCAGGTGGCTGTGCTTTTTGTTGTAACCGCGAATTTCAATTGAATTACAAATATTGATTATTTCATAATTTAAGTGTGTTTGTGTTTATTTTATTTTCAATATACTAATAATAATATTAATTTCGTGGGTAAGTATTAGTTTAAGTAATCTGGCTGAAAAACAGCAACTTAATTTAAATTTGACTGGACCGAGAAGGGACATTGAACAATATGGCGAATCAGTTCTAGAGACCATGAATGATAAGATATCAAGTGAATTTCCGCAAATTGGTATAGGCCTATGTGACATAAATCTTACATTTAAGAAGAATGTCAATTAAAAACATGTGAAGGTCCTAAGGAACGGAATAACAGAACTGTAAGTAAGACTGTTAGTTATAATAATATGCCTAATATTACAGAAAAATCTCCATGCTTCAATTAAATGAAAACAAGATGACTATAATATGTCACAAGATGATATTACTATACAGAGACTTCTTGATGATGATGAGTATCCAAACTGCCAACAAGTTCGTAGAAAAAAAAACCCAAAGCATAATGAAATCAACAAGCCTACTCAAAATATTCCATCAATAAATGTATATACTCCTTATGATACACTTATGGATGATACTGAGAATGCAGTCAACATAAATCCATCTCAATTAACAAAACCACTTCCACATAAACCACCACCCATATTTATACCGGGTGTAGTTAATGTACCAGAACTAAAAAATTGTGTAAAACAAAAACTTTCTGATTTAGATTTCTCACTTAGTTTGCTCCTGGCGCGACAGGCCTACAAGGCCCTTAGCCTACCAGCCGGCTGCTGGCCTCACATCCACATGTGTCAGTCACAGAGGTAGATGATCAATAGCCAGTGTATGGGTGACATGTGGTCAGCATGTCGAGTCCCCCAGCCGTTATAGCTGGTTTCCTCAACCTGGAGCTGCTACTTATTGTAGCTACCCAATTGCCTCACGATGCTGGGTAGGCACCGGTCCCATACTGGCTGAAATACCATGAGAAAATTTCTTCTCCCATGGAGACTCGAACCAGCGCAAGTCCCGTAGCTCTGCGCCAAGGCTTCCTACCTTAACCGCTCGGCTACGGCGCGGGACTCTCACTTAGTGTACTACAACATAATTTAACGTATACCTTAGCCACAGCAACGCGTTGCCGGGACTTCTATATATATATATATATATATATATATGGAAGTCCCGGCAACGCGTACATATATATATATATATATATATATATATATAACAAAGTCGGATTAGTTACACTATTTATAACTCAAGAACAGCTGGACCGATTTTTATGATCTTTGATTTGTTGGATTTGTTTCCGCCCCGAATAGCAGATAACTATTAAAACGTCGGAGAATTAACGTAAAAATATTTAAAGGCGATACGACGTTCGCCGGGCCAGCTAGTGTGCATATATATAGTGTAACTATATTAGTATGGTTCAAATTCTTCCTTGTAGGGGAGTGCGCCTAAATCTCTGTAAAGGGAAAACATGGGCTCACAATATATGTATATATATATATATACTCCTTAATATTAGTATTAATTTGCTTTGACATTCATATGGTGTATTAAATTTCTCTTTCGTTTTGTTCTTGACATTAGTTCATTCTTTAGTTGTTGTTAATATAATAATATAAACACGATATGTTTGAGATCTGTATTGAGTACTGTATAAATATTGTAGCATGTAGACTTAAGGAGAGTGAAGTATGACGAATAGAGACGTCTAAATAAAAACTTCAACTCTACGTCAAAGATAGGAATAAATTACTATTTCCAAATGTTCTTAATGATAACACTAAAGGTCGCCAATAGCTACGAAATGAATCCGTTGTCAGAGAAAATAAAAAAAAAACACTTAACTGTCTTGTCTCTACTTATTTATACATAGATTTAAAATACCAACATATATACATTTTAATGATAATATTAACATGTACAACACTACCAGTATTTGGTGGCAGTCATTACTATAACGTACAGGTCAGTTGTTTTTGGTTCGAAACTGCGAAATGCACCGATCTTTATATTCTAAATTTTTGATGGCTTGCTGTATTGTAAAAAAGAAAGAAAGTGAATAATAGAAGAGACTGTGCATCTCCGTATTTTAAACCATTGTCAATTTCATAAGTATCCAAAAGTTGTTTGCCTATTCACCCAATACTTTTGTGCCATTAAGCACATTCCATTAAATCTAACTAATAATTGCTCATACCAAATAGTATTTCAACCCATACTTGAATAAGTTTTGAAGAAATATGACGGATTTGTTATGTATTTTCGATTAATCGTGTGATCGATATTGTTACCAAAGCAGTACTTCAGTTGTTTTTCTCAAATTCACGCCACTGCAAAAAAGAAAAACTACGATTTGTTTTTTACAATCTGATGAATGTAATGATCCTCATGCGGTGATAACATTACAAGTATTGTATTACAGGTAAGCTCTCCATTTGTACATAGTGACGCAGTAATACCTATTTCAATTGCAACTGTGTCTCCATCTGTGGTTTGACATGTTTGGGACTTACCCGTTTTGTTACTGATGAGAACCGACATTGGTATTTGCCATATCAGCTACAATAACTACAAGTTGTAATCCATGACCGACTACGTTGTTTTATGTCTTTGATGTTCATTGATAATAAAATGCTCTCCGTAATATCTCTGCAGTTATTCACAGGAGCGTGCATGGTGACTCGGGTGGTCCTCTGGTGTCGAATGAGAAACTTGTTGGATTAGCTTTGTATGTTGTAATCCAATGCGGTTTTGGACTCCCTGATGATTACACAAATATTGCCCATTTTAGAAAATGGATCTAGTCCGAGACTGGAATTCCCTAAAATGTTCATATTCCACCTATCGGCAGTTGTCTTTTTCATATTTAACAGTGTCAGGGCCCCTTTATCATAAGTAATGCCACGAGTGATTTCCAAATTATCGATAAATTCACGACTCACGAAGTGAGGAGTGAATTTATCTAGAGAATTTGGAAATCAAGAGTGGCATTTGTTAGGACTATTTAACGAATAAAATTAAGCTGTTTACTCACAAATCATTATTTAACTGTAGTTATTTCAAAATATTTATATATTTAATGCAAACGGCGATGTTTGAAAACAAATGAGAAACGATAGGTACGCTTCTACTGCTTCTTTTGTTTATCACTGCAACCAGATCATACTATTTATTGCCAAAGGACGCAATATTGTAAGAATGCTCTCTAGTGGAGAAAAAATGAAACATCAATCTGTATATTAATTCATTTCTGATGTCGTATGATGTAAATATTACAATTATATTTTCTGGATTATTACCTGGGAAAAAATACAGTTAAGAAAGTCAAACAGTGGTTTCTTTTTTTGGTGGTATAATAAATTGCTACAAATGTTGACATGTATGCACTATATATACAATCTGGTAGCCGTATTTCTTATAGGCTCAGTCACTGCAAAATAACGGTCAGACCTGTTCAGAATATTAAAAAGGAGGAGCTTTGTTTAATATATGGTAATTATAACACTGATAAATATTTCGTGAAACACGACTATGATTGGTTGTAAAACAGAAATCATTGAAACGTGATTGGTCATTGACTCCCATTTGGGGCATGAGTTAAATAGTCAATTTTATTTTTAATGTAGGCTATACTTTGAATGACTCAATCAAATTCCCGCCCCATACCCCAATATGCATTATCGCAGAGTTACGGAACATGGGCTAGTTCGGACCTCGAAAGGGGAAGAAATTTTATCATGCAATTCGGCCAGTATGGGAGAGGTACCCACCCAGCATCGTGATGAACTTAGATAACTACAATAGGTAATGGTTCCAGGTTGAGATAACTCAGCTATAACTGCTGAGGGACAAGATATGCTGACCACATGTCACCCCTATACTTGCTGAATTATCGTGTACGTCTGTGATTAACACATGTCGATGTGAGGCCAGCAGCAGACTGATCGGCCAAGGACCTTCTAGGCCTGTCGCTCCATGCAGTTTGTTTTTGTTTGACTCATTTAAAATAAACATTTTTACCAGGAAAATAAGATATAAATTGGAACCCAAAACGGATTAATTAAAATTACACTAATGCAAACGCAGCAGGTAACTGATGGAATTGCAACAGATGAAGAGCTTCTATATCAGTGGGTCGGTCCATTCCTTGTATATACATAAAGTAATGAACATCGAGCCTAATAACATGGATTGATTTTTAATATTCATAAAGATTTATTTGTTTTGCATGTATTATCTTTGCAGATATGATCCAAACAGTAAAACACTCTCAGTATTTTAATTAATATTTAAAGGAAGTGAGGCTATGAGGTATATTTTAATTAATGATTCGAGTTAGATTTAAAAAACTCACCTCATAATTGTATTTTTGTCTATTTTTTTGCTATAATTTATACCATTAAGTTAGTTGTAACAGTATATTACAATGCGGGATGTAATGCGAAATAAAGGTATTCCAAAACATTTAATTATGGCTATGGATATCTTGTAGAAGATTTCCGGGCTGTTGGCCGTGGTCTTGAGGTTTGTAGTTCCCCGACGTTTCGCTAGAGTCTGCGTCCGGCATTTGACAGTCTCAAGACTACCCTTGAGGATACCGGACGCAGTCTCTGGCGAAACGTCGGGAAAATACACGTCTCAAGACCACGGCCAACAGCCCGAAACCTTCCACAAGATCATCATAAGAACCGGCCGTGAAAGCCTAAGTCAATATAATAGCTATGAAAATGTATATGAAACAAAAAAATTGTAATAGACATGGGTTTTAAATCATTACAACAAAAAGTGGTAATAACAAATCGTGGTGTCAGACAAGGGTGTCCTTTATCAACTTCACCTTTTAATTTATATGTAGACGAAGTTATGTTAAATTGGAAGATTCATTTAATGAAACATATTAAAATAAATAATAAACTGTTGGATACAATATTATTTGCCGATGATCAAGTAGTGATTTCCAGTTCAAATGATGATCTACAAAGAGCTATTTTTAATTTGGAAAAATTAAGAGCCAATTACAATTTCAAAAATTTGAAAGTATAAAACTAATATTTTAGCACATAAAGGACATGATACCTTAAAAGCGAAAATAGTAATTGATAATAAAATTTTATAGCAAGTGATCAGTTTTAAATATCTAGGTTTCAATTTACCATACGTTAAAATTGAAGATGGTAATGACAAATAAATTTAATCTATTAAAAGAACCCTTTAAAACACAAGAAAAGAAACAAAAATTAAATTTTATGAAGTAATGGCTGTTCCTGTATTGATGTGTGGATCAGATTGTTGGACGTTTACTAAAAGACAAGAACAATGTTTGAAAGCAGCTAAGGTGAGATTTAAAAAAAAAATATAGCAGGATATACTCTGCTGGATAAGAAAATAAATGAAGATATAAGAAAGGAACGAAATATTTTAAAACGTACAGACCGAATAATTAAATATAGGAACGCCTGGAAAGAACATATTGATAGAATGCTAGAAGAAAGAGTTTCAAAATTATTGCTAAATTATAAAACGCAAACGGAGGAGAAATGTTGGACGCCCACACAAGATGGTCTGAACAATTTTAACAATTCTAGCTTTCATAAAACTCGAACGAGCCAACAGGCTTAATTCCTGGATGATGATGTTGATGATGAGAATGAGAATGCGAGGTTGTCAAAATGTTTTTATAGAAGAGAGGGAATTATTCAAAACCGAGCGATAGCGAGGCTTTTAATTTCCGAGATTCTGTTAAACACTTCACGATCTTGCGTTGTAAAATATTTTTTTGCACGCTGGTGTTTTCAAAGTAATACATAATAGTTAATTAATAACATCTTTGTTGGAAAATTTGCGTTCATTATAAAAAAGCTGACTAACGTTAACAGTCTGCCCAATGTTTATACGGTAAATGCCGAAAATAATGTAGTTGAGACTACAAGAAGCCGTGACACGGATCAGGCATAAAATGTAGTCAAATTCGAATATATTGTTTTACATTGTTTCAGATAAAGTTCAGTTCATTCAAAATGCAGTGATTTGTTTCTTATAATGTATATTAACAGTAACATTTGGATATATTTTTGTATATATTGTATAGTACATAGTATACATAAAGGGCCTTGGGGATTCTCCACTTTAACTTACCTGATATATTTTCATAGTCCTATAGAAAACAGTGCTCATGTGTCAGAGTTTATAGAGCCAGCGTTAACCCACCATTGAACCACATATCGATTATTATCGATATTGTACTAAAGTTTATACAGCTTATGCTAGATTGCAGCACGTTGCTATAAAATTTATATGTCCAATCTTTGCAATAAATCCCCTAATATATGTTATAGAAATATTTTAATAATATTAAAATTACAAACGTTTATTAAAAATGTGTGTACACTTACTTATCACTCCCTAACGCCGTTCTAACCAGCGATAACACACAGCAGTGATAGAAAAATAAAAAAACTAAGTATATACTCTGTGGAGTAAATAGCAGTCAGCATCACAATATTGTCTAACAGTGTCATAATGTGATTTGCGTGTTTAAATAAATACTTAAAAATTGTCACATAATATTATAAAAGTGTATGAAAAGGTTTAAAATATTAAAATATATTAGTAAATACACAAGAAAAGCTCTAATTCGCAACAATAAACTGAAAAATTAAGGGTAAGTGATTCTGGCGAATAGCCAGTTATTTATTTATAGGTTGGCAATCCCGAAATTTAAGAAATTGAACTTTCAATCCTGGTCGCCATTGATGTAAGTAAAACAGAACGCACTATCGTGCAAACAATTATTTTTCACATTTTTTGGCCTAATGTTTGATTAATTTTAAGTGCAGAAAGTAAAATTCAGTATTTTGAAGCGAGTTGTAAAATCTAACTCAATTTATTAACTATCAGCATTTGCTTGCGATCATTATTTTAACACACCGGTCAGTTACTTTTCGTTCTAAACTGATAAATACGCCGATCTGAACATGAATTAGATCACACAATTTCTTTATTCACAATCTAAAATATTATGTTAATGTTAAATGCCTCATAAACAGCATTGTAAAAAATTATAGACAAATCTAGCAGGCACTGATTTCACGAAAAAAGAAAGATTGTCAGAGCTTTAATTGTTACAACTTTCACAGACATGAAAGATATGAAAACTGTATAAAAGAGATTAAAGGGACATTTGATGTATTAATATAGTTGTGTCTTTGTAGGATATTTTACTTATATACATTTTTCAATGTGTACAAATATTTCTATGCCTAAAGTTTTATTTTTATTATCCGCTCTCTCTGCACATCCACTCCATGTACTCCAGTCCTCTTGTACAAAAGTTATGTGCCATTTTATCTTCAAGTCACAGAAATACAAGCCAGGATTCAACAATGGTAACTTACTTTACGAACCTGATGGACTCCCCGCACGAGTAAAATGGAGTGCAGTGAGATGGGACCCGGCGCGGACGCAGCTTATGTTTTCCAATCCGCTAGTTCAGGAATTGTATTATTTCCCTGAGTTATAACCAGAGATTTGGCGCAGGATTTTAGTGTCCTACATTTAAATGCGCAGATATTTTGTAGGACACTCCCTTGGTATATCATAACGTTTTTCTGTGAGAAATTTGAAAGTAGTTTTGGGCAATGAATGGTTGACAAATTCCTTGTTACATAAATGCTCATAAAAGTTAAAGTAGGTGGCTCTACCGTAACCTAAAATTTTATCATTTGTATGCAAATGTAAGACGAAAGCGTGTGTAAGACACATCCGATTTTTGAGGATAATTCGGTAAAAATGCCTCTTATTTTCGGATATATCGGTATATTTTGCAGGTATGAACCAAGTTTTCTTAAGCCCTATATTTAGGAACAAAGTTTTTCTTAAGCCCTGTAGTTAAGAAGCTAAGTCCGTTGTAATGTTTTATTCCCATTTTTGCCATTTTATTTTCGGAAGTAGAGTAAAGCAAAGAAATTGTAAATGTAGCTTATAACTGTAATTAGAGAAATTCCTTTGTAATATTAGTAATGCACTTTTATGCACTTAATGTTGTTACTGCCATTATGATTTTTATATAAAAAAAATGTGGTCAAATAAGCAATATATTTTATTTGCACAACATTGACTCCTCTTAGGTGCTCCAGTTGAAGCCAATACAGTACCTAACAACAGTTTAATAACACGAATCAAGCCTTGATGCAAAGCTACTGAACTAGCGCTAGTTCAAGACCCATTCAAGGAAGATGTTCTTTGATTGAATTTCGGCCAGAATAAAAACTAAACCACAATCTTGAATAATTTGAATAACTACAATAAATAGCGACTCCTGGTGGAGAAAGCCAGCTACGACTGTCGTACCCGTAGAATGGAATTATTGAGATTTTTATCATGAATATATATATCCATCTCGAGACCAGAGCGGTGGACTATATATATAATTTTAACAGATTTTCACCGATCTATCTAAATTGACCATGGCCAATATATATATATATATATATATATATATGTATATGTATGTAAGTGTGTGTGTGTGTGTCCGTTAACGCTCCAGCAGCCGCAATTTTTGGCATATATCAATAAATTAAAAAGGTACGCTGAAGTTCATTAACCAGAAAAAAATAACTATTTGATGTAGAAGTTTACATGATTCGAAAACTTAAAAATCTCCCTAGCGATCACAGTGTTTCATGTTTCACTTTTCACAACGAAACTCACTATACGCTATTAGAAAAAAAAATGGGGATGGTTTTCTCCAAATTTGAGCGAAATCCGATCATTAAATGTGGAGGTTTATGTGATATCCAAAATAAAGTATTCTCTCTAGCAACCGCCATATGTGCTTCGTAGAAAAATATACCATTAAATTAAATTAACTCGTAAATTTGTAAAGTATCCTTTCAGATAAAATTGATTTTATTTATTTGTTATTTTCAATAAAGTAATGGAAAAACGAATCAATAGATATAAGTTAATTATAATTTGTGTCAGATTATACAACAGTGTGCAATAGGTATTCCTTGTGTCATGCATGATTTTTTCACTCGAGTCAAACACTTACAAAAATTGACATCAAATATTGATTCCACCAATTTTACAAATAAAGATATATTCCGCACACGTATCAAAATAGGCCCATAAATTCAAGCTGTAATGGAATGCAGTTAGTTTACGCAGTTCCTGCATGACAGACCTTTTTACATTGTATTGTAATATCTAGGTATTATATACAATACTTGAGAAAAGTATAAAACTAATATTTCGTATGTTATTATTAATGAATCTCCAAATAATGTGAACCCTATTTCACCTTCAGGAAATGCTAGTGTTTTAGTTACAATACAATTATGTACACATATGTCAATAGAAATCAAAATTCCCCTATATAAAAAGATAGTTCGGCCAGTTATTGTATATGGAGCACAAACTAGGGCGGATACAACAAAAACTAAACAAATAATAAGCACATGTGAAATGAAGATCTTAAGAATTATTCAGGGGAAAATATTATTTGCTAAGATACACAAGAGAGGAATTGGGGTCAAATGTCAATTCAAGACAACCCAATTTGTTATAGATAGATGAAAATAATGAATAGGTCATAGAGAAAGAATAGAAGACAATCGATTTGCAAAAAGAGCTAAAGAAGAAAAAGAGGAAGACCAGCCAAAATATGGATAGACAGTGAATGCACATCCAATTCGTCTTCCTCCAAAAGAGACCAAAGCATAATATTTCATATAGGGCCTACCTATCCAAAAAAAATATCAGTTTTTATGCAATTCCTAAGAATTATATATATGTTGTACATACCCGGCAACATATATACATCGAAAACTGACTAAATAATGTCCGTTATCGATAGGATCCAGTTCCTGAAAACAATTACATCTGTGTAGACTCCAGGTAATCCAATCCATCCACAGCCAACACCCCAGGATACAATTCTATCGAGTTTCCCTTTTGAGACAAGAGGTCCATCTGAATCTCCCAGACAGGCATCCTTACCACCCATGAAGACTCCTGCACAGATCATAGGTCGTTGACATCACCGAGGAAGTTGTAATTCATATTTCTGACATCGTGATCAACAATGTTTACTTGGACCTGCTGCAGCTGATATGGTTTCGTACCTTCATCGAATCAAGCTCCCCATCCTATCACTGTCACTGCGGTACCAGCAGTGGGTGCCATTATTGTCAGTAAAATTATTTGCACTGAATGATCGATACTTCTAAAATACATTGTAAAGCACCGTTGAGGTTATGTAATAAAATGTTGAAATAATAAAATAAGTATATGATATATCAGTCGTCCTCACTAAAATTAATTTTTGTTTAAAATCTTCGTCAGGTAGATGTAGCCATGGATATACATTGGTGAAATCTGTTGAAATGTATGAATGTGAGGTATCGAAATCAATAAGTACTACAAGAATAGACTAATAGCTCTAGAAATGGATTATTTATGTACAAGTGCCAGAAAGTCAAAATTAGAACATGTCACAAATAAGGAAATTAGAAACATAATGGAAGCAGAAGAAAACATAATTGAAAGAATGAATTAAAATTGATAGGACTTATTTTAAAAATGGAAGATTAGCGATGACCGAAGCAACTGTATCAATGGCAACCGACCAGAAAGAAGAAGAGAGGGAGACCTAAGTCAACATGGAAGGAAAACACCAGGATAGTAATTCAAGCATGAAGGCTAAACATTGAAAATGCCCAAGATCGTAGGCTTTGGAGGTTTGACACGGGACGACGGCAGCAGCTGTAAAAACCCGAAGATAGATTCATATTTCAGCCGGATGTAATAAATTCGAAGAAACTGTCACATCTTAGCCCTCCAAACTGCAGTGAGCTCACTTTGGTAGATATTTGTGAGCCTCATATAAGTCCTGTTAGAAGTAATTCCATGTAGGTTAGGTCATGACCTCGGATTCGTACGGGGCGAAATTCATTTTCTCTAACATGTGTAACAGTACATGTGTTGACCTTCTTTTCCATGATCTTGTACTGTCAGTCTGAATGATTTTTTAATACTGTTGTCCTTGGTCTGTTGTGTTTGTTGATTAAATTGAAATTCCACCATTTTTTCTTATAATTAATTCACGAGTGCTACCGAACCCGTAAGTCCATGATCGGGCAAACATAAGCATTTTAACAGCATATGGATGCGAAACATGGACTCTTATTTTAAGAGAGAAAAGAAGATTACGAATATTTGTGAATAAAGTTCTTAGGACAATATTTAGGCCAGAAAACAGATGAACTGATAGGTGAATGGAGATAACTACATAATTGTGAGTTACATGTTATATGCATACGAAGCTCGGCACCAAGGCATCTTGCCTTAACTCTCGGCTACAGCGCGGGACTTCTTGTAGGAAAACCAGAGGGAAAACTCCTTTTTAGTATACCAAAAATTAGGTGGGTGAATACAATTAACCATGATTTCAGGGAATTATATTATACAGGGGATGTTTGGAAAACATTAGTTCTGGATGGGGATGTCCTCGTGGCCATGAACGGATGGGTTCGATAGTGCGAGTGAGTTATTTGCGTCATGGTTACGCTTAAATAGATTTTAATTTGTTAGTGCATCATCAGTCCACCGCTGTGGTTTCGAGGTACCGCCCTTCATTGTCACGCAACGGGCACTGGTTGAATTCCCGGTCGGGATAAGCTTCCTGTGTGAGGTTTATTCTCGTTGTTTTACCTCACCTTCAAGACAAATCTCAGGTGGCTTTTAAGGCCCGAATGGTCCCCTAACATAATCTGGCCATCACCATCATCATCACCACCATCATGTTCATCATCATCATCCCCGGTGTGGAAAGCAACAGGAAGTTACCACAGCTATATTTCCCTTGTAAATCTGCAAAGCATAGCATAAATAAGCTATGGTTGAAGTGAAATACTGCCCTAGGGCAGGACACTATAGAATAGTACATAATCATGCATTTACCTACTTTGGCCAAAGTGTATTTATAAATATCGCTATGGTGGAAAAATACAGTGAATATCTATAATTTATTGTAACTGTGTTTGTATTAAATATAAATAGAGTTTGAATGTGCCTAGTTTCAGAGATCTAGAAGAGACAGTACTCAACACAATGCTTCGTTTAATTGTCGTTAGTCTATTTTTCACCATTTGTTTTGGTAAAGTAACAAAATACTAAATCTTATTATTGTTTTCGCATAATTAATTGGTCATTGGAAAAAAAGGGTCGATTCTAATATTATCATTAATAACGTCACAACTGATTTCCAAAATATCGATAAATTCACGAGTCACGAAGATCTAGAAGATTTGGTAATAAAGAGTGGTAATTGTTAGGACTATTTAACGAATAAAATAAAATTTTTACTCAAAAATCATTAATTAAATATAGTTACCGGTTAAAATATTTATATATTTAATGTAAACGGCGAAGTTTGAAAACAAATTAGAAATGTGTGGTTATGTTTCGTTTGTTCATCCACTGCATCTGGGTCATATTATTTATTCCCAAATAGGATCGCAATATTGTAAGAATGTACACTAGTGAAGAAAAAAATTAACACGTCAAACTATGTATTATAACCATAAGTATAGGTAATTAATTACTTTGTTTACAAAACAACTTAGTAAAATCATTATTAAAAACACAATTATTTAACACACAATTATGACATGCGAAGGAATTTGTTCATTATTTGCTATGTTCAACATATTTTTTGGAATGTCAGTCACTGCAAAATTGCGATCTGACCTGTTCAGAATATTAAAAAGGAGGGTATTTTTTAATTATGGTAAAGAAAATTCGATAAATAGCCAGGTGAAACAGGAATGTCATTGGTTGTAAAACAAAATTCATTGAAACGTTATTGGTCATCGACTTCCATTTGGGGCATGAGTCAAATAGTCTACGTAAGAATACGTAATACATTCGTGCTCATCTATGCACAGGATCACAGCTTTACAAAACATTTCTCGCATACAACCCCATTAAATGACTATTAACTAACCAATAACTCACTGGCACTATCAAACCCTTACGTTCATGGCCGCTCTCCATATATCCCTATCTTGCGATAATGTTTACCAATCATCTACCGTATAATCTACTTCCCTCAATTCATGACTTTCACCCACCTCATTAATGGTCTACCAACTGGGCGCTTTCCCTCTGGTATCCATACAAGAAGCGTCGATGCCCCTCTTTCATTCCCCATTCTTGCCTCATGTCCTGTCCATCGCAGTCTACAAGATTTAAGCGTTAATATTATATCTGCTTTCCTATGAAGATCATATATATGTATACTTAGAAGTCTCCTTCATTCTCAAGACAAATTATCCCTCTGTAGTGAAAACATTTCACTTTCTTACCTTATTTTATTTCTATTCCATGTGTTATTAGAGTTAGCTAATATTAGACCACATCCACACTGTGCTTTGTTTAGTCTATATTTGAAGAATATTTTAAAATTGTAGTTGTATTAAATTTTTGTGTGGTTTTATTGTTCGCTGCTCAAATGGAAGACAAGGCCTTATGGTTTTAATTCTCCCAGCCTAATAAAGCGTTATTGTTATTATAAAAATATGAAAATCCATAATTTGTTGAAATGGTCACTTAGTTATGAAACACCCGGTATTGGAAATTAGAGTGGAAACTGTTATTATTAATGTCATGTTAACTATTATCACACATCATTATCATCCGGGTAACGTAACTCCGCCTTCTAGGCGACCCAAATTCAGAAGTGGGTTAAAATTACGCCAATGCCAGGAGAGAAACTAGAAAAGTCGAAATGACAACTTGCGGCATTGAATACAATAACAAATCTTTACAGTACGTGTTTTGTTAGAATGATCGGGAGAACGAAACATTACGGTTCCATATATTATTCTAATATGTGGTTTCCTAGGAATTATCCGAATAGAATCCTTCCATTAGTCTGTATTTGTTAACGATATTTTGCTCATAAAGTTTCGCGTTAAAATACTGATAGCTCTCTTACAGTCACTCATTCCTGCTACATTATCGAACTATTTGATTCCACCTGAACTTAATAAATCCGACAGTATTAGGGCCAGATATAAATTCTGGAATATTAAGTTCATTATAGTTCATATCAGGAGTTGCCACACACTTGGTACTTTCCTTATAAAATTACCTGTTTTTATATAATTAAATTTTCTGGAGAGTTAATTTTTTTATTTATCATTAATAGTTTTTTTCCTCATTTTTATATCTTGTACATTTATATTTCATTCGAAAAATATATATAATAATCAAAATATGTAGACATGACTATGTAATACTTATTTTATTGTAATTTGATGTAAGAATCATTTTTGCAATTTTTTATCCTGGTTAAGTGGTAAACAAGGCCTTATGGCCTTAACTTAGCCAAGTAAAATAAAGCTACTACTGCTGTTATATGTATTATAATAATAATAATAATAATAATAATAATAATAATAATAATAATAATAATAATAATAATAATAATAATAATAATAATAATAATAATAATAATTATTATTATCATTATCATCATCATCATCATCATCATCAAACCCGTATGTCATGGCCGCGTGGAAAAATCTCTCCACACATGCCTATCACCAGAGAGTGTTTTCCAATCATCGCTGCATAATTTACTTCCTTCAAATCATGGTTAGGTTATTCTCCTACCTCATTCTTGGTCTACCTACTGAGCGTTTTGTTAATGGTTTTCTTAAAAAATCTTCCATACCTGTCTTTTTTCCCCATTCGTGCCATGTGTCCTGGTTATCGCATTCTATGAGACTTCACTGGATTCCTTCTGATGTCCTATAAAGTCCATGCAGCTCACTCTTATGGAGCCTTTTCCATTTGCCTGTCTGTTCATCTCTCTTCGGTCCAAAAATATTATATTTTTTCCTCACTTAAAGTAATAGTCCATGTTTCGTATCCATATAATATAACTGAGAGAACACCAGTTTTATATATATTCAGTTTATCTGTTTTGAGAGACGTTGGGACGACAAGAGACCCTATAATGCATAATATCATTCATTTCCTGATTTGAGCCCATGTTCAATTCCTTTTTACATCTCATTCCAATTTGTAATTATTGTTCTTAGATATTGCTGATGATATACTATTATTGTACAATAGCGAAGAGGTATTAAAGGGCAACACGCACACACTATTGAGTAACACAAAGACATTGGGACTGGAAGTAAATATCAATAAAGCTAAATATATGGTCACACATAGGAATACATTATATAATGTAAATGAACAGCTAATGACAAATGAAGAAAATTTTAAGGAAGTGGCTGAATTCAAATACCTAGGGACAATAATCACAAATAGGAATAAGATGCACAAATAAATTAAACATAGGCTCAATTCTGGAAATGCGTGCTATTATGAATTACAGGGACTTTTGACGTTTACAACTACTTTCAAAAAACATTAAACTAAAAATGTATGAAACTGTTATTCTACCAGTTGTATTATATGGATGTAAAATATTTACTCTTACTTCAAAGCGAGGACAGGAGATTACGAGAATTTGAGAATAAGGTTCTGAGAAACATTTTTGGATCAAAGACAGATAACAGACAGGTGAATGGAGAAGACTACATAACATTGAACTTCAAGATCTTTATAGGAATCAAGATATAACAAGAACAGTTAAGTCTCGTAGACTGCGATGGGACATGAATGAGTAATGAAAAAAGTCCATGGAAGCTTCTTATAGGAAAAGCAGAGGGAAAACACCCAGTTGGTAGACCAAGAATGAGATGGAAGAATAACATTAACTATGATTTGAGGGAAGTTGAGTATACAGGGAATGATTGGAAAACATTAACGCAGGATAGGGATGTAAGGAGAGCTTATGTCTGTGCGGCCATGAACCTACGGGTTAGTTAGTTAGATATTTGAATTCAGCTAGTTCTTTAATTTTATTTTACATTTGGCATTAACAGTCCATTTCCATTATGTAATTAATTTCTATGTGTGAACATGTATTTAGTTTTATGATGTTTACATCTTAGTATTACTCAATAGAATGTGCATGTATAACTGAATTTGATTTCCAGGTGCGGAAGAAAGTCGTATAATTGGTGGAAATCCAACTGAAATCACGAAGCATCCATACCAGGTAATCTTAATCTTTATTCTTAAATACAAGTCTTATTTAGGCATATATTTATAGATTCCAAATATTCAAAAACAAAATACTATCAATGCTTCCGTTAGGCCGAGTATATTAGTCTATGAATCATTATTAGACGATTTTGGCCGTTGAAACAGGAGAATCAAGGAACTACTTACTCCAATTTTACGAAAAATGATTTAGGTAAATGTCAAAATGTTTTAAACTATTCGAACTATTCCTTGGTATATGTTTTATGATTGTAAATTTTAGTCTCAATATTATTTCAGCTTTAATTGACTAATGCTACCAGGTTGTGTTTTATAAAATTTCTGGTTATCTCCCCTGACATTCAGGGAAATACAATACATGTCTTAGTTTGGGGCACCTGGAAGACTGACTTATGTTATCCTGCTTATATGATGGGCGATAAACTATAATGATGCGCCAGATCATGGACAATGACAGGAGTAATACCCTTTAAAGAAAAGTTGTTTGTTCGGACCGGGAATCGAACCCAGGACCTTAACTACAGTGGTCAGGTACGCTGACCACTATCCTATGAGGCTGGTATATTATTATAATACAAATTATTAATTAAATTTACAATTTAATAAAATTACCTCCATATTTAAATATTTTAACTCAACATAAATACAACATTTATTTACCTTACAATTTTGTTTCCAATAATAATACTCTTTCTTATAATTGATAGTAGACATTTTAAAGTTTGTCCAAAATGTATGGAAGGAAATAAAACTTTAATTTCAGAATTTGTTTACGTTCAGACGTCATACTTAAAAGTCTGGAATTCAAAATCCCACTTAATGCATAGAATAAAACTGTCTTATAGAGGTAGGTCACTTGGACTCTATAGACTAGAGCAGAGGTTTCCAACTTTTTTCGACAAAGATCTGAGTTGGGTGAAGCACTGACTTTTAAATATACATAGAGTAGAAAAGCATACAATTTAATTTCAAGCACAAGGTTTAATGACCTTAAATTAACGTAACCCTTAACGGTTAAAACCTAAAGATATTCTACTTAAGTCTTAAAAGTTACTTAAAATGTAGTCTCCGTAGTTTTAGCGAAATGAAATTCGTAAGCTTTCCTAACGTTGTTACATAACTGTAAATCAGGCTTTCGCTGTAAATATTAATTTTATGCGGAAAAAATGTGGAAAATTCCTGATGTTATGCCTTTGTAACAAGGGGCATTATAGGGTTAATTTAACTTGAAAATAAAAATAATGTATTATTATAATTATTATTATTATTATTATTATTTTTATTATTTTTATTATTATTATTATTTTATTATTATTATTATATTATTATTATTATTATTATTATTATTATTATTATTGTGATAATGCCGCAGAAATGGAGGAAACAATAATAGGCCAAACCTCGAAACTCGGCATTACGGAAAAAAAAGGGTATTAAGTTACTTTGATTCATAAGTCAATGATATATATATATATATATATATATATATATATACAAACTTTGCCCTGCATTCTCATAGTACGATCAAAATATTTAAGATGTTTTCCTTATTTAATCTTGATAATAATAACAACGATAATAATAATAATAATAATAATACGAGAAAAAATGAATATTAGATATTCAATAGTTAATTATAGAAGATATAAGCAATTAAATTGGTAAGGACACGTACGACGATTGGAAGAAGAAAGGTTACCCAGGAAAACATTGTATTGGTGTCCATCTGGAAGAAGTAGGAAAGGAAGGTCTCGAAACTCGCGGATGCAAGAAATATGAACTGGAATGAGAAAAAGAGGACTGGATGACATGGAGTGGATGGTTAGATACTAGTGGAGAAGGAAAAGTAAATCTTTAGGCACGGAAAATTGTGCAAACACAAAAAATCTGTAATAAAATTAATAAATAAATAATAACTGTAATAATAATAATAATAATAATAATAATAATAATAATAATAATAATAATAATAACAATATCAAAAATAGGTTTTTTTTTACCTGGCAGAGTTACAGCGTTAACCCATTCGCCTCAAAAGACGAGGTAGACTCGCCGGCAGGTAAATTACCTACAACTTAGAAGTCGAGGTACACACGCTTAACTCTGCTGTTTTGCAATAATTTGTACATCACTCGGCAGGGAAATCTTTTGTTGATATTTATGTATAGTAGGGGAACGAAATTTGGCCTTCACCCTTATTGTGATCTCAAGTACCGTTATATTTTGTTTGTTTTAAAGGACACAAAATTTATAGTAACTTATATCCAGTTTCTGGCGAAATGCAATGAATAATTAAAACTAAAACGAATCGGTTAATGCCATATCTACCATTCAACCATGTTGGGAAAATAAATGCAAAAATCTGTATTTCAGCTAAATGGAAAAAAATAGGCCTATATAACACGGTATATCTACAATATAATTATTGTTTACAATATATAAGATAGAAACACTAGGAAATTATTACTATTAATGACATAGAATGAATTATGTTTTAGAGACAACATATTTTTTTAACAGCAAGTAATTGTCTAAATGTCAGATGTGTAAAATGTCGTTTCGTGGCGATAGTACGATCCCTCGCCATAGCCGAGTAGTTGAAGGCATGATACCTTGATGCCTAGCTATGGGATTTGATTTGGTTTGAGTCCCTCGGGGGAAGACATTTTCCCATGGAATTTCGGCCAGCAGGGGACCGGTGCCATCCCAGAATCTTGAGGAATTTGAGTAGCTATAATATGTAGTTGCCTCAGTTTAAAAAAAAACTAAAACACGTGGGGGAACCTAAATGCTGACCACCATTACCACTATATGATCATCCATCTCTCTAATCAATATATGTGTATACCATGCCAGTAAGAAACTAGTAGATCAACGGATTCTAGGGCTGCCGTATATGGAGTTAGAGACAATATTTACTACCACGAATATTAAACAATGTTGACTATGTAATCCAAATAATATGAAGGGTACAGGAAAATAAAAATCAGAGTAATATTTTTAAAATTTTGAATAAATATATTTTAATGCTAATAAAATTCATTTCAAATTTCGTTGAGGAAAATAGTCGTAAGATAAAAACTTAAAATGTGTACCTTTTGGCAGGTGCCGTTCTTCCGAAAGTTCTCCAGATAATATTTTAAATGTAATATTATAACACAGTTGAGGACGACGGCACCTGCCAAAAGGTACCTCATTAAAGTTTTCATCTTATAAATCTTAAAACTCTGTCATTTATTTAAATGAATGTTTAAAAAAATGTTTGAAAGTGAAAATATTGCTCTGACATCTGTATTAAAATTGTGAATCAATAATTTTACTTAAACGAATATTGTTGTTGAATTTATCAATAATGCCCCTTGGTGTAACATTTTCCAGTGATAGAACAATCAAAGTTCAGATAAATTGATATTTAAACAATGCAATAATTCAGTATAACAATTACAAATTAAATTTTTTACACGATAGCGCGTTCTGTTGCATTTAAAGCAATGACAACCATGATTGGAAGTTAAATTTCCTGAATTCCGGCGTTGCCAACCTATAAGTAACTAAATAGCTATATTGTAATATTACAAATTACCTACATAGTACGGGAAGTGAAAGCATTGCCCTTTATGTGTACTATATACAATGTATATACAAAAATATATCCAACAGTAGTGTAATAATAAGAAACAAATCACTACATTTTAAAGTAATTGAACTTTATTTGAAACAATATAATACAATAAATATGTACTGATTGATATCACGACCTGGTGTAGTCTCAAGCAGCAACTAAATTACTTTGGGCATTTACCGTATATACATTGGCCACACTGGTAACATTATTCAGTTGTTTACAATGAACGCAAATATATCCAACAAAGATATTATTACTTATTATTTTGGAATCACCATCGCGCAAAAATAATATTCAACTCAGGTTTGTGAAGTGTGTTTCAGAAACAGTTCCCAACCCCACATTACCGTGTACGATTTATTGACAACAATGGTCTTGTTCTTGCATATGTCTACTATAAATTATAGAAAATGAAATTGAATTTTGCGATTTATTACACCTCATCAGAAATTGGATTTGATTGATCTTTCCTTTCACCTTTGTACTTGCATTGTTCTTCATTAAGACTCCTAATTTTAACGCCTTACACCAGACTACAGTGGGTTTTATTTTCGAGCATTAACTTGCCAGGAAAGATATAGTCTCTCACTCCATCTGTTGGTAGACTAAATAACTTAAAAATCAATTCCCTCTCCCCGGGAATTTCAAAATTAATAAGTCTATCCCTGTTCCTCTGGATGTAGATCTTCTCGCAGATTGAGAATTTGTTATTCTTTTTGTTTTAATAATTTGGTGTACCATCGGGTTAACGTAACTCCGCCTTTCAGATGCACAATCTATGAAATGTATTACAAATCCGTCAATGTCAGGGAAGGAAGCCGGATATGTTATAAAAGGCAACCTGGTAGCATTAGACAAAAGAATGGTCTTCACATAGATTTTATGCTTAAAATAAAAACAGAAATTCTGTCACTATATAAACGATATATTAACTAATTACAGTTTATTACTTTCTTTGCATTTTTTATTTACTTTTTTTCATGCATAGTGAAACGGAGCTGTTTTGAATTTTTTGTTATATTTCTTCTAATTAACGGATTTGAATTTTGTTTCATTACAGTAATTATCACTTGTGTTTGCAACAATGAAATAGCATTGTTAATTTATTCACATATGGAAATATCTTCATAATTTATAAACTTTTTACATTACAAGAAAGGTCCACTTCAACCTTCATATTCGGATAAACTTTTAATGTGGCCATTTTCATAAATATCACAAATGAAACCTTCTTCGTACAAAGAACATAAGAATGTGGCCTTGGACCCGTTAAACGTAATAAGGTGAAGAAGGTGAAGTATTTTCTGTTCGAGGCCTGCATCAATTAAAGAAGATATTAACAGGCTCCACTCAAACAGATGGTTCGATATTAACCGAATTTCCCGCCATAGAAATGTTTACTAATTATTAATTTTAACTGCCTGTCCACCCTGTGGTCTGGAGGTAGTGTGCTGCCTTGTCACACAGTACGCCCGGTTTCGATCCCTGGTCGGGACAGTTTCCTGGGTGAGGTTTTTATCACGGCTTTCCCTAACCCGTAAGACAAATTTCAGGAAACTATAAGGCCCAAAACGGACCTGAATATGATTTGGCCATCATAATCACCATCATTCATATTCGTCTTAGATTAAACTTAGGACTAAGGACTCTCCTGGCGCACCATTATCATCGTCATTACCCATCACATCCTCGGGGCTTCCTAACCCCACGCATCTAGGCGCCCCAAACTCAGAAGTGGGTTACAAATACACCATTGCTAGGAGAGATCACCAGAAATGTCGAAACGACAATCTGGGACATTGGATAAAAAAGTTATTTTCTTTTAACTTCATTGTATTATTAGATCTTATATTTATTATTGTTGAGGTAATCGTTTAGTAGGCCTATATAACATTATTTCTTTTGCACTTGAATGTAACATACGTTTGTCCAGATGAGTAGAAGAGAGAGTATAGATGGTCATAACTCCACCAAGCTAAATAAATAAATAAATTATAAAATCCATGTGAACATCATATAATTTAAACAGTTAGAAAATACAAAATAACTTAGCATTTATAAGATCTACATATAAAAGAACTGGGATAGAATCGTGAATTTTGAAATTCCCGGCTACAGGAATTTGATATGTAATTTCTTCGATCCACCAAACGATGGAGTTGGAGTCGGCATCCAGGACCGACAACGAACAATTCAACAGTCTGGAGAAACTGAAGATGATTCGCATGCGTACTGAAACATGTCCAAAAGAACTAAGCATTTTATGAGGTAAGATGTAACATACTCATCTTATTTAATATGCTTGTTGTTCTGAACATAAAAATAACTGCATATTTTTTCTGTAATTCAGATATCGTTGGAGAGATATGCAAATCATTCCTGTGGTGGATCCATCATAAGTCCAGACTATGTAGTTACTGCTGGGCACTGTGTTGTTCTAAAACTTCCATCACCTGATAAGTAAGAACATTTAGAATTATGTGATAATTTTTTTTTAAACATACTAACTAGATAGTAATAACTAAAGTAAGTAGAAAATCTACTACGTTATAGTCAACATTAATAAAATTCATAATAAAACTCCGTTGAAGTATTAACTAACTCACTGGCTCTATCGACCGTAGGCTCATGGACGTGCGGACATAACTTCTCAATATAACCCTATCCGGTAATGCATAATACCATGTATTTCCAGAATTGAGCCTATGTTTAATATCGTGTAACTCAATCCTATTTGCAATTATTGTTCCTAGGTATTTGAATTCATCCACATCTTCAAAATTTCCCTAATTTGTCATTAATTGTCCATTTTCGTTATGTATTGCATTTCTATGTGAAAACAAATATTTAGTTTTATTGATGTTTACTTCCATAATCACAGTACTTATTGTATATATATATATATATAAATATATATTAATATATAATTATTATATATAATGTAACATTACAAAATTATTTACTATGACTCTATCATTTTTTAATTTAATTTACTGTAGGTCTTTCGGGAATGTAGGAATGAGATGGACAAAAAAATCAAACAAACTCAAATAGGACGGTATTAAGCATAAACCGCCTAAGCGCCATTGTGTAAAATATTGAGATTTTGATGTCATCTGTTGCACTAGCCGATGAAGTAAACCTTCGCACACTTTTAGCGGCAAATCTTAATGATATTTTTATTAAATACTGAAAAAAAATGTTAAAAAAGTAATATTTGTGAGATGATTCTATGCATATTGTGAGGAGGTGGTCAGTATGCAGAAATTACATACAATCCTCTCTAGGAAGTTATTACATATATATGCCTCTGCTGATGATGGGACAAGTCCCGAAATGCCTATAGTTAATTAGTGTTTTAAAAGTTGAGACAACCTAAAATATTATTAATTTTATATTTTAATATTATAATTTTAATATTGTTTTAGTTGTTAGCTATTGTTTTCATACTTTATTAGATTCCATGCTACTCTGCAGTGAGTGAGTAGAAACGTTTCTACTAAGTTATACATAGATAGATGTACATTTATTCGTTTCTGTTTCAGTGCATACAATGTTTTAAAAACTCTATTAATTAAGCCAAAACATCTGTTATCTACTATTATAACAATCAATTACGCTTTAGTTTGTAGTCAATACTCAATAAAATCTTTACTTTATATTCTAACAAACTCAAAACACGCTACCAAAACCTAAAATACTGGTTCAATAAAACGGAAATATATACTTAAATGATGATTCACATACAGCATGTATACTCGCGAATTTTGCGCCACCTTGCATTTTGCGCCCTCTAATTTTTAAGGTATAGATAGATAGATAGATGGAAAACTCTGCGGCCATCACTTAAGTGTTGGCGGTGAGCGATCCATTTTGGTCCTCCTTAATAGGTAGAACCCCGGGTTCCTGTAAAATACATTAGCCCCGGTTTAAATTTTGAAATTAATTTTGAAGTTAATTAGCAGAGTGAAGTCGGAAGCGGACCTTTTGGGGTTCTATTCCAGCATTTGCTCTTTGGATTGAGGGAAACCGCTTAAAACCTCAATCGGAATAGTCGATCACGCGGGATCTTGCCAAGTTTGGCTTTCGATTGACTCTATATTGGGAGGGCATCCAGGCTTCTCTTTATTCAAATATAATGTGCGTACATTTCAGATTATTACAATTAATCATACAATTATGGTAACGTGCATTTTTTATTTTATTTTTTTTTTGTATTCTTCAGTTGTTGCTGTTCTATCTGTAGTTGTCAGGTGATGTCAGTTTCTCTGGAACTGGTGGGATGAACCTGTGGCAGTAAAATTAGTTATTAGTTTTTAATTTGTTGTGTTAATATATTTTATTAATGTACATTATATGCTAATGTTGTAATTGTAATTGAATAATTGTGTAATGTGTTTCTGTGTGTCTGTGTGTGTGTGTGTGCCCTATCAGCTTTCACCGGTCAAATGTTGTCCAGGATCCATTTTGGACGCTTGTGTTTGTTGTTGGCTGTTTCATAGGTTCCCAGCGATGCCACGAGTGGATTATCATGGCCTTCACATGTATTATAAAATTTAAGAGCCATGCGTTTAATATACTCTTCGATTGTTTCTACACCCGTTTGATCGTGTAATATGTCAACCGGTGTTACACGCTGTAGTTTTGTAATCATATATAATAATTTGTTTTGAAAAACTTGCAGTTTCTTTATGTGAGTTCTAGCGGCGTGTCCCCATATGGGGCTTGCGTACGTGAGTACTGGCCTTAATAGTGCCTTGTAGATTGTTAGCCCTGTGTTTATTCGAATTTTGTTATGGTTATTTAAAATAGGGTATAGCAGCTTCAATGGTAATACTTTGAACTTATTTTTGCTCTGTGTGTATTGTGCACTTATTTTAGGTAGGGCCTACATTTTTTTCAGTGTAGTAGGGATATTCCTTCCCTGAATTCCTATGGCAATTCTTGAATTCAAATGTAGGTCATTTACTAGCAACTGAACTACCTGCTTCACAAATAAACCCAAAGGCCCGCCACTTTAACAATACTTGCCCTTGATAGAGACAAGTTTAAAAAAGAGTAAATACCGGTATTTCAGTTGAATTTCAACACTTCTAATGTGCACTTGCATTGATACTGTATTTTCAAATTGGGAAAGAAAAATAACAATTACACAGCATCATATAAATGTAAAGTGATAAGTTTCGCGTAACATTTCGGTAATTGTGCAATAAAAGAGACTTCAGAGTTCTCGAATCAAATGTGCGTTATTGGAGGAAACAAAAGTATGCGCTAAATAATGTAAGAAGTGACAGTAGAGCATTTCCTGGAGATGACAAAATCACCGTATTCTTAATTACTATACTTACCTACCAGAATTTAGATAACTCAGAACAGGACCTCTAATTTTTAAAATCTGTATATTTTTCGTACCCCAATTTGTCAGTGGCAAAAGCGAATTAAAACGTGCACAGAAAATTACGCGAGCAGTTCGCTACATAGCAACAATGCTTTTTTATTTACCTTCCTTTTTTTCCAAAGCCCACATTACATCAATATTTGTTGATTTACGTTATATTTTTCTCTAAATCCCACATTACTCGTACTCTATCTCTAAACACATATTTTTGGCAACAAATAAATTTAGTTAAATATACTAAATATACAACATATACTAAATTACTCTGAACGTAGATAAAATATTGTAGACAACACGTAAATAATTAGATTTAGTAACTAGTCATAATATCTATAATAGTTAACTATTGTATTCTCTGACATAACTAATTCTTCCAAAAACGTTACTTTGTAGCCATTTATCTTTCAAAGGATTGTATTAATTATGCATATTTTATTATATAACGGATCTCTCGCCGAAACACCATAATTCTATTTTCTTGAGATATTTGTATGGCATACACGTATACTTTGCTGCTATTTTTATCATCGTAGATAAATTTAATACGAAGCAAGTAATATCATGTCATTTGCAAAAATCATCTTGTTTAAATTAAAGTCTTATTTGTACACTCTTTTATAATAATAGACTAAATATAATTTTGTATTTAGGGAAGTAAGTTGAATTTATCAGCGAGGCCTTGGTATTCATCGACAACGGCATGTAATATCTTAACTTAGTTCCCAAGGGAAGACAAGTAATTGACTTAATGAAGAATGTAAAGTTGTTACCTACTTACAATTTTATTCACTAATACAATACAATTTTATTGTATCACACTTATTTATCACTTTGATAATTCGAATGTGTATTGATTCAACAGTTGATACAATTATTAACATTAGCCACATAGTTTGGTTGATTTTCATAAGTTTGTTTCTTATTTATTTCAGTATGTTTAATTTACACTAGTTCTAAACTATTCTGTATACATTTGATATCTATTTTGCTACTTTGCTGGTAATATAAAATTAATCGCAGCATTCTCCGCTTCCTCTACATCACAGTTAATAATATCTGTAATTAATATGCAGTCTGAAACTGTTATTTAAAATGTCTGCCATCAAATTCAGACAAAAATAAACTATTGTAGTTGCTTTAACAACATTCTATAGTTTTCAAATAATTAAACTCTTCAAACCAATTCATAAATTCACACGAAATATAACAAATATACATAATTATTAGTATAGGAATGAACAAAATTATATACGCAATTCGGGAAGTAAGTTAATTACTGGTCTGGAACTTATTTGTTAATCCTCGCTAAAGCTCGGACTCAAACACGTCCTTGACTAGTTATGTTCTATTTACTTCCCTAGTTGCTTACATAAGTATTAAAGGCATGCAACCATTTCTTGTTCCATATATGTTCTTCTGAACCATGTCCATAAGATAAGGGACTATCCCTCTGGGACTGACTTTAAGCTATGGGTCCAGATCAGAAGATTTCAGGCTCGTAAGAAACACGAAAAATTGAATAAAAATTCCTGTGTGCAAAATTTAACCGACCATCAACCAATCAAGTAATATCTTAGTTGCTTACTAGATGTCTCATTGAGGCGGTGTAATAAACAAATGTTACTCGTTGACATATGTACGTAAATGAGCGTAACTAATTTATCATGATTAAGAAACTCTCTCTAGAGCACTCATGTGGGACATATGATATATACAGACATATTATTTGTCGTATTATGTCTTTGTTTAGATTTTGAATAGATTTATTTATAGGATAAATGTATTTTGTCTTCCTTTTTTCTATCCATTTTAAAAATGTCTGAATATCCTGTTTTTGCTAACAACAGACCAGATTATGCAAGTAATAGTTAAATTCACAGTAATATAATGTACGGTTAAAAACTATAATATAGTTACCTTGTAGGTCCGTCTCCTCAACTTAAGTTCTTTTAAAACTCTGTAGGCCTTTCGGGACTAGTCCCATCATCAGCAGAATGCATTAGGTCCGTTCTTGTTGACCCTTGTTGAAGCACTGACAGAGTTTTAAAAGAACTTAAGTTGAGGAGACGGACCTACAAGGTAACTATATTATAGTTTTTAACCGTACATTATATTACTGTGAACTAATACCTCAACGGAAAATCACCATGAATTTTACTAGTATCAATAGTTAAATTTATTAAGGATTTTGTCTACTTTACAGAAGTTATCCATCAGCTCAAATGTATTTTGCTCTGCCACTGATTTCTATCCTCAACATCTTTTTCTTTGAGTTCTCTGCTGATCATGTTTCATCTTATCTCATCCATCCATTGTTCCCTGGGTTTCCCCCTCCTCTTCCAGCCTTCAGCATTCCAATCCAGCATAATTCTTGAGATTCTGTTATTCTCTATCCTCTTCGGATGTCCATGCTCTTTATATCTTCATTCTTTTATTACTTCTACAATATTATGTTTAATATGTATTATTTTTTAAACTTTCTGGTTTCGAATTTTCTCTTTTCTTGATTTTCTTGATGCCCTTCGCCATAAATCCATCTCTGTTGTCAGTAAGTTTCTTGCTTGCTGTCTACTTAAAGTCCAGTTCTCAGAGCATTGTACAATATAACACTTTCTACTAATTATTTAAATATCAATGTATTTGTTTTATTCATAACTAGCTAATAACTGTCGTGCGCTGCTACACCTAAATAAATGAAAATTAATGTGCTTTTATGTTTAGTTGAACAAGTAAAAGGAAAAATAATTATAAATTTATATATTTTAAACACCCTGTACTGATTACTAGGCGTTGCCCGGGAATCTACTTATTCCGATCTTCTTAACATAAATGAGGTGAAATAAGATAATTAATGTGTTTTATGTTCAGTTAAATAAGTTAGAGGAAAAATGTACATCTTAATTAGTTTTAGATACCCCGTGCTGTTTACCCGGCGTTATCCGGGAATCTACTCATCCCGACCTTCTTGGCATAAATGAGCTGAAAGACGAAAATTAATGGTACTTCTCATGATTAGTTGAATAAGTGAAATGAAAAATAATTATAAGTATATATGGTAATTATTTTTAGATCCCCCGTGGTGATTACCCAGTGTTGCCCGGAAATCTACTTATCTCGATCTTCTTGGCATAAATGAGCTAAAAGACAAAATTCGTTATTGTGAGTTATCCGTAAAAAATACCCGCCGTATGATGCTATGCTTGCACAGGAATCTACGTACTTGTCTCGATCTTTATGACATCAATGAAAGACAAAAATGGTTATTGTGAGTTATCCGTAAGAGATAAACATATGCTGTCGCATACGTTTTTGTAGAGCATTTTCAGATATTCAATTCTGTGTACGTTAATTTTGTGTATTGGTATGGTTTAGGCAGCGTAAGCCATTTAAGAGTCCAAAGAGCTACTTTATTATTGTTTTCCACTGCAAAGGGCGATTTTTAAGGGTGTAGGAGTTGAGTAGCACAACTCTCTTATAGCCTATGTTCATTCCCATCACAATCGTATCAACGCATAAAGTACAAACAAACAAACAACAAACAAACATTCATTTTTATATATTGGATATCACTGAATTTAACACGCAATTACTTTTCTTCCTTCACTTATTCCTTTATCAATTTCACTATTACTTTTCCCATCTGATTTTAAATTTTTTTCTAAATATTTTACTTTTTCAACTTTCTTAGTTTCTACACTTTCGCATTGTAATTTCTCTTCATTATCTAGTTCTGTCGGGAGATATTCGGTTTTCGTAATATTTGTATTTTTTAATTCCCATATCTTGTATTCCTCAAACAATTTCCTTCTCATGGATAGAAATAAAATTCGGATTAATTTTGCATATAACATCGCCAGAATAATAATATAATAAGAAGTTACTAAAAATGAAAATTTTACTTTATAGGATTGATCCAAGCGAATTACAAGTACGTGCTGGCTCTTCCTACAGGGAAAAGGACGGTTCTGTTCATCAAGTATCAAATACCATTCTTCATCCTGAATTTAAAATGGATTCGGTGTTACACAATGACATTGCTCTAATAAAGGTCAGTATGGTGCTTACATTATAATAAAGATAAAATCTATATTTTTGGAAAGTTTAGTACTATCTGACAGAGCAGAACAGTGACATGCTTCGTTTATGGATGATTTACAAACTAATGTCTTGTCATCCCGCGTATATTCGCTTCATGTCAGTCGGTGGCGTCGAGGAGTGCTGGGTAAGTGCTTCTTCTTCTTTCTCATCTTCACGGACTAGGCACTTAACTCTTCCGCCTCACAGTTGTTCTGTCCGTCTTTTCGCAGACCTTCCTTACATTCCGTGAACCTCTTGGCATATTATTAAAAGCTGCTTTTGGTAATCTTCTTACTTTTTCTACATATCTAATCCATTTATCTCTATATTGTTTGATTTTATCATTCAATGGATATATATATATATATATATATATATGAATAAGAACTTTTCTTTTCTTTTCCGCGTCATGGATTCAAGTTCGGCCTCTGGCTACTGATTCCGACGTTTCGGCATGATCTCATGATCAGAAACGGACCACACTGAAAACTGAATGTGTTTAACCATATAAATACTAAACCTTGGTTGGGTGTACGTCTTCGGAAACGCACCACAGCTAAAACACCATATGTATAATTATATAAGACCCAAACCTGTGACTCGAACTTATCATTCATTGATAATGGCATGTCGGATCATCCCAAACTTCGGGATCAGTGGCCAGAGGCCGAACTAGACTCCATGACGAGAAAAACCCAAGAAAACATTATTATTCATACTTATATCCGCGAAAATCTGCAATATAACATATATAAATATATATATATATATATTATATTTATCTCTGTTCTTATAATTTCATTCTTTATCCGATCCAATCTTGAGCAGTCTTTTGTTCTTCTAATGGAAGTTCATTTATTCGCTTTGTATTCTCTTTTTTTGTCATTACCCAAATTTCACTCCCATAAAGTAATGCAGGAAGTGCCATTGTTTTATAAAACTTCAATATAGTATCTCCTCTTGTTTTGTTCTTTAATGTTTTATGTATAGATCCGCATATGATTTGAAATTTCGACAGTTTCTTTTCCTGTCTCTTTCAGTTTTTTGTGTTTATAGTAAAATTACAACCCAAATATTTAAAATTTGTTACTTGATCTAGAGGTTTATTTTCTATTATAATTTTCGATCTTGTAAGTTCATTTCCCCAAAATGCCACATTTGATTTTGTTTTTTTCTTTTGATATTATAAAATTATATTCTTGACATAACTGAGTTAATTGATGTACAGAATACAGCAAATTATTTTTATTTTCTTGAATATAACCACGTCATGAGCATACATTTAAACGTTTAATATTTTAAAACGGTCCATTCGTATACCTATATTAACATTTCTTTTCCAATTTTGGATGATGTCATTAATATATAAATTAAAAAGAGTAAGTGAGAGGGCACGCCATACCGTAGTGGTTAAGGCACTGCGCTACAAGCCGGTTTCCGGTGGGGTTAGGATTTTAAACTGACACAAACCTCCTGGCGGCTCTATGGCCCTGCGGTCGACGTAGCCTCTGACGGAAATGAGTACCAGATGCTTGTTCAGGGGGTAAAGGCGGCCGTCACGCAGGACTGATTACTCGGCTGATATCAAGTGCATATTTTGCAGAAAAAGTGGGAGTCTTAATATCCAACTACCACTAGGGCCTCCTGAGCTCTGTAGTGGAATCACTTTATCACTTAGGGTGTCTTACACTGCTTGTCTTACACCTATATTTATTAAAATAGCTCCTGTTTTTAATATGCCTATATTTAATATAATTTGATATTTCATTTTTGATATGAATTAATTTTCCGGGTAGCCATATGTATTTCCATAATATTCCATAACTTACTTTCATCAATATGATCGAACGTCTTCTCAGAATCAGTAAAATCAACATGCGTCAGTAGGTTATGTTCTCTTCTTGTTTCAAATATTTGCTATAAGTTGTTTGATCCATTATCTATTTGTTCATGAATATACTTGGTTCGTATTATGGCCTCACTATAATGATTGTACAGCGGCAAGCTTTGTTTCCCAGCAGCTGTTATATATAATGAATTATGAAGATGCCGACTACCGCCACTATAATAACTCCGCATGTTATCCATTGTTAATCATCATAGTGAAGCGATAATATATACGTTCGTGCGAAGCAGTAACAGTGCTGCCATGACCGGAGGCAAAAGTTCCGGTGTGTAGTATAATCATATATTTATCCCGGTGAAAGTAAGTATTGTGATGCAATATAATAGCGGCGATTGGATTTCGCGGGTGACGTCGAGAAGAGTGGTCTCGCATTGGTGGAAGTAGATTCGTGAGTCGTTGACTCGCGTGTTGAAACACCAGCGCAGAATTTTCGATGCGTACAGCTTTCCATTCCGGGAAGTTTCCAGCTTATACCCTTCTTGTCAGGAACGTTCGATGCCAGAAGCTTCCATACTAGAGAAAGTCTCGATTGGAAGCCGATAAAATTTCTTTCCCGTCCTATATAAACGTTGCCAGAGTCGGGAGCGAGTTTGTTTGTTAAGCGACGGCAATATCGTGAGCTGAAAATGGAATAAACTATGACAAATGAAAGAGTTTGAAACTGTGGAAATAATTGTGTGATAGATAAACTTTAAACCAAGAATTTATTAATATATTATCGATTAATCGTGTGATCGATATTGTTTCCAAAGCAGTAGTTTAGTTGTTTCTCTCAAATTCACGCCAATGAAAATAATAATCATAATAATAATAATAATATTAATGATAATATTTTTTATTTTACAATCTGATTAATGTAATTATCAACATATGGTGATAACATTAAAACTATTTTATTACAGGTGAGCACTCCGTTTGTTTACAATGATGCAGTAAAACCAATTTCAATTGCAACTGAGTCTCCATCTGCTGGCGCTGCAGCTGTCGTGACAGGTTGGGGCGTTACTCGTGAAGTAACTGAGAACCCACGCGATTATTTGGCAACTCAGCTTCAAGAAGTACAATTATTAATCACTCAAGGGCAAAGATGTGATTTGGCTACGTTGCAATTTGACAATAATAAGCTCTGCGTAACAGCTGCGAAGGTATTCACAGGAGCGTGTTATGGTGACTCCGGTGGTCCTCTAGTGTCGAATGAGAAACTTGTTGGAATAGTTTCGGGCGGTACATTTCATTGCGCTTTAGGATACCCTGAAGTTTACACCAACGCTGCTATGTTTGGAGAATGGATTAAGTCCGAGACAGGAATTGCCTAAAATCTTTATTTTCCACTTATCACTAATTGCTTGTAGTTAATTTATTATCGTTAGATCACTCTTCATTTTTATCTTTAACTAATGTTCGCCCATTGGTTGAAAGTAGAACATAAAAAAGACGTCACCGCACTTATTATCTCATTTATATTTTATTAGTTTTAAATTGTATTAAAAATTGTTAGTTTCAAATTGTTTTTTATTTTATTTAACATTGTGCTGGAAGTTTTGTTATCGTATATATATATATATATATATATATATATATATATGTTATAATTAAATGTTTAACATTGAGCAATGCAAGATTAATATGGTAATAAGAAAATAAATGCCTGGACGGGATTCGGGGGCACGCCGTAGCGTAGTGGTTAAGGCACTGAGCTACAAGACGGAGGGTCGAGGGTTCAAGTCCCGTTGGGGTCGGGATTTTTAAACTGACCCAAACCCTCTGGCGGCACTATGGCCCTGGGGTCGACTCAGCCTCTAACGGAAATGAGAACCAGACACCTGTTCTGGGGGTAAAGGCGGCCGTCACGCAGGGCTGACAACCCGGCTAACATGAAATTATAATTGTCTAGAAAAAGTGGGAGCCTTAACCTCCTACTACCCCAAGGGTCTCCTGAGGCCTGTTGTGGGATCACTTTACTTTTACTTTTTTTACGGGATTCGAACCCGGATCTCTGAGTCTGTACCTCAGCGTGATATCCATTACACTACCAGGCGAATCCAATCCAAACACTTATTTTTTTTATATATGTATTATATTCTCCATTGTTACTAGATGTCACGAGAACTCTGTCTTCACTGCCATCTAGCAGCTGACTATAACTAGTAAGCAAATTAAAGAGAATATTTTTTACTTTATAGCAGTGATGCTTTATAGATGTTATAATTAAATGTTTAACATTGAGCAATGCAAGCTTAATATGGTAGATAAGAAAAATAAATGCCTGGACGGGATTCGAACCCGGAGAATGGAGAATATAATACATATATAAGAAAAATAAGTGTTTGGATTGGATTCGCCTGGTAGTGTAATGGATATCACGCTGAGGTACAGACTCAGGGGTTCGAATCCCCGTCCAGGCATTTATTTTTCTTATCTACCATTATATATATATATATATATATACCTTAACATTGTTATTAATTTGCTTTGACATTTATTTCATGGATTAAATTTTCTCTTTCGTTTTGTTCTTGACATTTCTTCATTGTTTTGTTGTTAATATAATGATACAATCACGATATGTAGCAGATCTGAATTGAGTATTGTAGAAATATCGTAGATTATAGATGTAAGGAGTGTGAGGTATGACGAATAGATACTTCTAAATAAAAACCTCAACTCTATGTCCAAGATAGGGGAAAAAAATACTGTTTCCAATTTTTTTTAATGATAACACTAATAGGTACGAAAAAATTCGGTTGTTAAACAGAGGGGAAACAAGTACATAACTGTCTTGTCTCTACTTATTTATATATAGATTTAAAATACCAACATATATTCATTTTAATGATAATATTAACATGTACAACACTACCAGTATTTGCTGGCAGTCATTACTATAACTCACAGGTCAGTGATGTTTTTGGTTCGAAACTGTGAAATACACCGATCTTCATTTTCTAAATAGTTTTGATGGCTTGCTCTAATATAGAAAAAAAGACTGAATAACAGAGCATCTCCTTGCTTTAAACCATTGCAAATTTGATAAGTGTCCAAAAATTGTTCGCCTATACGCAAACTACTTTTGTGCCATTCAGACACAATCGAATAAATCTAACTAATACCGGATAATATTTCAACTCATACTTGAACATGTTTTGAAGAAATATGACGGATTTATTAAAATATTTTCGATTAATCGTGTGATCAATATTATTACCAAAGCAGTACTTCCGGTTTTTTTCCCTCAAATTCACGCCACTGCAAACAAGAAAAACTACTTTTTGTTTTTACAATCTGTATTAATGTAATTATCCACTTGCAGTGATAACATTACAAATATTTTATTTGTAAGCTCTCTATTTGTATATAATGAAGCAGTAAAACCAAATTCAATTGCAACTGTGTCTCCATCTGTGTCCTGTCAGTTTAGAGACTTACCGGTGTTGTTACTGATGAGAACAAACATTGGTATCTGCCATAACTGCTACAATAACTACAAGTTGTTATCCATCACCGGCGGCTACGATTTTTTTATTCATATTAACATGCTGTACGTGACAGCTCTGCAGTTATTCACAGGAGTGTGCAATGGTGACTCGGGTGGTCCTCTGGCGTCGAATGAGATACTTGTTGGGTTAGCTTCGTATGTTGCAATCCAATGCGGTATTGGACTCCCTGATGATTACACAAATTTTGCCCATTTTAGAGAACGGATCGAGAACTGGAATTGCCTAAAATCTTCTTATTCCACTTATCAGCAGTTGTCTCTTGCGTATTTAACAGTGCCCCACCTCTTTATAATTTTTTTTAAATGTATGTTACCATGTCGGCTATTTTTTTAATGACTCAATCAAATTCCCGCCCTGTAGCCGAATATGCCTTGTCGCAGGGTTACGGAATTTGGGCTGGTTCGTATCTCCATAAGTGAAGGACTTTTATCATGCAATTTCGGCCAGTAAGTGAGTGGTACCCACCCAGCATCGTGATACATTTAGGTAACTACAATAAGTAACGGTTCCAGGTTGAGAGAAGCTAGATATAACTGCTGGGGGACCGGATATGCAGATGATATGTCACCCCGACACTGGCTAAATTATCGTCTACCTTTGTGATTAACACATGTCAATGTGAGGCCAGCAGCAGACGATCGGCCAAGAACCTTCTAGGCCAGTTGCTCCATGCAGTTTGGAATTGCAACAGATGAAGGGCTTCTGTATCAGTCGGTCAGTAGGTGCCTTATACATGTATTTTATTTATTTTTTATTTATTTATTTAGCCTGGTGGAGTTAATTCCATGTGGCCTTCTATTCCACTCACCAGGACAAACATATATTACATCAGAATATAACAATCATAAGTAAGTCTAATATTAATAAATACTAAATGAAGATTTGACCAATAAGATAATATCTATTATCAAAATTAATATCTCTATTAATGTATTATGAAAATAATTATCAAAAAGGATTAATAGTAGAAATGGCCTACATAAAAAAGAACAAAATAAAGCATTAAATAAACAAAAAGATTTAAATGAATGGTGTGGAATATATGATTCCTTGCTAAAATATTTTTAATTATAAATTCAAATTTTAAATTTATACATGTAAATTTGTATACACATATTCATATAAAAAAATTAATTGTCTTGGTGATTGTAACTATGTACAATAAATTTATAAACAACCATGTCTTGAAAATAATCTCACAACAGGAGATTGAAACGTGGACACAATAAATTTATGTTTTGACTGAGATAACGTTTATTTTTTTGTAATTATATAATAATATCTATTATATTATGATCTATAATACAACCAGTTAATGATAGTTAAGATTAAGACTAAAACTAATAATAAAATGTATTCAAGCAAGGTGAATTGAATTGTTGGTAGACCGTCCCTGTCTAATGTAGGGGTCTATATAAAAAACAAAAGAAAAATAATAAGATATAGAAAACTAATTTTACGGTTATACAATATTTAAACAAATAAAAATATTTGTTAATTTTAATATTATTTTCATACTTACTTACTGGCCGCGCGGACATAAATTCTCCATACATCCCTATCCTGAACTAATCCTTTCCAATCATTCCCTGTATAATCTACTTCCCTCAAATCATAGTTAATGTTGTTCTCCCACCTCATTCTTGGTCTACCAACTGGGCCCTTTTCCTTCTGGCTTTCCTACAAGAAGTTTCCAGGCACGTCTTTCATTCCCCATCGTACAACATGTCCTGCTCATCGCAGTCTACGAGACTTAACTGTTCTTATTATATCTGGCTTCCTATAAAGACCATGTAGTTCATTGTTATGTAGTCTTCTCCATTCACCTGTCTGTTCATCTCTCTTTGGTCCAAAAATTTTCCTAAGTACTTTATTCTCAAATACTTGTAATCTCCTTTCCTCCCTTAAAGTAAGAGTCCATGTTTCGCACCCATATAATATAACTGGTAGAATAATAGTTTTATATATTTTCAGTTTAACGTTTTTTGAAAGGAGTTGGGACATCAAAAGTCTCTGCAATGCATAATAGCATGCATTTTCAGAATTGAGCCTATGTTTAATTTCTTTGTGCATCTCATTCATATTTCTGATTATTGTTCCTAGGTATTTGAATTCAGCCACTTCCTCAAAATTTCCCTCATTTGTCATTAGCTGTCCATTTCCATTATATACTGAATTTCTACGTGTGACCATATATTTAGTTTTACTGATATTTACTTCCAGTCCTAATTTCTTAGTGTTACTCAATAGTGTGTGCGTGTTGTCCTTTAGTATCTCCTCGCTATCGGCCAGTTGTACTACATCATCAGCATAAACTAACAGCTTATTAATACCTTTGAGTTGTAACCCATCCTCATTCTCTAAAGATCTAATGGCATGCTCTAGTACAAAATTAAATAGTAGAGGAGATAGTGCATCTCCTTGCTTCAACCCATTCTGGATTTCAAAAGTGTCCGAAAACTGTTTGCCTACACGCACCCTACTATTTTTCAATGTTTACACATATTACTATGACTAAAGTTTTATTTTCATTATGAGTTCATCTCTGTACATCCACTCCATATTCTCCAGTCGTATTGATCTCATTCAAATTTTTATTCCTTGTATCCACGAGTTTCGAGGCCTTTCTTTCTTCTTCTGGGTGCACACCATTCCAATGTTTTTCTGGGTAACCTTTCATCTTGTATTCGGCGTATCTGTCCATACTAATATATATATAATCTTAAAATTATAAACAAAATGGCTGTTATTTTTACATGTATTATAGCTTGTTTAATATTAAATCGGTCAACAACGAATGTGTTAAATTTTATTCTTGATAAGCTAATAACTGTTAAGTGTTCAAAGGTTGAAATAATAAAAATGTAACGGTAAAATGACCTTTTCAACAGCAATGAAGAATGTGTTTCGAAAGGCCTACGAGTTATTTTAACTGAAATTATACTTACAGGGAATTCTAAAATATTGTACCCCGAAATTTGCCTTGGCATTTCTTTCAGAGAACGGTTGTGATGTACCAAGGCCGTATTAAAAAATTATATTATGTGCCACTTTTAACTGCAAGTCACAGAAATTCGGTTAAAAGTGACCTTTATATTCGAAAATGTACGGTGTTTTGCATGTATGAACTATTTTGTAAACTAGGTCCGTTCTGAAGTTTTATTCCCTTTTTTGTGTTTTTATTTCGGAAGTATAGTAAAGCAACGATATTTAAAAGTTAGCTTATAACTGTAATTCCTATGTAATATTAATAATGAACTTTTATGCACTTCAATTTCTTACTGTTATTATGATTTTTGTGTAGAATAAAAGTTAATAAAACAATATATTTTATTTGCATATCCTTCACTGCTCTTAAATGCTCCAGTTGTAGTCAATGCAATACCTAATAATATTTTTAAGACACTAATCAAGCCTTGATACAGAACTACTGAACTATCGCCAGTTCCATTTAAGAAAGATATTTTATCATTGAATTTCGGCTGGTATGGGACGAACACAGTAATTTGGGTACCTACGATAACTATTGATTCCTGGTGGAGCAAACCAGTTTCGACGTCGGACCCGAAGGAATTAAGTATATGAAGTTATTATGATGGAAATATTTTAAAAAATACAGATCTTCAATGACCCTATCTAAAATGAACATGACCAATATATATATATATATTTTTTTTTTAATGCCCCAGGTTCATCTTTCGACATTCCTGGTTTCTCTCCTGGCATGGCGTACCTGTAACCCACTTCTGAGGTTGGGGCACCTGGAAGGCGGAGTTACGTTACCCCGATGATATGATGGGTGATGATGATAATGGTGCGCCAGGAGAGTCCCTAATCCTAAGCTAAACCTAAGATGAATATGAATGATGATGATTGCGATGGTCATATAATTTCGGGGACCGTTTGGGCCTTAAAGTTTTCCTGACATTTGTCTTACAGGTGAGGAAAAACCCCGATAAAACCTCACCCAGAAAAACTATACCGACCGACAAGGCACCACGCTACCCCGAAACCACAGCGGTGGACCCTATATATATGTGTGTGTGTGTGTTTGCGTGCGTGCGTGCGCGTGTCTAAATCCAAAAATTTCAAAATTGACTTTTCCGACGCTGTGTTTTTCCAAAAAATGTCAAAATTTCTGAAATTTCAAAAAATTGCAAAAATACTATCTGGAGGGTGTGTCCGGGATTTATAATACAAAAATCCGGTCTAAATCCAAAATTTCAGAATTGAGTTTTCCGAGGCTATAGTCGGAGTTTTTCCAAAAAAAGTAAAACATTTCGAAATTTAAAAACTGCAAAAATACTATCTAGAGGGTGTGTCCGGAATTTATCATGCAAAATATCTGGTCTAAATACAAAATTTCAAAATTGAGTTTTCCAATGCTCTAGTCTTGGTGTTTCCCCAAAAAAGTCAAAATTTTCGAAATTTTAAAAACTCAAAATTTACTGTCTAGAGAGTGTGTCCGGGATATATAAAGCAAAAAATCCGGTCTAAATCCAAAATTTCAAAATTGAAATTTACAAGGATATATATATAGACATGGAGGTTTCCCAAAAAATTGTCAAAAATTTCGAAATTTCAATAACTGCAAAAATACTACCTAGAAGCTCTGTCCGTGATTTATAATGCAAAAATCCGGTTTAATCCAAAATTTCAAAATTGAGTTTTCCAAAGCTTGAGTCTTGGTGTTTTTCCAAAAAAATGTCAAAATTTTCGAAATTTCAAATATTTGCAAAAATGCTATGTAGAAGCTCTGTCCGGGATTATAATGTAAAAAACCCGGTCTAACTCCAAAATTTCGAAATTGAGTTTTCCAAGCCTATAGCCTAGGTACTTTTTCCAAAAAATGTCAAAATTCTCGAAATTTCAAATACTGCAAAAATACTATCTAGAGGGTGTGTCCGGGATTTTTAATGCAAAAAATCCGGTCTAAATCCAAAATTACAAAAAAATTGAGTTTTCCAAGGCTATGGTCTAGGTGTTTTTCCAAAAAATGTCAAAATTCTCGAAATTTCAAAAGCTGCAAAAATACTATGTAGAAGGTGTGTCCGGGATTTATAATGCAAAAAATCCGGTCTAAATCCAAAATTTCAAAATTGAGTTTTCCCAGGCTATGGTATGTGTTTTTCCAAAAAAGTCAAAATTTTCGAAATTTCAAAAACTGGAAATATACTATCTAGAGGGTGTGTCCGGGATTTATAATCTAAAAGTTCAGTCTAAATCCAAAGTTTCAAAAATGAGTTATCCAAGGCTATGGTCTTGGTGTTTTTCCAAAAAATGGTAACATTTTCAAAATTTCATAAATTGCAAAAATACTATCTAGAAGCTCTATCGAGGATTATAAATGCAAAAAATCCGGTCTAAATCGAGAATTTCTAAATTAAGTTTTCCAAGTCTACATATAGTCTTGGAGGTTTTACAAAAAATGTCAAAATTTTCGAAATTTCAAAAACTGGAAAAATACTATCTAGAAGCTCTGTACGGGATTTATAATGCAAAAAATCCGGTCTTAATCCAAAATTTCCAAATTGAGTTTCCAAAAATTTCAAAATTTTCTAAATTTCAAAAACTTCAAAAATACTATCCTGAAGTACTGTCCGGGAATTGTAATGCAAAAAATCCGGTTTAATCTAAAATTTCAAATTTGAGTTTTCCAAGGTTATAGTCTTGGTGGTTTTCCAAAAAATGTCAAAATTTTCAAAATTTCAAAAACTGCAAAAATACTATCCTGAGGCACTGTCCGGGATTTGTAATGCAAAAAATCCGGTTTAAACTAAAATTTCAAAATTGAGTTTTCCAAGGTTATAGTTTTGGTGTTTTTTAAAAAAGTCAAAATTTTCGAAATTTCAAAAACTGCAAAAATACGAGTACTATCTAGAAGTTCTGCCCGGGATTTATAATGCAAAAAATCCGGTCTAAATCCAAAATTTCAAAATTGAGTTTTCCAAGCCTTTTCCAAAAATGTCAAAATTTTCGAAATTTCAAAAACAGCAAAAATACTGTCTAGAAAGAGTGTCCGAGATTTGTAATGCAAAAAATCCGGTCTAAATCCAAAATTTATATAATTGTGTTTTCCAAGGCTATAGTCTTGGTGTTTATCCAAAAGAGTCAACATTTTCGAAATTTCAAAAACTGAAAAATACTATATAGAGGGTGTATCCGGGATTTGTAATGCAAATAATCAGGTCTATACCCACAATTCCGAAATAGAGTTTAGCAAGGCTATGGTCTAGGTCTTTTTCCAAAAAATTTCAAAATTTGCGAAATTTAAAAAGTCAGAAATAGTATCTAGAGGTTGTGTCCGGGATTTATAATGCAAAAAATTCGGTCTAAATCCAAAATATCAAAAATGTGTTTCCAAGGCTATAGTCTTCGTGTTTTTCCAAAAAATGTGAAAATTTTCGAAATTTCAAAAACTGCAAAAATACCATCTAGGGGGTGTGTCCAGGATTTGTAATGCGAAATATCCGGTCGAAATCCAAAATTTCAAAATTGAGTTTTCCAAGACTTGGAGCTTTTCCAAAAAATTTAAAAATTTTTCGAAATTTCAAAAACAGCAAAAATACTATCTAGAGGTGCGTCCGAGATTTATAATGCAAATAGTCTGATTTAATCCAAAATTTTAAAAAATGAGTTTTCCAAGGCTATAGTCTTGGTGTTTTTCTAAAAAATGACAAATTTTTCGAAATTTCAAAAAAACTGAAAAATACTATCTAGAAGCTCTCTCCGAGATTTATAATGCAAAAAATCCGGTCTAAATCCAAAATTTCCAAATCGAGCTTTCCAAAAATTTCAAAATTTTCTAAATTTCAAAAATTTCAAAAACACTATCCTGAAGTACTGTCCGGGAATTGTAATGCAAAAAATCCAGTTTAATCTAAAATTTCAAATTCCAAGGTTATAAGTCTTGGTGTTTTTTTTTAATGTCAAAATTTTCGATATTTCAAAAACTGCAAAAATACTATCTGGAAGCTCTCTCCGGGATTTATAATGCAAATAATTCGGTCTAAATCCAAAATTTCAAAATTTGAGTTTACCAAGGCTAGAGTGTCGGAGGTTTTCCAAAATATGTCAAAATTTTCGAAATTTCAAAAACTGCAAAAGTAGTATCTATAGGGTTTGTCCGAGATTTAAAATGCAAAAAATTCGGTCTTAATCCAAAATTTCAAAATTGAAATTTCCAAGGCTATATTCTTCGTGTTTTTCCAAAAATTTTCGAGATTTCAATATCTGTAAATATACTGTCTACCGTGCGTGTCCGGGATTTATAATGCAAAAAATCCAGTCTAAATCCAAAATTTCAAAATTGAGTTTTCCAAGGCTGTTGTCTAGGTGTTTTTCCAAAAATGTCAATTTTCAAAATCTCAACAACTGCAAACGTACTATATAGAGGGTGTGTCCGGGATTTATAATTAAAAAATCCGGTCTAAATCCAAAATTTCAAAAATGAGTAATCCAAGGCTATGGTCTAGATGTTTTTCCAAAAAATGTCAACGTTTTTGAAATAACATAAACTGCAAAAATACTATCTAGAAGCTCTCTCGGGGACTTATAATGCCAAACAAGTCTAAATCCAAAATTTCAAAATTGAGTTTTCCAAGCCTATAGTCTAGGTGTTTTAAAAAGAAAGTCAAAATTTTCGAAATATCAAAATCTGCAAAAATACTATCTGGACGGTGTGTCCGGGATTTGTAATGCAAAAAGTCCGGTCTAAATCGAAAATTTCAAAAATGAGCTATCCTAGGTTGTTTTTCCAAAAAAGTCAACATTTTCGAAATTTCAAAAAAAAGTTGCAAAAATACTATCTAGAAGCTCTGTCGGGGATTTATAATGCAAAAAATCCGGTCTAAATCCAAAATCTCAAAATTGATGTTTCCATTTGTGTTTTTCCAAAAAAATGTCAAAATTTTCGAAATTTTGAAAAACTGCAACAATACCATCTAGAGGGTTAGTCCGGGATTTATAATGCAAAAAATCCGGTCTAAATCCAAAATTTCAAAATTGAGCGTTCCAAGGTCATACTCTTCGTGTTTTTCCAAAAAAAGTAAAAAATTTTCAAAATTTCATAACTGCAAAAATACTATATAGAGGGCTAGTCCGGGATTTATAGTGCAAAAAATCCGGTCTAAATCCAAAATTTCGAAATTCAGTTTTCCAAGGCTATAGTCTTTGTGTTTTTCCAAAAATTGTCATAATTTTCGAAATTTGAAAAACTGCAAAAATACTATCTAGAGGACTAGTCCGGGATTTATAATGCAAACAAATCCGGTTCAAATCCAAAATTTCAAAATTGAGTTTTCCAAGGCTATAATTTAGCTGTTTTCCAAAAAATTCAAAATTTTCGAAATTTCAAAAACTACTAAAATACTATCTAGAGGGCTAGTCCGGGATTTATAATGCAAAAAACCCGGTCTAAATCCAAATTTCAAAATTGAGTTCTCCTAGGCTATAGTCTTTGTGTTTATCCAAGAAATGTGAAAATTTTCGAAATTTCAAAAACTGCAAAAATACTATCTAGAGGGCTAGTCCGGGATTTATAATGCAAAAATTCCAGTCAAATCAAAAATTTCAAAATTGAGTTTTCCAGGGCTACTGTCTTTGTGCTTTCCCAAAAAAAATGTCAAAATTTTCGAAATTTCAAAAACTGCAAAAATACTATCTAGAGGGCGTGTCCGGGACTTATAATTAAAAAAACCGGTCTAAATCCAAAATTTCAAAATTGAGTTTTCCAAGGCTATATTCTTTGTGTTTTCCAAAAAAATATTAACATTTTCGAAATTTCAAAAACTGCAAAAATACTATCTGGAGGGCTAGTCCGGGATTTATAATGCAAAAAATCCGGTCTAAATCCAAAATTTCAAAATTGAGTTTTCCAAGGCTATAGTCTTAGTGTTTTTCCAAATAAATGTCAAAATTTTCGAAATTTCAATAACTGCAAATCATAATAATATGAAATGTATACTCAGGTTGAGCATTAGTGGTGGTTTAGTCTTTACTCTAGTGTGTAATAGTTTTTGTTCTTTTCGCACATGTTATGATGTGGTATTTCCTATATCTTTGTCAACATAACACACACTTGCATTCTTCGGTCGGCGCGTGGAATTTCTTGTTTATACATATTTTGTTGTGAAATCCATGTACTGCGAGTCGTGTTGTGACGTGTCTCTGGGGGTTGACTCTCTGGTCCATCTGTCGTTCAGCATGGCAGTTGTGGTGTAGGAATCTATGTATATTTCCTTCTTCTTCCTATTTCTGAAGCTTATTAATTTTTGGTATGGTTCAGTGGATTGTAGATAGAATTGGTTTTTTATATCCTCTATGAAGTAGACCCCTCTCATGAGTTCATAAGCAAAACGAGATTGCGCTGGTTCTCATATTCCCAGGATCCGTTTCATGAACATTGCTGCAAAAATACTATCTAGAGGGCTAGTCCGGGATTTATAATGCAAAAAATCCGGTCTAAATCCAAAATTTCAAAATTGAGTTTTCCAAGGTTACAGTCTTTGTGTTTTTCCAAAAAAATGTCAAAATTTTCGAAATTTCAAAAACTGCAAAAATACTATGTAGAGGGCTAGTCCGGGATTTATAATGAAAAAAATCCGGTCTAAATCCAAAATTTCAAAATTTACTTTCCAAGTATATATTCTTGGTGTTTTCCAATAAAAGTCAACGTTTTCGAAATTTCAAAAATTGCAAATATACTATCTAGAAGGTGTGTCCAGGATTTATAATGCAAAAAGTCCGGTCTAAATAGAACATTTCAAAATAGACTTTTCCAAGGCTATATATAGTTTTGGAGGTTTTCAAAAAAATGTCAAATTTTTCGAAATTTCAAAAACTGAAAAATAATATCTAGAGGGTGTGTCTGGGATATAATGCAAACATTTTGGTCTAAATCCAAAATCTCAAAAATGAGTTATCCAAGGCTATAGTCTTGTGTTTTTCCAAAAAATGACAAAATTTTCGACATTTCAAAAACTGCAAAAATATTATCCTGAATCACTGTCCGTGATTTATAATGCAAAAAATCCGGTTCAAACCAAAATTTCAAAATTGAGTTTTCCAAAGCTAGAGGCTTGGTGTTTTTCCAAAAAAATGTCAAACTTTTCGAAATTTCAAAAAATGCAAAAATACTATGTAGAAGCTCTGTCCTGGATTTATAATGCAAAAACCCCGGTCTAAATCCGAAATTTCAAAATTGAGTTTTCCAAGCCTATAGCCTTGGTGCTTTTTCCAAAAAATATCAAAATTTTCGAAATTTTGAAAGCTGCAAAAATACACTCTAGAGGGTGTGTCCCGGATTTATAATGCAAAACATTCAGTCTAAATCCAAAATTTCAAAAATGAGTTATCCAAGGCTATGGCCTTGGTGTTTTTCCAAAAAATGTCAACATTTTCAAAATTGCGTAAACTGCAAAAATACTATTTAGAAGCTCTGTTGAGGATTATAAATGCAAAAAATCCGGTGTAAATCCAAAATTTCAAAATCGAGTTTTCCAACGTGCCTTTTCCAAAAATATCAAAATTTTCGAAATTTCAAAAACTGCAGAAATACTGTCTAGAGGCGTGTCCGATATTTACAATGCAAAAAATCCGGTCTAAATCCAAAATTTATGTGTTTTCCAAGGCTATAGTCTTGGTGTTTTTCCAAAAAATGTCAAAATTTTCGAAATTTCAAAAATTGCAAAAATACTATAAAGAGGGTGTATCCGCGATTTGTAATGCAAATATTCCGGTCTAAATCCAAATTTTCAAAATAGAATTTAGCAAGGCTATGGTCTAGGTCTTTTTCCAAAAAAATTTCAAAATTTGCAAAATTTCAAAAAAACCAGAAATAGTATCTAGAGGTTGTGTCCGGGATTTATAATGCAAAAAATTCGGTCTAAATCCAAAATATCAAAAATGTGTTTTCCAAGTTCTATAATCTTGGTGTTTTTCCAAAAAAATGTGAAAATTTTCGAAATTTCAAAAACTGCAAAAATACTATCACGGGGTGTGCCCAGGGTTTGTAATGCAAAATAACCGGTCGAAATTCAAAATTTCAAAATTGAGTTTTCCAAGGCTTGGATCTTTTAAAGAAATGTCAAAATTTTCGAAATTTGAAAAACAGAAAAAATACTATCTAGAGGTGCGTCCGAGATTTATAATGCAAATAGTCAGGATTAATCCAAAATCTTAAAAACTGAGTTTTCCAAGGCTATAGACTTGGTGTTTTTTCTGAAAATTGACAAATTTTTCGAAATATCAAAAAACTGAAAAATTCTATCTAGAAGCTGTGTCCGGGAGTTATCTTCTTCCTTCCAAGTATTAGGCCAAGGCCTGTTACGATCCTATAGAAAATTTTCCCTCCAGCGTTTCATAGGACGGCCCAGTGATCTTCGTCCTCTTGGTATATAATTATAAACACTTTGGGGATCCGATATGAACTCATTGTTTCAAGATGGTGTTTCCAATTTAGTTTATACTGTTTAATACATTCCAAAATTGGCGTAGTCTTCAATTCTTTTAAGAAATCGTTGTTCCTTTTCCGATCCCATCAGGTGTAACCCGCTGTTCTGCGCATGAATCTCATTTCACAAGTCCTTATTCTGCTTTAATGTTTTTTTTTTAGTGTCCGGGAGTTATAAAGCAAAAAATTCGGTTTAAATCCAAAATTTCAAAATTGTGTTTCTCAAGGCTATAGTCTTGGTGTTTTTCCAAAAAAGTCAAAATTTTGGAAATTTCAAAAACTGGAAAAATACTATCTAGAAGTTCTGTCCGGGATTCATAATGCAAAAAATCCGGACTAAATCCAAAATTTATATAATTGTGTTTTGCAAGGTGTTTTTCCAAAAAATGTCAAAATTTTCGAAATTTCAAAAACTGCAAAAATACTATAAAGAGGGTGTGTCCGGGATTTATAATGCAAAAAATCCGGTCTAAATCCAAAATTTCAAATTAGTGTTTTCCAAGGCTATAGTCTTGGTGGTTTTCCAAAAAATGTCAAAATTTTCGAAATTTCAAAAACTGCAAAAATACTATCTAGAGGGTGTGTCCGGGATTTATAATGCAAAAAATCCGGTCTAAATCCAAAATTTCAATATAGTGTTTTCCAAGGCTATAGTCTTGGTGGGTTTCCAAAATTGTCAAAATTATCGAAATTTCAAAAACTGCAAAAATACTATCTAGAGGGTGTGTCCGGGATATATAATGCAAAAAATCCAGTCTAAATCCAAAATTTCAAAATAGTGTTTTCCAAGGCTATAGTCTTGGTGGTTTTCCAAAAAATGTCAAAATTTTCGAAATTTCAAAAACTGCAAAAATACTATCTGGAGGGTGTGTTCGGGATTTATAATGCAAAAACTCCGGTCTAAATCCAAAATTTCAAATTAGTGTTTTCCAAGGCTATAGTCTTTGTGGATTTCCAAAAAATGTCAACATTTCGAAATTTCAAAAACTGCAAAAATACTTCTAGAGGGTGGTTCCGGGATTTATCATCATCATCATCATCATGAACAAATTCGTTTTAGGCCATGTGGCCTGTACGGTAAAACTAGCGAAGATGGTCTTGATCTTTCCACCGATGTTTTGGTCTTCCTTGGTCCCTATTTCCAGTTGGGGTATATTGGAATGCCAATTTTGGAAGTCTATTTCTTGCCATTCTTCTCAGATGATTTAAGCCGAAAAATAATACAAAAAATACAGTCTAAATACAAAATTTCAAAATAGTGTTTTCCAAGGATATATTCTTGGTGGTTTTCCAAAAAATGTCAAAACTTCCGAAATTTCAAAAACTGCAAAAATACTATCTAGAGGGTGTGTCCGGGATGTATAATACAAAAAATCCGGTCTAAATCCAAAATTTCAAAATAGTGTTTTCCAAGGCTATAGTCTGTGGGTTTCCAAAAAATGTCAAAATTTTCGAAATTTCAAAAACTGCAAAAATACTACCTGGAGGGTGTGACCGGTATTTATAATGCAAAAAATCCGGTCTAAATCCAAAATTTCAAAGTAGTGTTTTCCAAGGCTATAGTCTTGGTGGTTTTCCAAAAAATGTCAAAATTTTCGAAATTTCAAAAACTGCGAAAATACTATCTAGAGGGTGTGTCCCGGATTTATAGTGCAAAAAATCCGTTCTAAATCCAAAAGTTCAAAATAGTGTCTTCCAAGGCTATAGTCTTGGTGGTTTGCCAAAAAATAACAAAATTTTCGGAATTTCAAAACTGCAAAAATACTATCAAGAGGGTGTGTCCGGGATATATAATGCAAAAAATCCAGTCTAAATCCAAAATTTCAAAATAGTGTTTTCCAAGGCTAAAGTCTTGGTGGTTTTCCAAAAATTGTCAAAATTTTCGAAATTTCAAAAACTGCAAAAATACTATCTAGAGGGTGTGTCCGGGATTTATAATGCAAAAAATCCGGTCTAAATCTAAAATTTCAAAATAGTGTTTTCCAAGGCTATAGTTTTGGTGGTTTTCCAAAAAATGTCAAAATTTTCGAAATTTCAAAAACTGCAAAAGTACTATCTAGAGGGTGTGTCCGGGATTCATAATGCAAAAAATCCAGTCTAAATCCAAAATTTCTAATTAGTGTTTTCCAATGCTATAGTCTTGGTGGTTTTCCAAAAATTGTCAAAATTTTCGAAACTTCAAAAACTGCAAAAATACTATCTAGACGGTGTGTCCCCATTTATAATATAAAAATCCGGTCTAAATCCAAAATTTCAAAATAGTGTTTTCCAAGGCTATAGTCTTGGTGGATTTCCAAAAAATGTGAAAATTTTCTAAATTTCAAAAACTGCAAAAATACTATCTAGAGGGTGTGTCCGAAATTTATAATGCAAAAAATCCGGTAAAAAATCAAAAGTTTCAAAATAGTGTTTTCCAAGGCTATTGTCTTGGTGGTTTTCCAAAAAATGTTAAAATTTTCGAAATTTCGGAAACTGAAGAATACAATCTAGAGGGTGTGTCCGGGATTTATAATGCAAAAAATCCGGTTTAAATCCAAAATTTCAAAATAGTGTTTTCCAAGGCTATAGTCTGTGGTTTTCCAGAAAATGTCAAAATTTTCGAAATTTCAAAAACTGCAAAAATACTATCTAGAAGGTGCGTCCGGGATTTATAATGCAAAAAAACCGGTCTAGATACAAAATTTCAAAATAGTGTCTTGGAGGTTTTCCAAAAAATGTCAGTTTTCGAAATTTCAAAAACTGCAAAAATACTATCTAGAGTGTGTGTCCGGGATTTATAATTCAAAAATTCGGTCTAAATCCAAAATTTCAAAATAGTGTTTTCCCAGTCTATAGTCTGTGGTTTTTCAAAAAATCTCAAAATTTTTGAAATTACAAAAACTGCAAAAATACTATTTAGAGAGTGGGTCAGGGATTTATAATGCAAAAAATCCGGTCTAAATCCAAAATCTCAAAATAGTGTTTTCCACGGCTATAGTCTGTGGTTTTCCAAAAAATGTCAAAATTTTCGAAATTGAAAAACTGCAAAAATATTATATAGAGCGTGTGTCTGGGATTTATATCGGAAAACATCCGGTCTAAATCCAAAATTTCAAAATAGTGTTTTCCAAGGCTATAGTCCTGGTGGTTTTCCAAAAAAAATGTCAAAATTTTCAAAATTTCAAATACCGCAAAAATACTATCTAGAGGGTGGGTCCGGGATTTATAATACAAAAAATCCAGTCTAAATCCAAAATTTCAAAATTGTGTTTTCCAAGGCTATAGTCTTGGTGGTTATCCAAAAAATGACAAAATTTTCGAAATTTCAAAAACTGAAAATACTAACTAGAGATTGTGTCCAGGATTTATAATGAAAAAAATCCGGTCTAAATCCAAAATTTGAAAGTAGTGTTTTCCAAGGCTATAGTCTTGGTGGTTTTCCAAATAATGCCGAAATTTTCGTAAAATTCGAAGACTGGTAAAATACTATCTAGAGGGTGTGTCCGGGATTTATAATGCAAAAAATCCGGTCTAGATCCAAAATTTCAAAATAGTGTATTCAAAGGCTATAGTCTTGGTGGTTTTCCAAAATATGTCAAATATTTCGAAATTTCAAAAACTGCAAAAACACGAACTAGAGGATGTGTTCGGGATTTATAATGCAAAAAATCCAGTCTAAATCCAAAATTTCAAAATAGTGTTTTCCAAGGCTAAAATCTTGGTAGTTTTCCAAAAAATGCCAAAACTTTCGAAATTTCAAAAACCTGCAAAAATACTATCTAGAGGGTGTGTCCGGGATTTATAATGCAAAAAATCCGTTCTAAATCCAAAATTTCAAAATAGTGTTTTCCAAGGCTATAGTCTTGGTGGTTTTCCAAATCATGTCAAAATTTTCGAAATTTTGAAAACTGCTAAAATACTATCTAGAGGGTTGTGTCCGGGCTTTATAATGCCCAAAAAAAAAAAAATCCTGTCTTAATCCAAAATTTCAAAACAGTGTTTTCCAAGGCTATAGTTTGGTGGGTTTTCCAAAAAATGTCCAAAAATTTTCGAAATTTCAAAAACTGCAAAAATACTATCTAGAGGGTGGGTCCGGGATTTCTAATGCAAAAAATCCGGTCTAAATCCAAAATTTCAAAATAGTGTTTTCCAAGGCTATAGTCTTGGTGGTTTTCCAAAAAATGTCAAAATTTTCGAAATTTCAAAAACTGCAAAAATACTATCTAGAGGGTGGGTTCGGGATTTATAATGCAAAAAAATCGCACGGTCTTAACCCAAAATTTCAAAATTAGCGTTTTCCAAGGCTATAGTCTTGGATGGATTTTCCAAAAAATGTCAAAATTTTCGAAATTTCAAAAACTGCAAACTTACTATATAGAGGGGGTGTCCGGGATTTATAATGCAAACAAATCCGGTTTCTAAATCCAAAATTTCAAAAATAGTTGTGTTTCAAAGGCTATAGTCTTGGTGGTATTCCAAAAAATGTTCAAAATTTTCGAAAATTTCTGAAAAACTGCAAATACACAAATAAATATCTAGAGGGGTGTGTCCGGGGATTTATAATGCAAAAAATCCTTGTCTAAATCCAAAATTAAAAAAAAAAGTGTTTCCAATGCTATTAGTCTTGGTGGTTTTGCCAGAAAATGTCAAAATTATCGAAATTTCAAAAACTGCAAAGACTTACTATCTAGAGGGTGGTGTGTCGGGATTTCTATAATGCAAAAAAATTCCTGTCTTAATCCAAAATTTCAAAAACAGGGTTTTTCCAAGGCTATAGTCTTGGTGGTTTTCCAAAAAATGTCAAAATTTTCGAAATTTCAAAAACTGCAAAAATACTATCTAGAGGGTGGGTCCGGGATTTCTAATGCAAAAAATCCGGTGTAAATCCAAAATTTCAAAATAGTGTTTTCCAAGGCCATAGTCTTGGTGGTTTTCGAAAATATGCCAAAATTTTCGAAATTTCAAAAACTGCAAAAATGCTATCTATAGGGTGTGTCCGGGATATTCATAAGGCAAAAAAACTCCGGTCTCAATCCAAAATTTCAAAATAGTGATTTCCAAGGGCTATAGTCTGTGGTGGTTTTCCAAAAAATGTTCAAAATTTTTCGAAATTTAACAAAAACTGCAAAAATACTATCTAGAAGAGGGCTGTGTGCATGATTTCTAATGCCAAAAAATCCGGTTCTAAATCCAAAATTTAAAACTAGTGTTTTCCAAGGTTCTAGTCTTGGTGGTTTTCCAAAAAATGTCAAAAATTTTCGAAATTTCTAAAACTGCAAAAATACTATCTACCGGTATGGTGTGCGGGATTATAATGCCAAAAATTCCGTCTAAATCCAAAAGGGCAAAAAGTAGTGTTTTCCAAGGCTCATAATCTTGGTGGTTTCCAAAAAAGTGTAAAAAATTTTCGAAATTTCAAAAACTGGTAAAAATACTATTCTAGAAGGTGGTGGTCCAGAATTTATGAAAGCAAAAAATTCCCGGTCCTAAATCCAAAATTTCAAATTATGGTTTTTACCAAGGCTACAGTCTTGGGTTTCCTAAAATATCAAAATTTTCGAATTTCAAAAACTTGCAAAAATATATCTCTAGG